>WAAF01005156.1:0-270000 GCA_013400475.1 Tricholaema leucomelas | reverse complement strand
CATGTTTAGGAGCTACGGAGGAATCACAGCATTACCTCAAATCAAACAAAATCCCAGTGCGTGCACAACGAGTTGATGATGATTTGTCTACAGGGACAAACCCACCATGCCCTGGGCTTTGTGCATGTGGGCATTGAGGGTTATTATCGGTGTCAGAGCTTCTGCAGTGTCTTTCTGTGCTAAATACGGGGCCAGACCGTGGAAAATCAAAAAACAAACTCACATGCAGAGGCGCAATAACTTCTTCCTCAGAAGGGAGGGCTGTGTGCCTGTGGCCTATTATCCCACACTTACTTCTGCTCCTCTTCCTCTTCCTAGGGAACCGGGGAAGCAGCAGCACCCGCAGGACGGGTGCCTTCCGGCCAGCAGCCCTAAGGGGATGTCCTGAGGGGTAAAAAGGGCATCTGAGTTGCTTCTGCAGCTCCCTGTTCTTCCAACCGATATCACAGGCCATCCAGTTCAGGGTGCTTCTAATACTTTGGTTATTCTGACCCTGGAGTTCCACAGTTTTATTTGGTCTGCTTCTATTTCTGCATCTTTAATTTTTGAAGATTTTGTCACAATTGCAGTCCTTGCCATGGTTTCAATGATCAATAATTACACGATTCTTCATTAAAGCCAAAGTACGACTTATACATTGCATGCACCACAAAGCCACAACATGGCCCTCAGCTTGCTCCTCCTGGGCTTTACCCTGAGTGTACAGAAGCTATTGAGAAGGCTCTACATGTCCCAGATACAAACTGCAAATGTATGCAATAAAAATGAATGGGACACTAAAAAGAAGGGGTCTGGAAGGGCAACAGCAATGACAGGATTGAACCAGTCACATCCATCTGCCACACAAGGTGGGTCTTGATATCACAAAATGCTTATTTGCTTCAGTTCAGGAAGGTCTGGAGTCCAACAGGAGAAACCAAAGTTGCCTGACCATCTTCCCAATCAGTGGCTTTCAACTTTCACTGGATTACAGCTTCCACAGTGTGGGTAGGGAGGCAGGCAGGGTGGGATTATCTCACTGCAGCAGACAGCGGTCCCCACACAGTTGGCCTTGATACAACAGGGTCAGAAAACAGTGAACAAAACTTAGTCTGACACTCTACTTGATCTTGCAATTATCCTTATATTACCATATGTTTTCATGCACATGGAAATGCATTCCATGCTCATATTCACACACATACCTCCCATCTCCTGGGAAAATTTTGGAGGTCAATCAGTCGAGGACTAAAATGCTGCCTCTGAGAAGAAGAGGTCAATATGGACTCTGAAATATTTTATATAGGCATTCCAAGGGAGAAAGATGTCTTTTTCAGAAATGAGGCCCATCTACAAAGGCCAGGGGTATGCAAGTATGTGGCTCCTCAGAAAAACTTGTGTGTTTTATTTAGAGCAGTGATGTCAAAATCAAAGTCCAGCTTCAAGTGTGGCATAAGAAAGTATAGGAAGTGCCATGTAAATGTCAGAGAAAATTTCATCACTGTGAGGGTGACAGAACACTGGAACAGACCACCCAGGGGAGTTGTGAAGTCTCCCTCCCAGGACCTGCCTGGATGTGATCCAGTGTGATCTGACATAGGTAATCCTGCTCTGGCAGGGGGGGCTGGACTAGATGATCTTTTGAGGTCCCTTTCCACCCCTAATATTTTATGATTCTCTGATTCTGTGTGTAATTAACTTCTATCAGAGCAGTCACAACCCTCTTGAGGCACAAAACTTACTGATACTCTCAGTGAGGAGGAGACCTTTTAAGTTGTGTCTGACCAGACTTTGACAGTCCTTGAAACAGAGAGAAAACATCACTTCAGTAAAACAGATTTCCTGGAATAAGAGCTGTGGATCTGGTTCATCACTTGTCATCAGACAACTGATGCACTGAGCTGGCAAAGCACACTGACACATCATGTCTCCCTGGCAGAAAGCAAGGCACACCGTCCCCAGAAATGCAGCATCTACTAGAAGAAATATTATATTATGGTCACAAAGCCTTTACAGGAGGTGTCTTATCTGCTCCAGAAAACATGTTCCTGACATTAAGAATTTGGAAACCTGTTCTGATCTTCCAGAAGTTGTGTTCTCACCTACATAAGAGTGACGGACACCAAGGGGACTGCCTTACTTCTGGGTCCTAAAAGAGAGCAGGGGTGTGCCTGTTCCTTGACGTGGACAAGGTGAGTTCACTAACATGATGATGAGAGAACGGTGCCGTTTTGACACCTGATGCTAACTAACTCAGATCTGAGACAGGACAATTTATGAAGATTTGGCCTCTCCCTTCGAACTCCTGTTGGTACCCAGCAATCTCACTGAACTGAGGGATCCTTGAAGCTGCACAAATCTCTGTTGAGAGACATATTATAAAAGCTAAAGTGGTCTGAAAGTCTCAGTTCCTGAAACTTCTGAAGCAATTCCTGAATTTGGTGACTGACTGGGAGAGAGCTGAGGGATTCCCCAGGCAGGAGGAAAACCTGTCAACATTCTATAATCTGCCTTTTCCAGGAAATAAAATGTTCTCCAGTTAATGATCTTCTCCTTTGTAGTTGTCAAGCAGGGAGATCTCATGAAGTCTATGATAGGTTTCCCTGCAAATGTATAAAGCCTGTCCCAAAAGCTCAGGGCTTTGATATCCTCAAAAGAGATGTTCAGCCAAGTACACAGCCTGGTTTTAAAGATGTGGTTAGTAAGGGACAAACTTACAGGTAGCTGCCTGACTGCAGAACTGCCTGATTGGCAGTTCAGATGAAATATTTAAAGGAAAATGCTTTTGGCAGCTTGGTTTTGTTGGAAATTGGAAACACACTCAAGAAGATTCTGTTTCCCTGCTTTTAGTGATAAACAACACATGGAAAGGTTCACCAGTTTGGTGTATACAGGAAGTGGGTGAGTTGTGTCCTGCATCAGTTAGTATCTTGCTGATGTAACAAATAGAGCTCGGAAGCTCCTGCTCTTAAATTTTCATGCCCTTGGTCATAGTGGTTGTGCTGGCTCCTGGTTTGTTCTAGCTCCTGGTTTGAAACTTCTGGAGCACTGTTATCAGGGAAAACAGCCACTGTGTGACCTGGTGGTTAAGTACCCAGTAATTGCACTGGCTGCAAGGCAGGGGCAGTACGAGAAGGGCGTGGGGCAGAGGTAGAGGTGAGAGAACACTGAGCAGAAGGAAAGATGAAATCTCCCTACAAGCTTGGAGAGCACCTTGGAAGCCCTCATGCTGCAGATGGAGAGCCTACTGGCAGCAGTGAGCTTGCTGGCTGCTGGCACGGCACTCCTCTGGGGGAAGCAGGCATATGCCCCAAATCTTCCAGTTACCATCCCATGCAGAAGAAATGGTCCAGCATCCTTAGCATCCAGGAGCCTTACCTATCATTTTTGAGTGCTGCAAAGATTATACTGATTTACCAGGCTTTGGTTAGAAGGAATATTTTAGCCATTATGTAGCAGTAAGATTTAAAGCCTTATTTTACTTATTTAATTTTAGCAGGCAGACAATTCCCAGCAGATCTGAAAAATGTGATATGTGTCATCTTTTGAGCCAGCACAGAACAGCCCAAAATGAAGTTGTTTCACTTCTGCATTAATGCCTCCATCTCAGCATCTAACTGGGACAAGCAAAGATCTACTCAAGGCAATTGAAAGTCCCAGTGGTATTATGCCTTTTTCATTTTATATATGCCTGTATTGTGTATATTTTTATTGAATACAGGCTTTTAAAAATGTGTCTATGTGACCCAGTAGCATTTACCTAAAACACAAAACAAAACCAGTAAAGTAGAGATGTTGAGAATAATACTTCTAGCTGTCTGAAAGCAGGGACCTCTGGGAAAACTTGGTGCCCCTGTTCTCCCTAACTGGCTGCAGAGAGCAGAGGAAGACTGAGAAGGAAGCTGTTTGTTTTCTGCCTGGGAGAAGATGGGCAGTGCACAAACTGGGAAGGGACATGGGGCACCCTGCAGTATCTCTACGCACCTCAGCTAGGGGAGAAAGAAGCCAAGGCTGGTAGCAGGATACTCTGAGCCTGGAGGCACAGGCTGAGCCCTTGGGTATGGACCAGGCACCTACACATCTAAAATGAAATGTTCAGGTAGAATTATGTAGTTGCTCCTGTTCTGTTTTGCAGTATGAACCTCACAGCACATAGCCAGAGCTGGTGCCGGAGCACCATGCCAGGTCTCTGATAGTAACACAGGTACAGCATGCAGTTTGCAAACACCACCCGTATGTCCGCTGGTGGCATATGTGCCAAGGACTCTGCTACTTAGGCTCTGACTGTCTTCTGCATCATAGCTGATATATCCTTTGGGAGCTATGTTGCTATCACAGACAATGAGCCCAAGAAAGGTAAAGTCATGGCTGTCATGGCTGAGGGGTTATGACCATATCTGACCATGTACCCTGAGGGGATGGCTCTCCACAGGAGCAAATCTCACAAGTCCTTTGGAAAGGCTTCAGTTCCAGCAGGTTTTTGTTAACAAGAGAAATACATCCCTGCCCCAAAAGTCAGACTCCTGAAAAGATGTAGTAAGCAGTTGCTTTGAATTCTGCCCCCTCTCCCCTATATGCAAGGGAAAACAGTACCTTCTTCCAGTAGAAATAGTACCTTTGTGGCTTGGGTCAAAATGTCACCCTGACCTCAGGAGATTTATTCTATCCTTTCTCTTGTGTTCTCTTGCCAGACCACTCAACTCAATAACTTCTGAGTTCACCATTTCACCATCTACCTTCTCTTTCTGACTTTATAAGGTCTGTTATGGTTTAAGGTTTAGCTTAGATTTTGTGTCTAACTGTAAACAAGGACTAGGAACTTTCCTGAGATGCTGAATAAAAACAAAGGGTAAAAAAGGTAAATAATTTGCTATTGGGTATAAAAAGAACAATTAAGATAAATCTATATGATTCCATTTGTTTGCTAATTGTGATAAAAACTCAGTGCATAAACAATTCTTGCTTCTTTCTGTCCTTGGCTTCTGTCTCCTTGCAACTCTCTGCTTTGCACTGCTCCTCTTATCTCTGCCCTAACGTTCTTGCTAGTACAAACCGACTGGGAGGTAATGGGAGAAGGGAGGGGGAGGAAGGAAGAAGTGGTTCTGGTTGCTGGAAACCCTTCTAGGTTAGTCCAGGGGGAAATATTTGTGCTATTTCTCAACTGTAAATATTTGTAGATATATTCTTATATGTATGCATTGTATTATATGCTTTTAAATTTTAGCTTACTTTTAACACATAGCTTCCTTTGCTTCTAGCCATCTGAGCTAGTCTGGTGATTTTATTTGGGGGTAGTTTCAACCCACTACAGGGTCATGGTTAGGATATTTACAGAAATACAACCTATGGAGAGGCACAACAAAACAGACAATTTGTCTGAAAATATTTTTTTTGACATTTCCCAAGCAGAGAGGTATAGGTTTTTTCACAGGGAAATCTGAGCTATCCGAATCTGGAAAACTGGTTGTTTGTTGGGGCTTTGTGTTTTACTGCCTTTTCGAAGATACAGCCAATTCTGGAGAAATTATAACAAAATTACAATAATGAAAGTTTTGCACATACTCAGTAAGGCCTTTGTCAGTTCTAGCAATTTCAGTCCTTGAAAACTCCATTGGTTTTGAGTATGTTACAGAGCCAACTAACACTTTTGATTTCATGCACAAAGAAAAATCTCTGCAGTTAGATTTTCGTTTGGCTGACAGGTAAGCCTTGAGCTTGGATTCATCCTACAGAAGATCATCTCTTCTGCCACCAGTGACCCACAAGAGGGAATCTTCTTGGATTAATGTCCAGAGGGTGAGAATAAACTCACTTGGAGGTGAGGAAGAAGCATAGTTAACAAGAAAACCAAGATGGAGACTTGGAAACAGGAAAAGAGGAGAGAGAAACTCAGCTTGAGAGTGAGACTGGAGAGATCTTGGGTCTGGGACAGGGAGCATTGTGCTGCAAGACCAGAAATTATTATGCCTGGGCTTCAGAGCATAGTTGAAGGTAAATGACCATGATGAGGCCAAAACAATGACATAAAGCCAGAGGTTTGGAACAGGCTGGGTTTGGGGAAAGAGTAGGGAGGAGGAATGGGGTGAAGAACTTGTCTCAATCAGAAATGTGATTATGCTCAGAGATGTAGAGCATCTCAGATACACTTGGCATCAGTAGAAGGGGATGTTTTAGATAAATGAAAGACAGGTTATGCCAGAATCCTGTAAAACAACAAAGCTCTTTGATTAGTTACTACTTTTGATTGTGGTCCTTTACCTCAGCTCACTCCAGGAATATCTTCTCTCTTTCCTTTGTCTGCCACACTCTACACAGGAGTGGTGAAGAAGTACTCTGGCACTGCTGTGCCCACAGAAAAGCCCATATGGATACACATAATACTATACAGAGCAAAGCTGGAGTAGTGTCTAGTAAATAAGATGTATAGCTACACACCTAACAGTGATGAGAAGCTAAATACTGAAAGCTGCTTGCTAAGTTGATGTAATCAATGTTTTGTAAGGAGAAAGCCCCTGAGACTGTGTGAAACTCATATGCTCAAGAGGAAAAGAGGATGCCTGAGCACCTTCCATTGTCCCATGACGTGTCTGTTGGACAAGGAAACTCTCTGAGGGGATGTGGTGGGTTTTCTGGGAGCAGCTTTGAGGCACAATCATCTGCTTCTGCAGGCAGGAAAAGTCCCTACAAGTACTTCTTTAGGTCAGGACAAGTAAGCAATGAGAGTCAGCATATTCAAACCTTGCGATGCAGTTGTCAAATAAAATTTTTGAGGGGAATTATGAAAGGGCAAACTTTAATCCCCACATGCAGTTCTTGTGAGCACTTGCCAGACAAGGGGGAAATCGTCCAGCTTTGAAGCTGAAAAAAATGTAAGGAGGAATGTAAGGAGTTGCCTTGCAACTTCAGCAAGTGGTTAATACAATTTTCTTCCCAAAAGTGCCTTTCTTCACATTATCTTTTAGCTTTTCACTTGTGAACATTGGTTTCTCAGATTCAGCTTTATTTCCAGGTCATCCTGACATCCTCTGTTGAGGACTTCTCATTATCCATCCCTACTTTGGTGCATGGTTGGCTCTGAGAGCACCTTTCAGGTCCAATTTTGCCCTCAACTGTTAAAAGTCCTGTTACAAATGTCTCTAAAAACAATCATTTAGCCTACTGTCTTCCCTGTGGCACATGGTAAGATGTATGGTACAAACACAGATTTGTGTTTCTCCATCTTAAATGGACCACTGTGGGACCAATACAGGGGGAGTATTTGAAATGATGGAGCCCATACAAAGCCAGCAGCAATGTATGTAGGGCACAGAGCCTAGGTCTTTCAAAACATCTAAATATGTCCTTACTAATCAGGACATGTCTTGAACTTTCTGCTATTTTCTGCAAGGTAGATTCACATCAATCAGATGTGGTGATACTTGATGATGTTTGTCTCCTGCTCAGGAAAGGCCCCTGTAATGAAGAAGTAATTAATCAATGCAAGATGATATTCTTCCAAAATTAATATTGTTTATGAATGTTGACATTCAGGAGTCTTGCTCCCCTGACCACTAATTTTAATAATAATCTGTTCTTTGCATGGTCATGGAAACATTATACAAAGGAATAATTAGATCTAGAAATAACTTGCAAAAATATATATAAACATTAATTGAACTAGAAGAGAAGGTTCCTGTGGTCAAATACCGCTTGCCTGCTAGATGGACTCAAGGAGCGCCTTTCTACTTCTGGCAGAAGGTAATGGTGAATTACAAGAGGCTTTAAGGATTTACTCAGAAAATATTATCTCCTGACTCATGGGGCTAGCTACAGCTTCAAACAGTACTCAAACATTTTCAGGGAATTCTGTTACTTGTCAGCTGCTGAGGCTTCTGATTCTTCCCAGGCTTCACAGGCTGGGGGAAAGGAGGTAGACAATCTCTGACCTTGTCCCTTGGCTCCTCTGGATGATCTGTGTACCTAGGACTTCCCGCCTTGGCAGGAGACTTTCAGGTGTAGGCAGGATGTCTTCCAATGTGCAGTCTTAGCACAGTGTCATGCTGGCTATGCAGGCTGATTGCATGGAGGCATTTAGAGCCTGTTTCTGGTAAAGCTGAGGCAGGCAGTTTCCAGGCAATTCAGGGTGCACTGAAGCAGTAAGCAATGGCAGCAGGCAGCGCCAAGCACAAATACAACAGCAGAGCATGGCAGAGCACATTGTGTTACCTGCTCAACTCTTATCAATACAGGTCCAGACTAATGGACCTTTGGACACAGAAAAGCCAATCAGAATGGCAGTTATCTGAGCTTGACCATATTAGGTGAAGCCATAGGCTTGCTTTACCCAAATCTGGGAAAAGCATAGGCCTTGCACAAGGCAGGCACATGCTAAGTGTGTGTACCTTGTTCACCACAGGACCAAAACAAGACTAGGCAAGCCAAAGTTCTTAGTCTCAGTGGCTCCAGGTTCTTTGTCCTCTTTCCCACAGTTACCTCTGCCCAAAACAGGAGGGAGAGCAGAAAAACATGCCTGGGTAAGCCAGGACATGTATAAGCCTATTTTTGGCCTATCAGCCAACACCCTCACACTCTCTGATGCTGGGAGGGCACACATGGGAAGAGGACAGCTGATTTTAGAGACTTTAGTGGCACATTCAGCTCAGTGCCATTCCTCATTATTTTAAAGTGTCTTCTTGATCAGGGTTGTGCTTGCTTCTAAAGTAGCAGTTGTAATTCAGCTGCTGATGTTGGACACTGGTGCTGCAAGTACAAATAGGTTTAGATTTCATCATGTCTCACAGTCTGTAGCCATTAAATTCCATTACTGTTCATCATAGAACAGAGTAATAGAATATATTGGGTTGTAAGGGACATTTAAAGGTCATCTAGTCAAACCCTCCTGCAGTAAGCAGGGGCATCTTTAACTAGATCAGGTTGTTCAGAGCTCCATCAAGCCTGGCCTTGGAAGTCTCCAGGCACAGGGCCACCACCACCTTCCCAGCCAACCAGTTCCAGTGTTCCACCACCCTCATGGTAAAGACCTTCTTTCTAATGTTCAATCTAAATCTACCCTTCTCTAGTTTGAAACCATTGCCTCTTGTTCTATTACTACACGCACCTGTAAACAGACTTTCCCCAGCTTTTTGGCAGGCCCTCTTTAGGTCCTTTGGAAGGCTACTAAAAGGTTTCCCCAGAGCCTTCTCTTCTTCAAGGTGAACAACCCCAACTCTCTCAGCCTGTCTTTGTGGTAGAGGTGTTCCAGCCCTCTGATAATTTTTGTGGCACTTCTCTAGACCTGCTCCATCAGGTCCATGTCCTTCCTGTGTTGAGGGCCCCAGAGCTGGGCACAGTACTCTAGATGAGGTTTCAAGAGAGCAGAGCAGAGAGTCAGAGACACCTCTTGATCTGCTGGCCACAAGCAGATCGAGTTTACCATATCTCACTTCACAACTTTTCAAAGCCTTATAGGCTCAAGGAATGCTTCTGCTTTGCCTAGCATTCAGTACAACTTTTTTTTTTTTTTTTTTTGGTCATATTTGTTTTGCACTCCTGGAATGGTAGATGTTGCTCCTTGCTTCTTTACACCAAGAACACCTTTGAGGCTGAAGCAGCCACATAAATTACAGTTGCCTTCCCCAGAGCGAGACTACTTTGTGTCCACTCCTGAATCTAGAGACAGCTACAGGGAAGAGTAAGAGACCCAAACCAGAACCACAGAGTCAGCAATGTAAGCAGATGGCAAACGAAAGTGACCCCTGCACTTCAGTAGTGAAGGTAACATACAACTATTTAGGCAGTACTTTGTGTATGCAAAATCAGTGTAAAAGGCACCAGGACACAGAAAAAAGTCTCATAGAAGAAAATAACATGTGCTGAAGTGCTACACTCTCCACTGACACATCTTCCTTGACTTCATTGGAGCTTTACATTTGTAAAGTGCAGAAGAAGAGGGCTGTTTATCTTCCACTCCACATTACTTCTCTGACACCATTCTGCTGTGCAGCTGGAGCTGGGTGCACTTAATCCAGCCACTGGCCTGTGAGACCTGATCTGTGCTCAAGGTTTTTTACTAATTTAACACTGTTAGTTTAGAATTACAGTAGTTGAAATTATCCGTCCTGAGAAGCCAGACTGATAGGAAGAGATGTGTAAATCTTGTGCCAGCTCAGCATTTGAGCTAGCTCTCAGCTGTGTTCATCTTTTCTAACCATACTGAGGCAAGCCGTGCTCAATGCTAATCTGACATCTGATGTCTGCCTTGCATCATTGTTTCTGGCACAGCTGGATTCAGCCCAGGAACACCCACCAGACTTGCACCCTTTAATATTATTTTCTAGTACTTGATACCTTATTTGCTGGAGGCCAAAAGGGCTGTAAAAAAATCAATTATTTGATATGCCAGCCCTTTGTACCCACTCTGCACAGGCAGGTACTACAAGAAGCAGTACAAGCCATGAGCAGTAGGAAATTGCTGGCTTGTGTGCTATTGAATTTGGACTATTTCTGTGGTTAAACTGGAGGACTCAGTTAGCAGGCTTCTTAAATATTATGGCAGACTTGCATCTGCAAGGGTACTTGCTGCCACAGCTGTTTCCACACCTGTCTATTTATAGCCTCCAAATGCTCTTTTTTTTTCCCCTCCTTTTTCTCTCCCTGAAAGTTGCTGCTGCAAATTTACTTCCCAGCATGACTTGATTATTTTAGTTATTAGCACAAATCTTGAGTTAGACCTTTAAGGAAACACAGCGAGGTATCAGTTATTAACTTAACACAGCTCTGCAGCTAGGATGAGAGCCAAGGTCGTGACCTTATAATGGTCAACCAGCCTATTAGTTTAGCAATGCAGGACTCAAATATCATTTCAGCACCGGTTGGATGCTTGAATTTATTACCCAGAAAGCTCCTTACTTCCTTACTTGAAAATGATAGGATTTTTTTCTACCAGCTGCTAGAAGTTCCCTTTTTAAAAATAATAGCTACAAATCTGCACTTTAAAAGTTCTTTCTCATTCCTTAAATGGTAGGGTGACCTATGGCGAATGAGTAGGCAGAGCAGGTATGGCAAACCATTCGAACCCGAAGGCTTCAGAAAAAAGGGGGGGGGAAAGCAAGATAAAGGAAAAAAAACGCCAATCAAATTTAAATGATGATCCCATTAAATAATGATTTTCATTCAGGCCTCACCTTTCAGAGTTTTCACATTTTATGATTTTGTCTTACAGGAAACAAATTCTGCCCCTTTATTCCATGCTCCCTCGGCACCTTCTCCCCCTTCTCCCCCTTCTCCCCCTCCCTTTATTAATTTGTGATATTCTGCAATAATTTTAGTTGGGGGGGGGGGGGGAGAGAGAGAGGCAAAAAACCTGACCAAAAAAATCTTGCTGTATTCAATCCCCTGAGAATGTTGGGTCGAGTTTTTTGATCCCTGTTGCTCATTGATTTGAGGGCTGATGTAGTGCAAGGGGTCCCTATTAGTGGCGTCTGTCACTGCTGTAATGTTTTTGTTATTTTTCCTCATTTGTTCGCTCTGACATCATGTCATTACAGAATGGTGCTGTTCAGGCCCTGCCTTGGCTGTTCGTTAGCGTGTGTTTAATGAGCAGCTTAATTGAGCTGTCTACTAGGCCACCTGTCACCCTCCGGACTTATTAACATACTAATGGCCTGACATTGTATTCTCTGACAGGCAACAGGGTTTACTGATTTGATGTCTGGACATGGGGATTTTATGCAGGAATGAGAGAGGATATTGGGAAGGAGGTTTAAAAACGCAAATTAACTCTTTGGTATCTATGTATTTATGGCTTGCTTGTAAAAGTTCAACACAAAGTAACAGGGGGAAACGGCCCTGCTTAGCAAGGCCGACTTTGTCATTGCAATTGCAGCACGTTTCTGCAGGAGAAAATATGCTTGGTGTAAGAAGAGCAGGCTTTACTTCTATTACAGTATTATTGTTGTTGCTGCTTCAAAGGAGAAATCTTCTTAAGCACAGAGGAAAGTTTTGTGACTAGTCTTTTCTCTACTGTGGCTAAACAAATGAAAGGCAAGAAATTTCCAGTTAAGGGATTTAAGTGCACGACATTGTTCCCACCTTTTAAAGCCAGATGAAGACATTCATCGCCAGTGAACACTGTGCTGAATTGTAAAGGTTCAAAGAAATGGCTTAAGTGCATGCAAGCTTAATAAAAATACTTGTTTTGATTTGGTTGTTTTTTCTTGTTGCTGTTGGTTGTGTTTTTCTCCAGTAGAGGAGAAGCAGACCTTCTGTCACAAGAAAATTTGGGTTACCATGCAGACAACAGATCCAGATGGGGTGGCTTTAAGTTCAGCACAGCAGTAAATCCACCTTATATACACAGTGCACACCCAGACACGAGGCCATGTTTTTGGGTGGTGGAGCATATAAGAAAGCCTTGCACTAGGTGGGGATCACCAAACATTTGTGCAGGTCCAACTGGTACTTACCAGCACTCGGGGAAAAAAAAAAAAAAAAAGAATCCCACTACAAGCAGGTGTGAAGGTGATCCCTGAGGAGCATGGGTTTGACTGCCAGCTATTTGCTAGTGGGTGACATGACCTCACACAGGACTCAGCCAGGAGCCTGAGCAGTCACTGCACTGGGACCCAGACACAGAGAAAACACACAAGGTTCTGGTCCCACAGCTGCTCAGTACTGTCTTTGGTTGCATGGGTGTCTGAAAATGAGTCCGGATGTGGAAGAGGGAGAAACAGATCACATGAGGCAAGAGAGGTCCTCACTGCCAAAACAGAAGGGCTTACCCATTCACTGTGAACCATCTCAGCAGCTTCCCTGAGCAGTCCAATGATCAGCAGCTAGTTGTATTTAAGCATAATAGGACAAAAGAGCCACATTTCCAGCAACACAGCAGAGCTAGGTGGGAGTAGTCACTTGAAATCTCACCCAGAGGTGATGGGCATCTTTTGCTGCTTCTGATTGAAAAACAACCACCCAGATCTCCCCAGCCTTAATGAGCTAGTTTTCCAGTGTCTCAGACTATGGATGGTGACAAGTTTGAAGATCAAGGCATTCTTGCAATTATATGGCATGGTCCCCTATAAAGCACCATTTGTAGAACTGCATCTGTCTATTGATTGGCTAGGAGCTGGCAACTTCTGTTGGAGCCAAGGCATGCCTCTCTAAGAGTTTGTCATCATTTGAGTGAGACATGGGGAGCATGCCTGAGACAGAACTGGCTGGAAATCAGCTTCAATACAACTGCCCTAAAGTGGTCTAGGAGGGCACCTGGCAATAATTACATTTCTTGCCTTGTTGTGAAAAAGTAATTTTGCTTACTCCTGCCAAAGGTTATTTTCTGAAGTTTAGTCAGACTCTCAGACTGCTTCAAGCAACAGCAGTAACCAGAGCAGCTATTTTCCATCTGTCTTTGGTAAAGAGATCTGCTCACTTTTCTCCTGGTTGTGTTGTTGTGTAGATGATGTAGTCTGCACTTTTTGCCTTGTCTAGATTTAGATCCTGCTTTGGACTCCCTACAAATCCAACATAGAAAACAAAGCCAGAAAAAAACAGAGGCTCACTTACTCCCCAGACACACTCAGATGAACTTCATGACCTTCAGTTATCACACATGTTAAGTTTGTTTGATTCTCAGAGCTTGAAATGGCCCATGGTCTTCCTCCTGGAAAACCAGCTGCAGCCTTCATGGTTCCATAGCAGGGATGATGAGCAGAGGAGGAGGGGCTGGGACTGTGGGGCTGTTCTCTGGAGATTCTTTCAGATTTGAGTTCATGCTTCATCACATTGAGAGAAGAAGCCAGATCTCATCAAACTTCAAAGGGTCTTACCACATTCATCAATTTAGGTGAGTATGTTCATGGCACAAAGGCTTGCCGGCTTAGTTTTCTTTGAAAAGCATCAGTGAAGGAAGGCTTGCTTTGGCTTCTGTCATATCTGTTGTATACATTCCCACTTAGATGGGATTTATGAGCACTTAGGATCATGGTCTGTTACGGAAACTGAAAAGCACATCCAGAAGATGGGTGGCATTTTTTATTGTACTAGTTCAGTTTGACTAAGCACATGTAGCCTGGGCCTGGGCCTGATGCAGTTTGGGCAGGAGTTCCACCTACAACATCTCTGGTTGCTGTGACAGGATCACACAGCAGCCATTAACATGTTTATATGCAGGCTAATTCAGGCATCAAATTCTGCAAAATTCTGTCATAACCCTCCCATCAACCTAAATCAGTACATTTAGTCTATTTACCACTGGTAGTGTCTGATGGGTGTCTGTATTATGCTGTGGTAGATCTACATGCCATTTAACACCTCATAACCATCCCTCTCCATGTGCTTATTGTTCTATTCTCCCTTTCATGGACCTAAACCACACCTTCTAGAGTCCAAAAAAGGTAAGCTTATCAGAGATGTTGTGAGATAGGAGGTAAAATAACATACCTGTTGGACCACGTCCTCATAACTTTGATTTTCTACTGATAAAGAACAAAAATCAGATGGCTATGACTCTGCTCTGCTTGACATAAGTTAATAGTGAAAAATCTCACACCATGAATTACCTCAGTGGCTACTGAAGAAGCAGCAAAAGTCAGCATGCAACAGTAATGCATGAACATTGAGAGGAAGGCAAATTCATTTCCTTATTAGCTTCCAATTAGTTAGAAGATAACTTCAGTCTTCATAACTAAAGCTCAAAATACTAGATGTTTCATTTCCAGTAAAGCTGCTCAATGTCTGAACAAGCTGCTTTTGCACCCAGTGCCTGCCTGTAATTTCCATCAGGGTTCAAGTTCCCTTCTGCCTTCTCATCTCTTGCAGGATCCCCTGTGTTCTGATAGACCTGGGGGAGTATATGGAAAGTCTCAGAAAGGATATTTAAGATGGTGTTTTAAATGATACTTTTAACTCTGCATCAAGGACTAGATTTACAGCATTGATGACAACAGAAATTTGTTGCTGCTTGTACCCTCTTAATGTGCAGAGGACCCTGCCAAAATGGTTATACATTAGTTATGTAATGGTTATTACATTAGGGGGTGCAGAAAATCAGGAACACATACAGGTGGGTCTTAAATATCTCCAGAGAAGGAGACTCTACAAACCCCTGGGCAGCCTGTTCCAGTTTTCCATCATCCTCACTGTCAAAAAATTCCTCTTCATGTTTCCATGGACTTTGTTACGCCTCAACTTCCACTCATTGCCCCTTGTCCTGCCATTGGGCATCACTGAGAAGAGCCTGACTTCCTCCTCTTGGCACTCACCCTTTACATATTTATAAACATTAATGAGGTCACCTCTCAGTCTCCTCCAAACTAAAGAGCCCCAGCTCCCTCAGTCTCTCCTTGTAAGGAAGGTGTTCCACTCCCTTAATCATTTTTGTGGCTCTGTGCTGGACTCTTTTAATCAATTCCCTGTCCTTCTTGAACTGAGTGGCCCAGAACTGGACACAATATTGCAGATGCAGCCTTACCAGGGCAGAGTAGAGGGGCAGGAGAACCTCTGTTGACCTACTAACCACACTGCTTCTAATATATCCCAGGATGGCATTGGCCTTCTTGTCCACAAGAGCACATTGCTGGCCCATGGTCAACCTTCTATCCACCAGGATCCTCAGATCCTTTTCCCCTTCACTGCTCTCCAACAGGTTAGTCCCGAACCTATACTGATACCTGGGGCTGTTCTTTTCCAGCTGCAAGGCTCTACACTTGCCCTTATTGAACTTCATTAAATTTCTCCCTGCCCAACTCTCCAGCCTGGCTAAGTCTCAGTGAATGGCAGCACAACCCTCTGGTGTGTCAGCCACTGTACACACAAAAAAGATGTCCTCTACCAGTTTTATAGGCACTGTTTAGTTTTCAGCATTGCTCAGCTGACCATCTCATGTCTTTGGGAGAGGATCTGCCACAGATCACAAGTGCAGGTCTGCAAAGGCAAATGCACTGCCCTGATTTGGCCTCATATAGAGTTTTGAGTCTGCTGTTATTAAATGTGCATCTTCCTTGGGAGAGTACTAACAAGATACGTATTTGCTTCTAAAATTCTCGCATGTGTACAAAAGAGAAATTTTCCTACCTGTGGAATACAGCTTTGCCAGTGTGGGATTGGGTCATGTTAATATTCATTCCTTCTTTCAGCATGGCTTTCACCAATTCTGTTAAGACCTGTTCTGGCTCTTTAAAAGGATTAGAGGCCAAGCTCATGCCCATCGTGGGAGAGCAAGAGGATATTTTCATGATCAGGATGCCAGTAGGACCCAGACTGAGGGCAGAAGCCAAAAGAGTTGAGCTAGAGGTCTTTGCATCACTTCTGTATTAATCTCTTACAGTTTTAAGTACGAATCACAGAGCTTTTCCTGTTATGACTGGTCCCATCCCCTCCCTTCCAAATATTACTAATGGACTTGAATCTTTGTTTTTTTTCTCTTAAGCATCTTACATCTCTCAGCCTCACAAACTGGTGAGAAAATTAAACATGTAATTTTAAAACAGCCAACACTTCCATTGAAGCTTGTTTGTTCGCCAAAGGGTACATTCCTCATTAGAATAAACAGAGAAAGCAAGGAGTCCAAACTTTGTGGCAGTGCAGGTTATGGGTAATTATGGCAAATTGGCTCAGGTAATCAGAGGGCAAGGCTGCAGAAATGTGTTGCTCCTGAAAATAACAGGCAAAGCACCAAAGCGAGGGAGAAAGTACAGAATATTCCAAACTCATCCTTGTTCAGTGTCCTTGTTTCAGCTTAATTGGACAAAACTCCATTTAGCTCTGCTACTATTGAAGAGACACATACAAAATATTTTTATGACAAGAGAAAATAGGGTTTCTAAATTCACTGCCATGCTCTTTAGTTTTCTCTGGAATTAGAAGGACCCCACAGCCCTTCCCCACCTAAGCACAGCTATTGCTTCAAGGCTAGTTTGAAAGCCCATCCCCAACCCAAAGGCGACACTCTGGCAGGATGCACCGGTGCATGAAAACACAGTTTTCACCAGAGGCAGGGTTTTGCCTGCACAATTTTGGCATAATTTCTTCTTATTTAACTTCCCTTTCTATTGACAACTTTGCATCGACCTTGCTGTCTTCTCAAGTCTGTATGGGGCTCAGATGTGTCCATGTGTGTCATAGCTTGAGGGGTCCCAAGTTCCTTTAAGAAAACTACAGAGTCCGAAACCTGTCCCAGGGGACAGATTGGTCATCCCAGGATGTTGTAATATTGTTACTCTATTTCATTTTCCAGTATCACAGCTCATAAGCCACTGCCTGGTTGATATCTCTCTCTTCCCTTCTCCTCTCCTCCCTTCACATCTCTCTGGGAAGAGCCTGTTCCTTCTTATCTCATGCTCTGTGTGGCAGGTGGCTTCCAGCTGGCAGGGATTTCTGAGCTGGGTCGTGTGGCCTGCTGAGGCCTTGTAGGCCTAAGATGGAGGAGGGGGCAGTTGAGGGCCTGCTGAGGGTGGAAGGGGTGGAGGATTCTAGATGGATTTAGTCCAACAGACTTGGCTTTGCTTGTGGATGTGTTCATTTCACCTGATTGCCTTCTGCATATATGCACTAGTAAACAGAATTTCCCTTTAAACTTCCAATCAGTGTGCAGCGTTTTCATTCTTACTCTCTGACAGGAGTGAGAGTACTTCTGTCCTCCAGTCCTGGGTAGCTCGTGGCCTCAAACGATGACAATGTGGTTGGGGCCACCTCTGCTCGCTTTCTCAGCTGCATAGCCACTGTTGCCTTCTCTGGGAGGACCATGTGGTTGGAACTTTCCAAGTTGAGATGTTATCTGTGCTCTGCTGTGCCTTTTAGTCTCAAAGATTCAACACATGGCCTGTTCCTTTTCTTGTGTTTTCATTATAGGCTGGATGTGAGGAGGAAGTTCTTGCCAGAGAGAGTGATTTGCCATTGGAATGGGCTGCCCAGGGAGCTGGTGGAGTCGCTGTCCCTGGGGGTGTTAAAGCAAAGCCTGGCTGAAGCACTTAGTGCCATGGTCTAGTTGATTGGACAGGGCTGGGTGCTAGGTTGGACTGGATGATCTTGGAGGTCTCTTCCAACCTGGTTGATTCTATAATTCTATTCTATGATTAACTGTTTCTATTGTCATTGATCTAACTCCCACCCTAATTGTTTCCACAGGACACTTTACTGTGTTCTTCAGTAAGAGCTTCCCATAGCTCTTAGATATTACTTATGTCTTACTCACATTGTGGAGTACTATGCAGTTTTCACCCACTTGTTGAAATAATATGTTACACTGCAATCTCCTAAATATTTATATGAAATACCTGAAAGTTCCCCTGAAAACAGAGTTCAGTAACATTGTTCTATTAATGGTGGTTCTGGTTTCAAACAGCCAGATCCACCCTCATACAGCAACAGGAAGAATGGTCAAAGTACTGCAAATAGAGCATGTGTCCTCTGATTTATCTTTGGCTTCTAGTTTGGAGCCATTGCCTCTTGTCCTGTCACTGCAGGCCTTTGTAAGCAGTCTCTCTCCTTCTTGTAGGCCCTTCAGGTACTATCAGGTCTCTCCAGAGCCTTCTCTTCTCCAGGCTAAACAACCCCATCTCCCTCAGCCTGCCTTTGTAGCAGACGTGTTTGAACCCTGTGATCATTTTTGTGGCCCTCCTCTGGACCTGCTCAATCAGGACCCACTCCTTCCTGTATTGAGGGCTCCATACTTGGACACGTTACTCCAGGTGAGGTCTCACCAGAGCAAAGTGGTAGAATCACCTCCCTGGATCTGCTGGCAACATGTCTTTTGATGTAGCCCAGAATGCCAACTGCCTTCTGGCCTGCAAACTCACACTGTCTGCTCATTTCCAGCTTCTCATCCATCAGCAACCCCAAGTCCTTTTCCACAGTGCTGCTTTCTATCACTTCATCCTCCAGTCTGTATTGATAGTGAGAATTGTGAGAATTGTTGTGGCCTAGGTGCAGAGCCCTGCACTTGCTCTTGTTGAACCTCATGAGGTTCACTCAGGCCCACCTCTCCAGCTTGTCCAGATCCCTCTGGATGACATCCTGTCCCTCTGGCATATCGACAATACCAGTCAGCTTGGTGTCACCTGCAAATTTGCTGATGCTGCACTTGATCCCACTGTCTATACCACTGGTAAAAATATTAAACAGCATAGGTCCCCTTACGGACTCCTAAGAGACACCACTTGCCACTGCTCTCCATCTGGACTTCAAGCCATGGAGCACTACTCTCTGGATGTGACCAGCCAGACAGTTCCTTATCCACTGAACAGTCTACCCATCAAATTCATATCTCCCCAACTTGGTGAGTAGGATGTTGTGGGGGAATTGTGTCAAAGTCCAGTGCAGAAGTCCAGATAGATCACATCCATAGGTTGTCTCTTGTTCACTGACATGGTCACTTCATCATAGAAAGCCACTAGGTTGGTCAGGCAGGATCAGTCTGCTTATCTCCACTTACCTGAACTGAGAAATATTTTAGCAAGAGATGCAAAAAGTCTGTCCTACCTCAGGGGTGGTTGTATTCTCAGCACCACTTTCTTCAGTCCTTCATCCAAAAAAATCAAAACAAGACAAAACACAAACCAGTCTATATGGTTAGGTTCTGCTGTTGCTCATACTCAGAAATCTTTCCACTTATTTATAGTAATAGTTGCTGATGCATATGGACACCCATTTTGAAGATGGTAGCTTTATTCTAATAGGTAGTTCTACGCCTTCTTGCTCCTGCGAATCAGGCTGAGCTACTTCTAAGGTCACAGCCTAGATCTGTGTCTTTACAATGAACTTTGACTGGGGTCATGCATTTAGTTTTCAGTGTGTCTACAACTGAATGGACATTACATTGACCCCTGCTAAAGAAGCCGGTACTGAAAATGCAGCCTTCAATAATTAATAGTAACTAGTTCTAGTCCTCGGGCTGGCAAGTTAAGATAGCAGATGTCAGGAGCAGTGAGGGCAGATGGCCTTGAGCCTTGTCCTGCTCACCACTTGGAGGTCATGAAGTACGAGGACACTTGTTCAGATGTGCTTGCAGTTTCTCTGTTTTGCATAAACTGAAACTATCAAGTTTTTAATTGCTCTTCCAATTCCTGTACCTAGGGACAAGGAATAGCCAAATTCCACTATATCTGAGTGTGACTTGGAAGAAGGGATGTGGTGGCAGCATTCTGTGAATCCCAGGAGCTGAAATATGGCTCATGAGACCATCAGAACCTACAGAGGACAAAAAAAAATTCCCAAACATATTAAATCCAATGGGGTACAGAATTAAACAGTCATTTTTTTTTTGCCTCATTCTACCTGGAGAGGGGAAGGGAAAGGAAGCACCTCCAATTAGTAACACTCCCCAAGGTATCCCCTTCTTCACTCTCGTTTTCAGTTGCAAATTTAAAAGGTCATTAAGACCTTGGGAGTTATTTTTCCTTTGCAATTTTTTTCCATCAGAACAGTTCCTGAAAATGGGCACAGAAGAAAGCATGGTGTTTTGCTTCCACCTAAAAACAAAAACTGTGAGNTTCTTTGTAGGCAGTATATCTTAAACCTAGCAGCTGGTTTAGCCTTTTCATTAACGTGAAAATACACCCCATCGGTCAAATCGCAGCCTTTCAGAGAAGAATAGCTTGCATACGCTTAACCAGACTTGTTAGGTTTCAGCCACTGACATCTCTGAAGAAGATGAGGACAGGCTTCAACACTGTACTGAGCTTCAGCCCGTCTGAAACAGATCTGGGCAGCACCAGGAGTGTAGAGGACAAGCGCTGCCCATGGCAGGGGGGTTGAAACTAGATGATCCTTGAGGTCCCTTCCAGGCCTGACAATTCTATAATTCTATGATTCAATTCTATGATTCTGTGTTTCTGTCCTGAGGCCCTCCTCACTGAAAGCTCATATAACCTCAGGATAAAAACCTCAAAGATGAGAGTATTCTGCTGCTCATTTGCCAGGAGGCCATTCCACCAACCATTTATTTTTTCTGCATTACCATTAAAGCTTGGAATTAAGTTAAAACATTTGCCTTTGCTGTCCAAATAGCAAGTGACGTGTAAACTGAAGCCTGCTCCCCTCCACCTAGCTTGCCCTGGCTAAGAGTGGATTTGTCCTGATGGCTGAACTGGCTTTCTCACAGTGGCAGTCTCCAGTCAGCCAAAAGGCCAGCTAGCTGTGGTGATCTTTACAAAAGTCTGGAAGTACAAAACATGTCCTTTTTTCTTTCTCTGGAGTTAGTGAGAAGTCTATGCACATCCACACAGCCCTTGTTAAACTACATGGAAACAAAGATTAACCGGCAGAAGAATGTACAGCTGGGAAAATAATAGAAATTAATATCATTACATGCATGTGGTTTGCAGGAAAATTAAGATAAGGCCTTAAGCCCTTAATAAGGCTAGCCATTATAAACATACAGCAGGGGGATTATAACCACACCAAAAACCAGCCTGCATAAAGTGATTTATCATGGGCATGTTATAAGGTACCACCATACCCTTCCTTCTGTGAGATGGCTTAGGGTCTAAGGAATGAATGAGGAGCACCAAGCTTCTCAGACACAGAAGTTAAAGGCAATGAGATTTACTACACCCATTCATCCCTGGACCCACAAAGGAGCCAGCTCTCATCATTTTCAAGGGGGGTTATGGTGCTAAATATGTCAAGCCAGTCCTCCTCACTTTTGAGTGCTTGACATTGTTATTGAAAACCACCAGAGCAGTGTCAGCCTCACCCCTGTGGCTCTGGCCCTCCACGTGGAGCCTGCACTGGCTGCAGATGGCGACAAGCAGTGCTCTGTCCTGTGAGCAACAAAGGGCCAGGAGAGTTATGAGGTGGCCACTTAACCCAATTAATGCTTTCCCTACACTTTCAGGCAGACAACACAATCCTACTGCCTGTTTCTGGCTGCTCACCATGCTGCCCAGGGAAGCTGTGTTACTCCATCTTTGCTCCTCGGTCTTGCCTTCCTCTATCATAGAATCACAGAATTAACCAGGTTGGAAAATATCTTTGAGATCATCGAGTCCAACCTATCACCTAACACCTTCTAATTAACTGAACTATGACACTAAGTGCTTCATCCAGTGTCCTTTTAAACACCTCCAGGGATTGTGACTCCACTGCTTCCTCAGGCAGCCCATTCCAATGCCAATCACTCTTTCTGTGAAGAACTTCTTAACATCCAGCCCAAAGTTGCCCTGGTGCAGTTTGAGACTGTGTCTTCTTGTGTCACTGGTTACCTGGGAGAATAGACCAACCTCCACCTGGCTACAACCTCCTTTCAGGTAGCTGTCTCCCCTGAGCCTCCTCTTCTCCAGGCTAAACAACCCCAGCTCCCTCAGCCTCTCCTTGTAGGTCTGTGCTCCAGCCTCCTCACCAGCCTTACTGCCCTTCTCTGGACATGTTCAAGCACCTCAACATCTTTCTTAAATGGAGGGGCCCAGAACTGGACACAGTTCTCAAGGTATCACCTGACCAGTGCTGAGTACAGGGGCAGAATGACTTCCCTGGTCCTGCTGGCCACACTATTTCTGATACAGGCCAGGATGCCATTGGCCTTCTTGGCCACCTGGGCACACTGCTGCCTCATGTTCAGTCAGCTGTCAATCAGTACCCCCCAGGTCCATTTCTGCCTGGCTGCTCTCCAGACACTCTGTCCCCAGCCTATAGCGCTGCATGGGGTTGTTGTGGACAAAGTACAGAACATGGCATTTGGACTTGTTAAAACTCATGGCACTGGACTGTGCCCATCTATCCAGCCCATCCAGGTCCCTCTGCAGAGCCCTCCTACCCTCTAACAGATTGACATTTGCTCCCAACTTGGTGTCCTCTACAAACTTAATGATGATGGACTCAATCCCCTTGTCCAGATCATCAATAGAGATATTGAACAGGACTGGACCCAGCACTGATCCCTGGGGCACACCACTGGTGACTGACCATCAACTGCATGTGGCACCATTCACTATCACTCTCTGGGCCTGGACATCCAGTGAGTTCTTAACCCAGCACAGAGTGCCACTGTCTAAGCCATGGGCTGCCAGCTTTGCCAGAAGTGTGCTATGGCAGACCTTGTCAAAGGCCTTGATGCAGACTAGGTAGACTACATCCACAGCCTGCCCCACATCCACCAGGCAGGTCATCTGGTCATAAAAAGAGATCAGGTTGGTCAAGCAGGACCTTCTCCTCCTAAATCCATGCTGGCTGGGTCTGATCCCCTGGCCATCCTGTAGGTGCCCTGTAATTGTTACAGAATGTCATGGAATGTTAGAGGCTGGAATGGACCTTGAAAGATCATATAGCCCAACCCCCCTGCCACAGCAGGATCACCTACACCAGATCACACAGGAACACATCCAGGTGGGTTTTGAATATCTCCAGAGAGAGAGGCTCCACAACTCCTCTAGGCAGCCTGTTCCCAGTGCCAGGTGGGTTTCACAGTGAAAGAATTCCTCCTCATGTTTAAATGAAACTTCCTATGTTTCAGGATGATCTGTTCCATTCTCTTGCATGGCACTGAGGTCAAGCTGACAGTCTGTAATTTCCTGGGTCCTCCTTCTGACCCTTCTTGTGGATGGGCATCACATTGGCCAGCTTCCAGTCTTCAGAGACCTCTCCAGTGAGCCACAACTGTTGAGAAATGATGGAGAGCAGCTTGGCCAGCTCATCTGCCAGCTCTCTCAGCACTTTAAGGTGGATCCCATCTGGTGCCATAGACTTGTGTGGATTCAAGAGGCTCAACAAGTCCCTAAATGCTTCCTCCTGGATAACAGTTCAGGGTCAAGTCCTGCCTCTTGTTTCCTACCATGATGTAAGCAAGTCACCTGGAGAAACAGTGGAGCCTTTCCCCTTGGGAAGCTTCAACGACGGGTTATACAAACCTTATCATAGGATTGATTTTGGAGACTGATGGTTGGAGAGAGGGATATGGAATGAGTAAGTTGACCTGTCCAGACCACACTTCACTCTATGAGTGAATCACCCTCTTGGACATGCCCTAGTGTGTCCTTACAAGCCTCACAACAGCTGATGAGAGCACCAGCTCCCAGGACTGCTATAACTGGTGCCTCACTGATGCTTGTATCAGTAGGAGCTTAATTTTTCAGTGCAGCTTCCTTTTTCTTTTTCCTTTTCTAAATGTATTTTCTTTTTCCTAACTCTAATGCTTCTTTAAATTAAACATTTGGTTTCATGGAAAGTGTTTTGCCCATTTGCTGACATTGTTGATGTGTAAAATGCTTTTATTAAAAACTGGAGATCTCCTTAAAGTTTTTGGTCCTGGTAATCTTTTTTTTTTTTTTTTTTTTTTGTCTAGTAGATCTCCCAAAATCATTGTTTCCAATAAAACCCACCCTAGCAGTGGACAGACTGATTAATACTGCTGATCATAGGCTTATGCTATAAGGAGCTCTTGATAGGGGAAAAAAAAAAGAAACCTCCAATATGTTTAGCAATTTCATCCCTTGCTGAGACAGCCTGGCAAGTGGCTCTTAATGCTGGGATACTGAGCTATAGGGAAGCATAACACCATCAAAGGCAGAGACGCCAAGGGGAGCACAGACAATCAGCTCTCCAATTTCCATCCATCCAGGCTTCTCAGTCAAGGCAAGTGATTGCCTCCAACAGATTCTTTGCAGAGTTGCCAAGTTATTAGGAGCAGCTCAAGGGAGAGGGAGTGCAGAAGGTGTTCCCAGCAGCTGAAACCTCACCCACTGCCTGCAGCCACAGCCCAGCTCAGTTTGACAGCATTGTTAGCCTGTTTTCTGGGAGGCTGCTGGGACAGAAAGTGAATCTGAGTTTCTCTGTGACTGTTGTTCACTGTCCACATCTGAGTGAGTGACCATCCTCACAATTTGGTTTTGTGGCCCTGTTTTTCCATTCCTATGACTAGCCTTTGGCCAATACTTTTGTTCAAGGATTTCCCTCAGTCAAGTTTCTTCCCCTTCCTCTACCATTCTGCAGGCAGATCTCTGCACTTAGAAATAGATCACACTTATGGATGTTGTCCATATATATCACAAGGGAGACAACTTGTAAAAAATGAATGGCTTTTACCACAGTAAGTCAAATAACAGAAAAGTGATGATGAATAATCAGTTGTCAAGACTTCCTTTCTTAATTGTGATTCATAGTGCATGATAGCACTAAGTCAGGACATGATAATACCAGGCCGTGCACATATACAGCTGCAGTGTCAAACAGTTAAAACCCAAGCCAACAAGAAGCTGCAAAAGTGAGCAGCAAAGTCCAGATCTGGGATAAACCAGGCATGAGTGGGACAGCAGGAGGTGAGGGGCTGTAGTCTCTGCCAGAGCAAGCACCTTGTCCTGATTTGAGTTGTAACAGAAGTAATTCTGTTTGGTGATTTTATTTTCAGCTCAGTGTCTTCTAAGTAACTGCACTTTCTGAAGTTAACAGCATATTTTTGCAGAGTGTCTGCTTTTAGAAGTGATGACACTTGGTGTTTACAGTTACTACCAAAGACTGGTATGCAGGAAGGGTCTTGTTATACTTTCCTCTATGGAGATCAAGGCTATTGATGAATTTTGTGTATCACGTTGGGGCTGCAACAAGTAAAAGGCCTAACCTGTGGGGAGAAGCAGGCAGAACAGGTGATCCAAACTTGACCAACAAGGGATTCCATTCCATATATGTCATGTTCAGTATAAAGATGAGGGATTATGAGGGTCATTCTCTCCTTCAATGTCTGGCATCTAAGAAGGACTCTGTCTGTTCTGCCTTTAATCCCAACCCACATGTTCCTGAATCCGTTTCCTGAATCTGGTGGTCATCTGTCACTGAGTCCAGTCTGGGATTTCCCCAGTGCCCATCCCACAGCATCAGTGGTGATGTAACTGCCACTGCAGGGGTTTGGTTTGATACTGGTTTTGAATTGTTGCATTAGGGGTAAGATCCCAATGTCTGCCTGTCTCAAGGTCCAGGACTCTTACTGGAACATTTGCCTCTCCCAGTGCCCCAACAAGGACTTGCACTGACATGGGTTCAGAAAGTTAAAACAGTTAAATGGTTTAATTTTTTTTAAGTGACAGATGCAACAGATTTACCAGTGATAAATGCACTAACTGCAAGATGGAGTTCAAGCTAATAAATCCAGAGTAACATCTGACACTGCTGCAGATGCAAGTCACTGCAACAGCACTAATATATAATAGAAATGCAGCAAAAGTTAAGCTGCATGATTCTTACCAAGAAGATGTCCCTGTCTTGGGTGGAGGGAAAGGAGCACAGCCTGTTGAACATCCTCATCTCTGCTAAATGCAGTCTTTCCCTCCCAACTGCTGCTGTTTGCCCTGCTGTCCCTGCTGCTGTTTGCTGCTGCCAGGAGAGATGTTCCTCTCATTGATTTTTGTACTCTAATCCAGACTATGTCTGCCTTTTAGGTGACATTTAGCATGATTTGGGTGTAAAGTTGAGTTAACATAGTCGTAGGTGTTTGTCATGTACTCTGGTTCATTATCATATTGAAGAGTGTCAACTTCAATATCAAAATTGAAGTTAAATAGGCAAAGGTCTTTATTCATGCACTCTAGCCTTGAAAACCTGTTTTGAAGCTGTATGTTTATGTTGTTTTAGCCTTGCTTCATTAGCCAAAACAGGGTCATCTGCACAAAACTCCCTCCTTCAAACATTTGGCAGACCAGTTTTGCAGGTCTTCATTGAACATAACCACCTCTTCATTGAAAATGACCTTGCTTCTAAAGCACCCTAAATTAACTTGAATTCCTATCCTACAGTAAGGTAGGCAGTTATCTCAGGTGTGTATATCTGTAAGTGTCTCTGCCTTATTCCCTTGCTCTGTCTACAGCTACCTGAAAGGATGCTGTGGAGAGGCTGCTGGTGGTTTCTTTTCACAGGTAAACAGTGATAGAACAAGAGGGAATGGCCTCAAGTTGTAACTGGGTAGGTTTAAATTGGACATTAGGGAACATTTTTTCACAGCAAGAGTGGTCAGGCATTGGAATTGTCTGCCTAGGGAGGCGGTTGAGTCACCAACTCTGGATGTGTTTCAAATTTGTTTGGTGCTTGGGGATATGGTTGAAGGATGAGCTTTGTAGAGCAGGGATAACAATTGGACTCAATGATCCTAGGGGTCTTTTCCAACTGGAATGTTTCTGTGACTCTCTTGGGAAAGGAAGGGGGTTCAGAGGCCAGCCGGGCCATAACCCCTGACACACCTCAGACTGAAAGGTGAACACACTGACACACTGAACTAAAAGGTGACATTAAAATACAACAGGATGTGAGGCATTCACACTTTCAAAAACAGGACAACTAACCTTGGCACAGCTGATGGAGAGGAGGATCCTTCAGGGAGCTATTCAAAGCTCCTTGGAGGAAACAAAATCCTCCCACAGTATGTGGTGGACCACACAGTATGGCACATGTTGCAGGTAACCAAGGTACTTTCTGTCAGACTTCCTCTGTCCATGCTGAGATGGAGGTAGTGGTACTGCCTTACAGCCATGGCCTAAATTTACCACCTTGCTTCTTCCTGCATAAATTAGTGTCCAGGTGTGTTGAATCTAGCTCAGGGAACAAGGGCTCAGCCCCCAAGGATGGAAAACTGGGTTATGGTAGACAACAGCTGAGGAAAGATAAGTAACAGCAGCTTGTGCTGCATGGGCAGTGTGGCTTCAGGTGCACAGCTCCCTGTAATGCTTCCTTATCAGGATCACCCTCTCCACTAGCATGAGTGGGTCCAGCCCATCCAAAATAAGAGGTCACTGCATGGCTGCTGACCTACTTGGTGTCCCAAGAAAGTCCCTTTGCAATTGCTCTTGCTTGGCTGCTGTGGGGCAGCCAGGAGGGTGGGCTCAAGCAAGTAAACTTGCGCTGAAACTCCCAGATCTCCGCAGCAGTAAAAGCCCTGCTCTACGTGTGTTAAGAGAGTGCCCTAACCCTGGAGGAAAATGGGAATTGGCGTCCTCCTGGTCTGCTTCCTGTTTTTCTTTCCTGATGTGATGGGGCCGTATATGTTGGCCCTCATCTCCAGGACCTGTTGCGTTAGTCTATGAGGTCTAAATGCAATTAGATGAGAACAAAACCTTCAGGTAAGCCTCTCCCTGGGCTACAATGACAGCACAGATTAAAACTCAGCTCCTGCTGGGCACGACACAGCCCCCTGGGGAGGGAAACGACGAGGGTCAGTGGTGGGGATGCAGACGCCGGCAGCCCAGCACTTGCCCTCATTCGGCGCTGGCGGTCATTGTTGCTTCCCACTGACCAGCTGCCTGCGATCCTCCGACCGAAAGCAAAACGGGTAACACAGCCCCCATTCAGTGGAGATTAAATGCCTGAAATGAGCCACACCTCTGAACAATTGCTTCCTCCAGGAGGACCAGCATTCAATAGCCAGGGAGCCCATTGATCGCAGCCATAAAGGAGATGGGGGCCCGCAGGAGCAAGATCTCACGCTGTCCCTCGCACCAGCTCTCTGACTGCCCGCTATGCCCGAGTCAGCCTCCAGCCGAGTCTGCCTTCCCAGAGGCAGGTATCTGTCTTTAAAAACTCTCGCATGCATCCCACAAGGCATCCTGTTCCTCACTGATCGCATTAGGACCATCGTCTTACAACTCTCCCTCTCTGACAATTAGTTACTATCATTCACACTGTGCAATCAGCTGTTAAATCCTCATTTATGTTAATCTGAATGTGAATGTACTGCTCAGCAAAATGTTAGATTGCCATGTTTACAAATATACTACAGGTATTTAGAAATTCAGATGATACAAAACATACTGCTTAAGCTACTTGTGATGCCAGTTTAAATAACTTAAGCCTATTTATCTGTTATTTAATGATTCTTTGCACAGAACTACCGTTTTTCTTCATGCTGCCCCTTGTCACACAAGCAAAAACATGTTGCTTCAAAAAAAAAAGAAATCCCAAACCCATATATAATCTATTAACTGGTAATCTCAGTGATAGAATTTAATTACATGCAGCCTCCACACGGGTAGCATGGTTTAGCCAAAACACGTTCTTCTAATCCTTGAAAGCATCCTTTAAAGCTGATGTATTTAGAAATAAAGAGGAAAATAACCTCTTTGGGTTAGTGTTAGCAGAAGCTCTATCTTAGAGAACGTAATATGTCCAAGTGAGCTGATTTTCTCAAAGCTATTATAGTATAATAAGCTCAAGAATTAGTTTCAAGTTAAAGTTTATCTCATTATGTGCTCTGACCTATATGCATCTCACACATCCCATGAAAAGCTGATTTCTTCTAATGTTTTTTATTCAATGTAGTTGGCAGTTAGGCCATTCAGCTACCTGAAACGTGCTTCTGATACGGAAGCTCTTTTCCTGGTCCTTGCTAGGAGTGAGTTCAGAGGAGGTCCCACCTTCTGCTGCACAGAAAGCAGGCAGGCTGTCCCTCAGGTATATCACTGCCTTTTCATCTGGAGCATCAAATACAATGATTTTCTGGCAGAGTGATTTCGATGGGTTCGGCTGTCCACGCGCATGTCACACCAAAAGGGGAACCAAGATTACACCAAGCTACTCGTAACCCTCTCTTTGGGAAAACAAAATGTACTGAGTTAATGAAGAGAAGAAACTACATCTCACTCTAGAAACCCTGTTAACTTTCACTAAAGCTGTAGGTTACTTATCAGGTCCTACACAGGGATTGCACACTGGCTGCTTTTGCTTCTCTTTGTCCCAAGACAAACAGGGAGCAGCAAGTCCCAGTCTTGCCATTAATTTTCATAGAATTGTCAGGGCTGGAAGTGACCTCAAGGATCACTGAATGAATTTTGATCACTGAATGAATCACTACAGCAGCAGCATTAGTCTTGCCCTGAAATTACAGACACAGATGCTATCTGTCACTAGTGATCCTCCACCCCCAAACCAACGCTTGAGTTTCTACCTCTGAGAAGGTGGCAGTGGGTGAAATTCCCATAGACTGCTGCCTGAAACAGAAGTGGTTTGGAAGCCAAGAGAAGCTGTTTGCTTATAGTTTTGGTGATGGCTGGCACTGTTTGTAGCAATACACATGTAAGAATGGCAGGACATTGCAGTTGGTATAGGATGTTTTATTGCCAAACACACAGTTTGTGTCCTACCGCTCTTGTACACAAAGTGCATCTCTTCTTGATGAAAAAGAAGCATCTTGAAAGGAAGATGCTGACCATGGGAATAGCATAGGTGATATCACATCATGTGAGATGTTCAATGGACCAAGCATGTGATCCTGAGGCACAGCATCTTTACAGGACCTGCAGGAAAGCATGGTGTGAAGCATCTACAGCTCCAGTAAGGCAGCATCAGCTCTGCCAGTCCCCTGACATAACAGAGAGTTGTCATACATAGGAATAGGGAGGATGAAGATAAAAAAAATCTCGGGACTTTGGGCCAGAGCCCTCTGAAGCAGAGCAGATGATGGAAGTTGTGTGGGTTGTCTGGAACTCTTACTCCAGGAGTTTTCACTCTAGTCAGCCTGATTTTCCCTTTGCAAGCTAGTCCATACCTAAAACAGAGAGTAATTCGTTGTTTGCTTCCAGAAGCTGGGATCATCCCATACTTTAGCTATCAGAAGGGCAAAGGTAGCAGCAGAGACGCCGGAGGGCCAAGCGACAAAACCAGTGGGAGTGGCAACACAGGGTAAAGGCTGCTATTATCTGCTGTTTCCTTCTTGGCCCTGGCCCCAAGGTAAATAAAACCAGCAGTACTCTCTTTAGAGTTGTCCGCCTCATCAGGCTGCATTTCAGTCCTGGCTCTGGAGGTGCCCATGAAGTGCTAAGACCCTCCAGTATGTAACAGAATACAAAACGTGGAGATTGCCCACTGCCTGTATTGCCACTTCTGAATCCGTGGGTCAGGCTGAAGAGGTATTCCACTTCCATAGAACGAGATGGCTTTGATTTTTAATATTTCAGATACACTTCATGCCCTCTTGAAGGAGCTCCCTTTCATTTCTCCATAGCCTGAGCTGTCATTGCCAGGTGACCGTGAAAAATGAAGTTAATTTCTGTCAGAGAATCCCTCCTTCAGGGAATCCACTCACCAGATTCTCAACCTAATAATTGGCACTTTTTGTGAAGGTACTGGAAAAAAAATGCTGTTTTGAATATTCAAAAATAGAGATGTCTCCAAGGGGGAAAAAAAAAAAAAAAAAAACCACCAAAAAAACCCAAAACCAAAAACCAAAACCAAAAACCAACCCACAAGCTTTTTTTAAAAGATGAAAAGTCAGTTGTTCAGACAATCTTCAAAGTGCTCGACTTAATCTGCAGGGGACTCAATTCTGCTTTTCTCAGTGCAGATTTCTCCCCTCCTTGTTCACACACCTTGAGACAAAGGCTATAGTTAAGATTGTGAAGGGGGAGGGAAGAGGGGGGATTTTTTTGTGCAGGATGCGTAGCAAATTTATTCTAGAGACCGCCTGAAATAGGCTTCAGAAAATGGATAGAGTGTCTTCTGGAAGAAAAGGCCCCTAAGTAAACTCCACCACCATTCAGAAGATTTGCTCCGGCACTTAACAAGTGGAGTAGGAAGAAAGAAAAATCTGTTGTCAGGTTTGGGGTGTTTATCAGCTACCCTCTAGACACTTGACCTGATGCCGGGGACCCCCTAATCCGCTGATCTGCATGCGGCGAGCCTTGCAGGATTCAGGCCCACAACCGCCGCTGCAATGGGCTGGAGCACTTGTCCTAATGCGCTGATCCCGCGGCACATTGTGTGCCACTCACCTTCTCCCGCCTCCTGCCTCCCCCCGTGCCGCTCCCCCCAAATTTAATTCTACTCACAAATTGTGAAATAAGTTGTTTGGGCTGGATTTGTCGAGTGAATTGTTCTCCTAATGAAACAGTCTGGTCATTATACAGTTGTCGAAGGAAGATTTAGCTCTCCCATACCCCAAGACCCATACAGGTTAACGTTTCGCAACGGACAGTTGACAAAGGAATGAATAGCCCAACACTGTCAAATCAGGCTTACAAACAGCTTGGCATACAAACAGTTACTGCTTGTGTGCATGTGGATTTAGGGTCTCCGCTTTCTTAATGGCACAGATTTGTAAGTACAAATTGCTCAGTCCTCAAAGTGTTTGTGAAGGGAAGAAAATGACCAAAAATTACTTTAGTTTAGAAGTTGTTTCCTCCCCTCTCTACCATTAAAACAACAACAACAACATCAAAAAAGAAAAGCAAAGGAAAAAAAAAAAAGAGGGAGAAAGTGGATCAGGGAAGCACCTACTCCTGCGTTTGACAAAGGGAAACCTACTTGGGCAACCTGGTTTTGCCAGAAGCCTCTGAGCTGCTTCTCCCCTCTTTTTTTTTCCAAAGCAGTAAGAAAGTCCGATCGAATTAAATCTCAAATCTTGGGGATTTGCAGCATTCACTTCAATGATTTTTAATACCTGCTGCTTAAAACCACTTGCAATATTTTTTACATTTTTAATTGCATTAATCACTGACTGTAAGTATTTAGATTTATGAACTCCTTTGTTCAGCAGCTAGACATGAACTAGATGAAAACAGTTTGATTTTCATAAGGCAGGGTGACTTACTTTGCCTAATGAAGTGAACTAAGCAGAAATCCCAGCGCAAGAGTAGACTGTGGAAAATTTTTACCAGGTGATTTATCACCAGAGGGAGACTTTAAATCTGGATCAGTTTTACTAAATCTGCCAGGCATTTATTAAAGCTGGAGCAGGAATAATAGCTGTCTGCAATATCAGATAATGACCATCATTCTGCAAAGCCCCAAAATAGCCAGCCAAATATGGTTTTCAAGTAACAAACAAGGATAATCTCAGGACATGTTTGAAATAACTTTTGAGTGCTGGCCTCAGCTGACACTGGTGTCACTTGCAAGGAAGTGGGTTTAAAAACTCCCTTTCCTGCAGATGTGCACTGGCAGGGCTGACAGTTGTGCTTGGCTCTTTCTCCCTCAAAATTTGGATCCTTGGCAATGCACGAAACTGAGCAAGAGTCATGGCTGCTTCTCATTGGAAGTCCCCTGGGAATGACCCTGCAAATGTAAATCAATCCCCCCACATCATGAGAGTGTTACTGTGACTACAAAGGACAACAGAGACAGCTTTTTTCCCAATAGCCCTGGGAAAATGCTGTGAGAGCCACAGAGGCATCAGTACAAAACTTCTGCGATATTCCCATTACCCCGATAGCTGAGGCTGGAGGCTGTGGTGCTCAGCCCCACTGTCATGAGTTCTGTACTATTGTGGGATTTCAGGGCTATTGAGAAGTTCTTCCCTTTTGACACGGGTTGTGGTGGATATGATTTCCCTTGTGAGGAACAGTGGCAGGAGGGATTTGGTTCTCCCCTCTCCTGCTTGTGGGGCCATCCATCCTGCTGGGCAGCCACTGCCCCAATCTGCAGGTCACCAATGACAGCAGAGCTGACGTTGACTTAACTCTCCTCACAGCATCTTTCTAGTGCTGTGTTCTGCCATGCTGTAGATGGGTGTTGATGACACACCAGTGTTTTAACTACTGTTGAACAAGCTTTTCCAACAGGTCCCCACCCCAAGAGTATGCTGAGGTGGGCAAGATCTTGGGAGGTGACACAGCCAGGACAGCTAACCCAAACTGACCAAAGCAATATTCCATGCCATATGATGTCAGCTCAAATGTAAGAACTAAGTGAAAGAAGGAAGTGTGGGGGATATTTGTCCATGGCATCTGTTTGTCACAGAAACTGCTAGGCATGTTAGAGCACTTCCTGGGAGTGACTGACCACCATGTGTTTATGTGAAGTAGAGAATAATGTCTCTCTTTGCTTTTGCTTCCACAGGTGGCCTTTTGCCTGTGCTTAAATTGCTTTTACCTTATTACCAACCTTTTGTTATATTTTCCCTTCTCCCCTGTCCATCTAGGAAGGGCATTTGCCCCCCAGCCATGGCTAAACCACCACATTTGGACAGACTGGGCTGCTGGGCAAAGACAAACCTACTGAAGTTCAACAAGGATAAGCATAGAGACCTGCATCTGCAGAGGAAAAACACCATGCACCAGTACAGGTTAGAGGTTGACTGGCTGCAGAGTAGCTCTGCAGAGAAGGACTTTGGAGTCCTGGTTGATATTAAGTAGTCCATAGGACATCAATGTGCCCTGGTGGCCAAGAAGGCCAATAGTATACTCGAGTGCCTTACAAAGAGTGTGTCCAGCAGGTCAAGAGAGGTCCTCCTCTACTCAACCCTAGTTAGACCACATATGGAATATTGTATACAGTTCTGAAGTCCCCAGTTCAAGACTGACTGGGGAACAGAGGGAGTTCAACTGAGAGCTACGAGGATTATTAAGGGACTGCAGCATCTCTCTGATGAGGAAAGATTGAGAGACTTGGGGCTGTTCAGTCTGGAGAAGAGAAGGCTGAGAGGGCACCTTATCAATGTCTACAAGTATCTGAAGGGTGGCTGTCAGGAGGATAGAGTCAGTCTCATCAGTGATGTCTAGTGATAGGAAAAGGGGCAATGGATGTAAATTCCATCACAGGAACTTCCATCTCAATGTGAGAAAACACATTTTTACTGTGAGGGTGATGGAACACTGTACAGGTTGCCCAGACAGGTAGTGGGCAGTGGAGTTTCCTTCACTAGAGATCTTCAAAATTCACTCCTGTGTGACCCGCCCCAAGTGGTCCTGCTCAGTTGCACTCAATGATCTCTGGAGGACACTTCCAATTTCTAGCACTATGACTAGAAAAAATTTTGCTGATGTTCATTGGTGAAAATCGGAGGTGTGTGGGATTGATGGAGTTTGCAATGCAGGGCAGAAAAGGAGCTTTTGCATTTCATAAAGGACAGAAAGCAGTATCTGCATGGGTGTCTGATAAGGAACTAGAGATGTAGAGGAGTGTTAGTACTGTTTTGGGTTAAAGTATTTTAGTAAAGCAATAGTGCTATTGACAAGTATTGATCTATTGAAAAGAGTAACATGTTTTGTTAAAGTATTGTAAACAAGTTCTTTGTCCCTACTACTATTGGTGGCAGCTGCCGTTGTACAGAAGTTCTGAGAATCAGAGTGCAGCATCTAAAATTGTCTTCCCCGACAACAAGACCTTCCTTCTCCAGCTTTTTGGCCATTCACAAAACACAGGACTTAGAGGATTGCCAGCTGAAAGAGCACAGCTCAACCTTCAAACACCTGGTCAGCCTCAAACAATCTGTGGAGGGTTACAAGTCTCAGCTTTTGTAAAGGCACCAAAAGGCAAATACCATTATGAGGGAGAGGGGGGGAGGGGTGTGGGAGAGTGGAGAGTGGGGAGAAGGCCAAATTCGTTTTGTGCTTGAGAAGGAAAAAGACAGTAAAGCAACCTTGTAACAGAGAGTCATCAGAATGTTTCAGATCAGTTTTCCATTGTGGTGGTGTTGAGCCTTTCATCTTCTAATTTAAAGCATTCTCATCCTCTTGATGTAAATTACCTTCTTATTCCTAGGCTTCCTGAGATCACCAGACATCACTATCAGCATATGTACTGTTTATGCACTGCACTGCTAAAACAGTTGTGAACTGTGTTGCCATTAAAACTGGAAAGACAGTACAGCCTAGTGTGGCTGTGCCATGTTTATTAGTGTGAGAAAGAAGGTAAAACAGGAATTTTTATTCAGCTTCAGCTAAAGGTCCATGTACAGGAGTTCAACAGTAAGAGTTTAAAAATTCAAAACATAAGAATAAACGGCACTTCATTGCAGAGTTGAAAGATAATTGTGCAATTAACTGTATGAGGTCAATAATGCCAGAGCTGGATGCTTCTGACAGAAGGGGATAATCAATTCAGCCTCTGTATGAAAGGCTTGCAGAAAGCAATGGAAAAATAACACAGCACAAATGTTGCAGTGTTATAATGAACACCAGATAAATCATTATTGACTTCTTTTTCCCTTTAAACTTATTTTAAGTGCTACTGCACAAGTAGCTTCTCTGATTAAACATAACTTTAGAATTTTGTTTCAAGTTCAGTGTCTGTTGTGATCCAAGTGAAGACATTCAATCTAGAAATGCAGAAAAATCTTCTCATTGCAGTTTCATTGTCTGCACAGGTAACTATCATGAAAATCGTTATCTATGATGTCCTGTCCTGGTTTGTTGCAGAGGTGAAGAGGACTGTCTGAGTTCTTTTCATGTTAGTAGGCATTCATACTTGAGTGCATCAAAACTAACTTTAAAATCTGGCCCTGCAAGTACATACATCCATGGTACCAGAGGCAGAACAAGCTCCAGAGTGGCCCTGGACAGAGATCAATGATCACAAATTCAAGGGGAAAGAAATGTGGAGCTCTTGAGATCATGGCTGTGGACAGTGACATCTCTTCCCTGCCTACATTTCCCTGTGTAATCAGGCTGAGCTTCAGGATAGCATGCCAAGCAGACAGCTTTACAACATCTTATGTAAAGGAAGAAATGTGGATTGGAAATCAGACTTAACAGATTTAATATTTACCACTCAGTGGTAACTTGCTGGTACTCACCTTGCTAAGCTATTGTCACAGCAGGAGCTTCCTTTCACAGCTTAAACCATGTCCTAAAAGCCTCCTGGAAGGATGCTAACAAGTGACGCGAAGCAACACTCCTGTCTGCACATGGATCAAGTCCCCTCCATTACCAAATTGGCATGGGCTCAGTTGCCTCCTGGCCAACAAGTAGGTGTGAACTGCCATAAAGGAAGCAGGGACGGTGACCAAGGGAAAACAAAGCCCTTTCTCTCTTCACTGTTAAAGGCTCATGCCACAGGCCTTACTGTTGACCTCATCCATGTGCCTTCTGTGCCCCTAGAGAAGTGGGAAAGGAGCAAGTGGATGATGATGCCGCCTTGCTCCACCTGCAGCACCACGATTTGGCCATTAAAAAAAAAAACCCTCAGCCTGCAAAACAATTCAACTTCAAGTGATTAAAAGGATTAATTTGGTGATGCTGCAATCAGAGCCAGAGCACGTGATTCATTATTCATCAATTAGGGGTCTCATCCGCACACGGCTGATTAGGGTGCATCATTGCCTCAAATTAAGCACGAAAAAGATGTTTTAAAGCAACCATATGGTTCTACTTCAGAAGCAGTTAGCTTACAAATTGAGCACATTGACTAGTCATAACTATTGATGAGTGAGGTAAGAGCGCACTAAATTTATTTAGAGAGTTCCCCCTCCACTTTCACTAGTGGTTTTTTTTTCATGTGATCTAATGAATAAGCAGAGTCAGATTTAATTGCTGACTAGCTCTCGGATGAAAAAAAGTGCCTCCAAAAGATCCTTTTCTCCTCCTTCCCTGAACCACTTTCTGGAAAAAAAAAGGACAGGGCAGACCTTCCCCCTGGACTAAAGGCAAAACCTCATCTTTCTTCTTTTTGTTCTACTCCGTGGCACAAGTTCAAATTTAACCACAAGCTGTAGCCAAGCAGGAGTAAGGCTTTACATACTTGTCATGGAGAGAGATGTAGGTTTTGATTATGGTGAGGATGGCTATAGAAGGCTGGAGAGCTGCAGAGGGAGGCAGCCAGATTGATGCAGAAGGTTACCTGTGCAATTGCTGTGATAAGACAGTCAGTATGTCTGAGAACTATGTCATTGTATTGGCTCAGGGATCATAGGATCACAGGATGTTAGGGGATGGAAGGACCCCCAGAGATAATCAGGTCCAATCCCCCTGCCACAGCAGGACCATAATCTAGTGCACTTTGCACAGGACGTGAAAGTCTGCAGAGAAGGAGACTGCACAACTTCTCTGAGGACCCTGTTCTGGTGCTCCATGACCCTTACAGTAAAGAAGTTCTTCCTAGTGTTGAGGTGGAACTTCCTGTACTGTAGTTCACATCCATTACCCTTTGTCCTGTCACAGGGTGCAAGTGAGAAGAGCCTGTCCCTTCCTTCTTGACATCCAGCCCTCATACATTTATACACATTTATTAGATCCCCTCTCAGTCTTCTCCTCTCCAGACTAAAAAGCCCGAGGTCCCTCAGCCTTTCCTCATAAGGCAGCACTCCAGCCCCTTAATCACCATTGTAGCCCTTCTGAAGTAGATCCCTTTCCCTCTTGAACTGGGGAGTCCAGAAATGGGTGCAATATTCCATGTGAAGTCTCACTAAGGCAGAGTAGAGGGGGAGGAGATCCCAAAGCTTCCCTCTTGCAGGACTATAAGAACATGTTTATCATTTAGGAGACACAACTCAAAGCCAGATAAAGTCAAAAGGGTGATTCCTGCTGGCTTCACAAAGTGCTGCATCAGGCTCTTAACCACCAATATAACCAAGAGAAAATGTCAAACTCTATGAGACGAGCTCCTACCCAGCTTTCTAATCTTGGATTATTAGTGTCAGAGGTGGTTTTCAAATTAAAAATACTATTTTCCTTCTTTTTGCAATAGTTTTCTACTTTTGGTAAGATTATAATCTGTTATTCCTCCCAAGGAACAATATAAATCATAGAATCATAGAATCATAGAATGGTTTAGGTTGGAAGGGACCTCAAGGATCATCCAGCTCCAACCCTCTGCAATAGGCAGGGACACCTCCCACTAGAGCAGGCTGCTCAAGGCCTCATCCAGTCTGTCTTTAAATGCCTCCAGGGAGGAAGCATCCACAACCTCGCTGGGCAACCCATTCCAGTGCCTTACCACCCTCACTGTAAAGAACTTCCTCCTAACATCCAGTCTAAATCTCCCCTCTTCCAGCTTAAACCCATTCCCCCTCATCCTGACATTACTAGACCTTGTAAATAGTCTCTCCCCAGCCTTCCTGTAGGCTCCCTTCAGATACTGGAAAGCCACTATAAGGTCTCCTCGAAGCCTTCTCTTCTCCAGGCTGAAGAGCCCCAACTCTCTCAGCCTGTCCTCATAGCAGAGGTGCTCCAGCCCTCTGATCATCTTCGTGGCTCTCCTTTGGACTCGCTCCAGCAGTTCCATGTCCTTCTTGTGCTGGGGGCTCCAGAACTGCACACAGTACTCCAGGNCTTGGTGTCATCTGCAAACTTGCTGAGGGTGCACTCAATTCCTCTGTCCATATCACTGACAAAGATGTTAAAGAGCACTGGTCCCAGCACTGACCCCTGAGGAACACCACTTGTCACCGGTCGCCAGGTGGACATTGTGCCATTGATCACCACTCTGCATGTGACCAGCCAGCCAGGGATGAGAATAAGGGAGGAGAATAACTCTGACTGTCAGGATTTAGCACAGAGACTTCATTTCTTATTGTTTGTACCCAGATGAAGAAAACAGCAGAATTTCACTTTGTTGGCAGGCATTTTCCCTTCTTGTTTTGAGGATTTAGTGCTCATTGCCAGGCGACTCCAGAGCTGCAGTCACCCAACTGCAACCCAAGGACAGGCATATACAACGTAGAAAGGAAATGACATTCCCTGTCAAGTTAACTCATAGAAAGACACATTAAATTTAGGGATTTTTTTAATCCATCACCCTCAATTTTGTAATTTACTTTAAGGAATCTGTAGTGACATGATATTTGATGCTTATTTGGTTTGGTAATAGTTTGGATTTTGCTTTATGGAAGTTGTCCACATTTTGACATTTTTTCTTTTTAAGAACTGGAAAACTACTTAAATTGGTGGCAGCTCTTGAGGTGAACTGCAAAACATACAGGCCTACTTCAATTCAGTGACTCTCTGCCCTCATTGTTTAGTTACAAAACAGAAACTAATGTGAATTCTCTTATTGCTTTCTCTCTTTCCCCTCTTTCTCTCTCTTCCCCCCACCTCCTCTCTTTTCAAATCAAGGCATGTTCATCAGCCAGGAATTTTTCTGTGATAGTTTCTTTATGTGATCCTCCTGAGGAGAATGGGAACTAGAATCCTAAAACAGCAGGCAAATATTTTCCTGCTATGTTGGTTGTTGTTGACTTACGCTGGTTTTGCAAATCATCACGGATCACATTTTCCCATGCATGTTCACTTCTGCTTGAGTAGATGGTATAGAATGAAATCAATTGCTTCCTTCTGAAGCTTTAAAGAAAAGGTGGTTTCAAATTTTAAAAAATGGCATCCATTAAACACAATTAATTTCTCACACAGCTGGCCTGGTAAAGGGACACCTGCTAATTAACAGCAGTTTCTGAATTGTAGAGTAGTGAGACTGCTCTGGTCTGTACAAGAAAAGGCATTAATATTTTATCCTTTGAAACAAGTGCTGTGGAAATTGCCATGTGTAAAACTTACTTCAGTTGTTTTACATTAGAGTTTGAGAAGGTCTTTCTGGCAGCTCTCCAGCTCAGTCCCTCTGGCCATCCCATGCAACAGGTACAGTGGATGTTGGTAGCACATGAATTCTCCAAAAAGGAAAGAGCTTGTTTTGACACCCTTGTCTGACTTCTGGGATCACCAATGGCACCCAGTCCCACTAGGAACTGGTTTTGTAATATGGTTTCTTGACATCTATGAGTTAATATTAAACCACTAACCTCATCTTCACCATTTTGGAGTCTGATCACTATCCCTACCAAACAAGGCAATGTGAAAAAGGACCAAAGATTTCTCTCTTGCTCTATGTCTTCTTTCACAGGCAGCTGAATCTCCCTCCTCACCATGGTGAGCTCCATCTGGGAACCAGGTCAGCAAGGAAGAAGTTTGCTTGACTGATCACAGACTCATAGAATATCAAGTTGGAAGGGATCTCAAGGATCATCTAGTCACAGAATCGCAGAACCTTAGAGGTTGGAAGGGACCTCCAGAGATCCTCGTGTCCAACCTCCCTGCCAAGGCAGGAACCCCTGGGGTAGTTCGCAGGAATGCATCCTGGCAGGTTTTGAAAGCCTCCAGAGAAGGAGACTCTACAACCTCTCTGGGCAGTCTGTTCCAGTGCTCTGTCACCCTCACTGTAAAAAAGTTTCTCCTCATGTTGAGGTGAAACCTTCCATGTTCAAGTTTGTAGCCGTTGCTCCTTGTCTTATTCCTGCTGACCACTGAAAAGAGATTGGCCACATCCACTTGACATCTCTCAGATATTTGTATACATTGTTCAGATCTCCTCTCAGTCTTCTCTTCTCCAGACTAAACAGCCCCAGGTTTCTCAGTCTCTCTTCATAGGGGAGATGCACAAGTCCCCCAGTCATCCTTGTGGCTCTTTGTTGGACTCTCTCCAGTAGGTCCCTGTCTCTCCTGAATTGGGGAGCCCAAAACTGGACACAGTATTTCAGGTGTGGTCTCACCTTTCAGGGTAAGAATATAGTTTAAATGAAATCCTACCAGATGATTCTCTAGACACCAGTGGCTTCAGCATACCAAGCTCTATCAAAGTAAGCTGGGTCGCTCTGCAGCTTTGTATTACTAAGGGTAGCTGTTGGCAGGGTAATATATTGATTTCCTAATATCTAGGGCTGTTTTTTCATTCAGTGCTCTGTCTGGGAAAATTAAGATATTAAATACATTTTTTTAAATGGTAACTTCAGTAAAGCACCAAAATATGTCCACCTTTAGGACACCCACAGTACAGTGAGCTTTAAATGTAACACATCCAACTTGCTCTGCTATGAGAACCCCTAATCATTTTAATTTCCCTACTTCTAGGGCTTGATTTTGCAGCCTCATCACTAACAATGTTGATACTGCTTCATTCTCTTGTTTTCATTTTACTGATGAAGAGAAACAGGAGAAGGGCTGAGGAGGAAAATATATTAAATCACTGTCATAGTATGTCTTTCTCTGGTATGCCTTTCAGCCTTTGCATCATTAAACCGTTTGAGGAATTTTAAAGGTAACTATCCACACACACCACAGGGAACTGTGCATATGCCTCTATTTTGGTTTAAGCAATTGGGAGCTTAGTAAGTACAAAAGAGATTTTCCTCAATCTTGTGTTGCTTCACAAGTAAGGTAAATAAAAATAAGCAAGGCTGATCGTAACTGTGATTCTGTGTGCATCATTGACACCTAAATGTAAAAGACAGCTCTCTCTTCACTTGCACAACTCAAAGAAGTCTTGAGCAGGCTTTTTTTTTTTTTAGAAGGTTCCCCAAAAATGGCCTCTCCAGATGAGATCGAACAGAAAACTTTAGCAAGAAGGAATTTCTCTGGACAGCCATGCAGCAAGAAAGAGGAATCAGAATGGAAACAACATAATTAGTTATTACCATGTTTCCTGCCAGCAGGTGGATAATAAAAATAAGGATTAAGTAAGGATTGACTTTTTTCTTTTCTTTTTGTTTTTGATAGGCACCACTCCATGGCCTCCAGTGTGTGCTGGTATCTATAATAAACAGAAAGACGGAAAATGCCTTCTGTATTTTCCTTTCAGCTTAATATACATGATTAGAAAGTGGTTGGCTTTTAGCTTTCAATTCTTTTTACCAATGCTTAAAACCTCCAAAGCTACTTGAATTGAACTGGTGAGATATGGCAGGAGGTTTTAAACGACTGTAGGCTGACCAGTAGAGGGGGAACAGCTCATCGAGCTGGTCAGAAGGGTGATGGGATGGAGTGGTTAAAGAAGTCAAGACAAAAAAACAGAAAAAAAAAAAAAAAGAAAAAGGAGGAAATTTATCTGCTCCCTTCTCTCCCGCTCCAAAGTGAGCAATCTGTCTCACTCCTCCTTTTTTGTTTATTCCTTTGGGATGGAGGTAGGAATAGATGGTTTGATAACCTCTGAATTGGATGGTCATATTCCAACAGCTGTAATGAACTAAAAAAGCTTGTTATTTAAACACTAATGTTCTTTAGCACTGGGTTCTGCTTTTAACTAGTGATGGAAAGGTAGTTTAATCCTGTGAAATGTCTGCAGCCGAAGCAGCCAATGAGACAGCATGAGATCTCCATGAGGGTAAGTAAGGGTGTTAGGAGCCACAGCCACAGGCCAGAAGCAAATCATCCAGGGAGAGGAGTCCTCAGACCACAGGTCAGTCTGCAGATCTATGGGAGAGAGGAAGAGCACGTCAGTGCGGCAAGAAAGCAAAATGTTAGATCAGGTCAGAAGTATGTATGGGCTTTGTGGGACGGGCCCATCCAGCCTTCCCTCCAAGAGTATGAGTGAGACTGATCAATTGCATCAGCTGATACTATAAAATTACACTCTGTATTAGCAGTATGTCAATGCGGCAGGAGACAGTGCTTCAAGGGCCAAAGTTACCAGAGCTGTGGGAGTCAGTGTGGTGGGAAATGTGTGAGGTCCTCCAGTCAAAATACACCAACTGCTAAAAGCATAGGCATAATTGCTGCTGGGCCAGACCTGGGTTTTAGAGGCATCTTCCCAATTTATTGCTCCTGAGTCCTGGAACAATAGTCTGCTACTTGGAACATACAAGACCTCATATGCTTGTCGAAAGATTCAACACAAAACATGCTGATATTTAATATTTGTGAAGCTAACAGAAATATGTCATAATTTGGGATATGTATGCCAGCTACTGAAATCTGTTTTCAAGTGAGGTAATTAATTTTTGTGTAGACTTAGTCTATTGAACAACTACTATGTTCACTGAATTCATCACAAACTTGGAAGGCTACACTGGCTACACTTGAATGCAAGGTTGGCAATATAAAAAATCAAGGCCATTAGCTTATGACAAAGAGCGCTCTGGAGCTTACACATGAAGTCAATGCTTTTGGTAAAACTTTGAGGCTGCTGATGGTACTTGTAAGGATATAACATACTGTTTGCTTGACTACTTTTTAAATCCAGTGGCAGCAGTTTGGAAAACTATGCCAAGTTATGAAAGATAGTTTTCAGATATTTTGAGTGATGATGCAAAATGCCTTTGGTATAATAATGGATTTACTCCTACTTCGGGGATAAACTACATCGCAGATGCAGAGACACCTCAGCTAGTGCTAATGCTGAGTTAATCAGGGTCCAAAAGGGATTACTGCTTTCCAGACAACTTGGATATTGGTATTGCATTCCTGCAGGGAGCCAGAAGGGAGCACCATGGAGAGATGTCTGAATTAATACCACACAGTCAACTCGGGTGGCATCAGGGCTGCCAAGGAGTCTCAACTAATTAGTCTTTCTGGGCCAAGACTTGTACTGTGTGAAGCTGTTTTGCTAAGTGGGTACTACTGATCTGAACCAGTTGTATCACATTCCTTAGAGCACCTCATCTTTCCTTTTATGCTGTGATAAGGAATATTAGTAGAAACTGCACTTGAATATTGTAATATAAAAGCAAAATATTTTGCCAGTTGTATCGTGTCATGAAATTATCTCAGATTTCACTGTATTACGAATGGACACATTAAGCCAAACATCCTTGTTGCCAAGCCATGAAAATCATGCAAAACTCGTCTAATGTCACCAAACAAAAACTCAGACAGTAGGAAAATGGACATTTTCTTTGGGTACTAATTATTCAGTAATTTATACAGTTCATTTTTCTTCCATGAGAGTGCACCAGTCTTTAAACTCCTCCTTGCATTCCCCATCTTTTTTACTCAGCAAATACCACTCTTCAAGGCTCACTGACTCCTTTCGGTCCTGTCACCAACCTCTCTCCCATCCAGATAGAGCTTCTCTGCCTTGGGCAGATTGAGCATCAGTGTCTCACACTGCCCCTGTGCCCCTGCCCATCCACCCAGGCCACATCTGTAGCAGTGATATGTCCTTTAGCCCTTTGGGGCAGTAGGTCTCCCTACCTTGGAAGTGCTACCAGGATAATAAGGAAGCATCTTTCTTACAGAAGAAAAAAAAAGCCTAAGGGCTGGAAAGGACTAATACAAAGAGAAACAATGCACAAAATGCCCATTTTACCAGAAGGCAATGTTTCTGTTAACAGACCCATAAAACCATATGAACTGTGTTTCTTTTAGTTAGTCTTTACCCTGCCTCTGCTGGACCATGACTAATCCTCTTTAGTTCAACAACTTCAGTCTTTGATCAGATACCCCTTGCAAGCATACTGTAACTGCCTTTTTGCCTCTAGTTGCCTGCTGGCAAAAACTGCAAGAAAAGGTGTTATCTGTAAGATACTGATTCAGTGCTTTGGGTCAACCCTTGGGTTTCAACCCCTCCCCACAAGACAGTACTCCCCACCAGGCAAACACCCGAGCTGTCCGAGTCTGAGTTACTGAAGCTGACCTCTCACCACCCAATCTGGGAGGGAGCAGGGTGAGGGTGACAGTGAGGATGGAAGGCAAAGGCAGCAAGTCAAACCCTGCAAGACCTTCTCTCCCACATCAGCAGCCCCCACAGCACTGATTCCAGGACATGATGTACAGTAGTGTCTGTGTCCTATGGAAGTGCCAATTGATACACATTTATGTACGCAGAGACTGAAAAGTGTCACTGTGCTGGGAGTGCATTCTGCCATACAGAGGCGTTCATTTAGAGGTTAGTTTTATAAAAGCTGAGGATTAGAGCCCCTCACGTGAGACCACACTCAGCTCTTGAAGGACATCCACAGCAGTTACACATGCTAGGCCAAAGTAACATCAGTTCTGGATATCTGCTTTTCAGTATGATGTTCAAACTCTAGCTCTCTCAGCCTGGCAATAGTGTTCACTACAAACCTCACTGTGATACAGCCTCCCCTCCCACCAGAAAAACGCATAAACTTCCCCTACAGAAAATGTATATTTCATCAGTGAAACTCTAGCCCCAAAGGGTCCCTGATAAGAACTTGATACATACTTGTTCAATTGATAAGAAAAATAAGAAAGCCTACAACAGAGCAAGCTTTCATGGCAGGTTTCTCTGTCTGCAGGGCAGTGCAATGTTTGCTCCCTATCAGTTTGCAAAGGACAGATCAAGATTTGTTACAGTTTGCATTTAAGATTCAATTAATATTTCCCTAATATTAAGAAATTAAGCACATACAATATTTTTTGTGGAAAAAAGGTTACATGTCTTTGGGAATAATGTTCCCCATCTCTCTCCTTCAGCATGACCTCAGCTCTAACACTTAAATGATTTCCAGGCATGAACAGATTTATCCTTACAAATATCAGTGAAATAGGGAGACCCTGGCAAACCCCTTCTGAAAGGCAGTGAGGTGTGCAAGTGTTAGATTGCCGGGGGAAGTATAGGCTGGATGTTAGGAGGAAGTTCTTCAGAGAGAGAGTGATTTGCCATTGGAATGGGCTGCCCAGGGAGGTGGTGGAGTCACCATCCCTGGAGGTGTTCAAGAAAAGACTGGATGAGGCACTTAGTGCCATGGTCTGGTTGACTGGATAGGGCTGGGTGATAGGTTGGACTGGATGATCTTGGAGGTCTCTTCCAACCTGGTTGATTCTATGATTCTATGATTTACTACACAACATCCTCAGTGTGTGGGGTGTGCTTTGTGTAGTGCAACTCACCAAAGTCAGCTTCATCCCACCTCTGCACTGGGGTCCACAGAGGCCAGAGGGTTTATATCTCCCTATTTTTGCATTAAATGCTTGCAGCCATGCTCTTACCCTAGTAAACTATAGGAGAAGGAAGGAAGCTCTCTGCTCCCTCAGAAAAGGGAAATTTGTTTCACATTTACTGCTAAGTAATAGCCCACTTGCAAACAAATTGCCATGAAGTAGCTCTTGTACTGCACGTTAGCGGCTCAGGTTGATTTACAGCAAATTGTCCATCTGTCAATATCTCTAAAATAGACCCTTCTCTCCAGGCTGTAATATTCATGTCTAGTTAGTGAAGCACTTCTGAATTTAGGAACTGAGACCACACTTGAAATACAATGCTGTTCAGCAGTTAAACCAGAAAAAGCACTTGGTCTGCAAAGTGGCATGATCAGAAAAGTTTGGGACTGCTGATTTAGTGCTAGCTAGAGCTCAGTTCCCCGTAGAGAATCAAAAAAGGGGATTTCCACAAAAATAATTAAACAAAATTTGGTAGAAAAAAAAAAAAAAAAGAAACCACACTTCAAAGCCAAACCTTTTGCTTTGGTCTAGATAGAAGTGTTTTGTTCTGGTTTTAGGTACTTTGGTTTTAGAAAACAAAACAGAAATAAATTTATTAAAAGAAATGCCTTAGCAATGCACATCCACAATCTCTCATTAGAATGACAAATGCTCCTAGGCTTTCCCAGAGGACTCACAGCTGAACCTGGCATAAGGTTATGACATTTAGTGGATGCCCTAAGTGTGCCTTTTTTTCTTTTTGTTCACTTTGATTTGGGAAATTCTAGAATTACATCATCGTCTGTCACATTTACAAGCAACCTGCAGAATCACTACTCTGCTCCATCATCTTGTCTGTGGCAAACACCTCAGGGTCCCAGGTATGCTTCTAGCACAATGTTCAGAAACCAGCACATCATTAGTTTTATGACCTTTTGTATACTTTAATGCTGGAGTGACAATGGGAGAAACACTGATTGTATAGTTCATAACCTGAAGATAAGTGCAAAGGAGGTGCAGTGAGATTCACACAGGAGTATTTGAGGGAACCATCTGGGATTCTCTAAGGCTGGTAGGGGCTGCTGATCCCTGCAGTGGGAGCTGTGAACCAATCCTGCTCATATTTCACAGCAGAAGAAAGGGAACTAACTGCTAATGTTCAGTTTCACCCCAAAAAATAAGCAAGTGTCAATCACCAGCTGAATGTAAGAGAGCTGGTGGCAGCAGGGAGGTTGCTCTTCCTACCATATGTCTATTCTCTTGCTTTGGATCCACGGTGGCATTTGTGAAGTGTCAGTACTTGATTCTTTCCATTACCTGGTTTTAATTAACCCCCTAAAGCCCCTTTGTGCAGCTGATGATATCAGCTGGGGCTCTGAATAGAAGCTGCCCCTGTTAAAAAATTTTGGAACAAGCTCCTCTTGAATGGGCCCAATGAGCCAGAGGGCTGTTTCCTCCTTAATCCCACATTTAATAGCACGAGCTGGGGACAATAGGCAGCTTCTCCAGCTTTTTGCAACTTGATTCCATTTGACATATCCAGCCCTCTTTTGTCCCCTTGGTGAGGACACGCCACCTCCGCGTGCTCTGCACGGGACACCCTCCCTGAGTGTCACCAAGATGAAACAGCCCCAGCCAACCCCTGTCTCCAGACCTGTGCTGCCAGTTCCATTGCTGCCTGCAAAGATGCCTACTGGCAAGGGAGGTCTCTGCTCAGGAGAGCAAAAAAACTTGGATGCTGCTGGTTTTGATTGTTGGGTTTCTTTTCTTGTATTCCTGTAAGGATGTGTTTCCATCAAAGAAGTCAAGGATTATAAGATTTTGCCATGGCAACATGCTATTATAAATGCAAATGTGAAACTGGAAAAGGGGGAAGCCTTTATTTCTCATAATTAGGTGACAAAAGGATATAACATTGCAATTTTCCATATACTTTGAAACTGGAAAGATCACCCTCTCCTCTGCCTTTTTTTTTTTTTTTGAGAGTTATTTTTCTTCAAAAAGACCTTTTAGCTGAAGACTGTAGAATAAATAAATAATTTAAATTGAATTTTTATTTTGAGTGGTGACATGATTGACATTTCACTTGAACAGTGGCAAAATCCGAATGGCTGCTGCTGTTTTGGGCATCTGCTGCTCAAAAGGATGATCAGTGTGACCATCAGTCTGGGAGCCACATTTTAAATCAGGAGACTTCACAAGCAGAAGCTGTTCTGCCTGTGACCTTTCATTTGTACATGTTCATTAGATATTTCTTCAAATGGCTGCTGCATGTGGAATAAGTAGACTAATTAGGTTTAGTTTTGAACAAGAAAAATCCTGGCATGTGTATAGTTGGCTAAGCATAAAACATTGAGCAGCACATTATACAGAGAACACCTGTTGGCATCCCTTTTTCACTTGTATATGTCTTCTTCACATGCAAAAAAAACCCCTTTAAGGACTAACAAGCAATGACCAGCCTCAGTGTCAGGTTGCTCCTACCCTAGGAAAAGAAGAGAAGTCCAAATTGCAGCATATATTGATCCAATCTACTTTTCAAACATGAAAAGCAAGCAAACAAACAAATCAACCAACCACTATAAAGACACTGGTCTAGTGCTACTCCACATTTCCATGTGTACACAGCAGTGTAAGGGCAACAAAGCTGGTGAGGGACCTGGAACACAAACCCTATGAGGAGAGGCTGAGGGAGCTGGGGTTGTTTAGCCTGGAGAAGAGGAGGCTCAGGGCAGACCTCATTGCTGTCTACAACTACCTGAAGGGTGGTTGTAGCCAGGTGGGGGTTGGTCTCTTCTCCCAGGCAACCAGCAACAGGACGAGGGGACACAGTCTCAAGTTGTGCCGGGGGAAGTATAGGCTGGATGTTAGGAGGAAGTTCTTCACAGAGAGAGTGATTGGCATTGGAATGGGCTGCCCAGGGAGGTGGTGGAGTCACCGTCCCTGGGGGTGTTCAGGAAAAGCCTGGATGAGGCACTTAGTGCCATGGTCTGGTTGACTGGATAGGGCTGGGTGCTAGGTTGGACTGGATGATCTTGGAGGTCTCTTCCAACCTGGTTGAGTCTATTCTATTCTATTCCTTCCCACTTTTGGCTGGTGCACTTAAGAGTCTTTTAAACAGATTTGTTTTCACAGTAAGGGGTCTTTCCAGGAAATCACAATGTCTTAGGATTGGCTACCAGAGATTAAAACAAAAATAAGTAATAAGTCCTCTAATTTGTCTCTATACCATCCAATCACACCTTTCTCTCCAACTATTCATGCAGCCTTCTTTTAAGGTCTCTTTACAAAAACATTTCTTTAATGATGCCTGCAAATTCTCATTCTGCCTTCCAAGGATTTTTTGCTAATTTGATGAAGACCACACACATAAAATCAAATGCTTTTGTCATTTGTTTCGCATCGTACCCAGTTTCTACAAGCATCGCCTGCGTTGTCTGGTCATAAACATTGGAGTTTGCAATCTGGCACCTCTCCAAATGTTCATTTTTCAGGGTAATGTTTTAGATAATTGTTGAGCTTGATGGTAACTATCAATTATATGCCTGGCTGGACGCATTAGCACACTTTTCTGTGCCCTGATACACCTTACAGTCTATTATTGAACTGACTTTAAATCTCTTTGTGTTTTTAATCCTCACCAACTCAAGTAAAGCAAGATTTCATCCAGTGACTTTATCACTTGTAAGACTATCCAGTGGTAAAGCAAATTCTCTTGAAAGTGGTAATACTAAAAGGCACACCAACTAGTCTACATCACTAAGAATTATTAAGCCTTATTCCACAGGTGAATAGATATATTGTATAGTATGTCTTTCCAGCTACATAAGTGTGGCTTGTGATCTCAATTCTCAAGCTAACCAGTGTTTCTCTAGTAACATTACAAGCAAATGCAGAAGCATCACCAGTCTAGGTGCCAAAGGCCACATCTTTCAGGGCTATGACATTCATTTACTCAACACCTCACCCTTATACATCTGAGTCCTGACATAAAATCCTCATTGCTCAGATAAGCACCCAGGCTTCCTGTGTTATGAAAGAGGGATGAAATTTGACTCAACACAACCAGCCTGCCCAACTCATCCAGTAATGGCCTGAAAAGGTATGACTGAAACACAGCTTTCATTGCACTTGATTTGATCGGTCCTACATGCACCTTATTAAAAGAGGCTGGTCTGGCACTTTCATGTTGGCCAACTTTATTGTATCACATAAATCTTGGACCACTCTAGTTCTGCTCTCCTTCCTTCAGTGTTGGCAACATAAGGCAACAGATCTGAACACCATCCTAACTAAAGTTTCTCACACTTCTAAAATCCCCACGATTCACTGTGCTGGGGATCTATTTCTGCCAAGTAAATAGGGAAAATATGAGATTTCATTCTATACAGGCAAAATAAAAAAAATCTTCAAAACCCCATGAAATATGAATAAATGAAACTGAAAAGCTGTTTCCATATTAATAATCAAGCTGATGAAGGCTTTATGAAGTACAAAGGATTCACATGTAGAGTAGCAACAGCACTAGAAGCTTCCACATTTGAGAGCAGTAGCCATAAAGTCAGTACAGTGTTTGGTGTTGACATTTTTTTCAGACCCTGTTAGTGATTTTACTCCTGACAAACTATGTGAATAAAAATCTCATGTTTGTAAAATGTTAATATTAATTTACTGTGGCTTCTCAAATATGTAAAATTAATTGTTCTCCATAATTGGTCTGCTGCTGCCCTCCCACTTCCATGACTAAAGCACAGAGGTGAGGTCCTCCTAGCTAGAAAGCTTCTGCTCTCTTAAGATACAACTTCTCCATGAAACATGTTCATTTCCACCTTCTCAGTCTGTATTTGAGCACCTAATTTTTTTGCCCTAGGTAGAGTTTCTACCAGAAGCCTGGTAGGCAAGAGGTTTATTAGGAGCACTGAGGGGAAAGTGAGCCTGCTGATCCAATTTACTATTTAGTTGGCTATTAATGCCAGATGCACATTTGCGATCCAATAAACAGCAATAGACCCAAGTCTATTGCTCTTAAGTGTGCAAAAATGGTCACATTTTGGAAAGAAAAAAACAACACTTAAACTAAGAACAAGCTTCAACCCTCTGTCTCCACTGTTTGCTGCTGGATATATCACAGGAGCAGACAGAGGTCAGAGAAGATGAAACTCAGCAGAGGCCCCACTTCACTGAATTTTTCACACCTCTTTCATCTGCCTGCTCTTTCAGAGCATGATTGTACAAAGTTATCAAAAGCCTTTTTGCCTTCTGTAAAAGGGCAAGGAGTAAACAGAAGATTGTTGGTATTGTGTTCTTTTCAGCCACACTCACCTCACCTGATACAGAGCCCACAATGACGTCTGAACAAATTGTTTGTTAGAACTGAAATATTAAAAGCTCTGCTGTAAGGCTTCCTTCCCTCATTTTGTGTTAGGAGCTATCCTTGCCACTTGATGGTGCCTTGTTTTGTGGTGGTGAACATAGGAAAGGCAATTAATCTGGAGGATCCTAAAGAGGAACATTTTACACAGGAAACAAAAGGCACTTCTAAATAAATAAATGTCTTGCATTTAAATACTATTCCTACCTTGGATAATGAAATAAAGGTGTGACACAAAGGGAAGGACACATTATAGAAATCCTGCCTGATATTTGGTGCAACATTTAAAAATTATTAGATACTGATCATAAATAAAGATGTTGTTGTTTCCAGTGTTCTACTTCAAACACAGCAATGCACTAACTGGAAATTCAGAGCATGAATAACAAGATGTATCACTCTAGAGGTGAACTTGGGGCACTTTAGGAGAACAGAAAGAATGAATAAGGGTAGCCTCAAAAAAAACAGCAGATAAGTGTATACGAGTTTTCGTCTTTAGTCCTGTTTTTTTATCAGATTTCTTTGTAAGGAATTTTAATGGCAATGAAAACTGTTTGCTTTCTACTAGCAGCACTGTATCTGAGGGGGCATGAATTTTCCCACGAGCACGTGGCCAAAATGTAATCAAGAATATCTTGCTCTTGATTATGCCATTGAAATCACTACCTTTAGCAACTTCTGCTTTGTTTTCCTGACCAAGGAAAATGCACCTTTCCGTTGAATCTTTAACATAAATCCTGGCTTTATTTTCATTCCTTATCACTCTTAAGCATAAAACCCAAGGCAGCATCTTCCTTGACCAAGGCTCTTAGGAGAGTAATTTCAAAGGCAGTAAGACAAGTAACAGGATTTCCATACTCCCTACCCCTCCTTAAAATTACCCTTAATCAGATCTAACTTGCAGGAGTTCCCTAGCTCCACAAACCTCCCTGTTCTTTGAGGGGAAAAAAAGAATGAAGGGGAAGGAAGGAAAAGATACCTGATCAGCAGTGCAGCCTAATGGCCAATGTGATGGACACCCCAAGGTTTGAAGCAGAGAGTCACCCAGCATATGGGAGTCTTGCCAGCTGCTCTGCCCCTGGCTGCAGGAAAAGCACCCAAAGAGGAGTAGTGCCAAAGAACGCCTCACAGTATTTAGCTCAAAAAGGGCACATCTAATCCCAGACAAGGCACCCTTGCCAGAGCTGGAACAGCCACAGACATCAGGGACTCAGCAGACTGGGCCTAAAGCTCCCAGGAACACACACAGCAGTGGTTACCCTCAGTGCTCCTGCCTCATCCCTCCCATAGTCCTTGTCCTGTTCCCTCCATACTAAGGGAGGCTCCAGCATGGATATTACACAGGGGAGGCCAGCAGCCGCCTTGGGTTCCCTAAGCATCCATTCTCATTGACACAGGTTTCCATTGTGCCTCTTGGTTTGTGTGCCCCAGACATGCCTGCATTAAGGAACAGCAGCTGCCTAGGGACAGCAGCAAGAGCTAAAGGGAAATACCAAGCATGGCCAGAACAAGTAAAACTCAAGCCATCTCCACTTTATCCCCAGCCACCTGTGTCTCCTCCTGACCAGGGAAGCTGAGGTGGAGAGAAGTAGCTATGCCTGCTTTGTGCTGCTGGGGGTCTTCCCCCTTCCTGGGAGCTGCATTAGTCATGGTGGAACATGGTACAGGGCAAGTGTGCTGTGAATTATGTCCTCCACAGCCTTTGGTGTGAGCAAAACAAGAAGCTTCTGTGTTGCAAATGGTGAAGCTCATTAAGTTGGGAGAGATGAAATCTGTAAAATAACCTGATCAATATTTGCCCAACAGGTCAAGGGGTCAGACTCTGTGACTTTGCTATGGTGAGACCCCACCTGGGGTACCACATCCAGCACTGGAGCCCTCAGCACAGGAAAGACATGAGGCAGTCTAGAGGAGAGCCACAAAATTGATCATCGAGGGGAACATCTCTCCTATGCAGAAAGGTGAGAAATTTGGGGTTGTTCGGCCTGCAGAAGGTTCCAGGGAGACTCTATTGCAACTTTTCAGTATTTAAAGTGAGAGAAGTTGGTAAGGCTTTTTAGCAGGGCCTGATGTGACAGGACAAAGGGTAATGTTTTTACACTAAAAGTGGGTAGATGTATACATTTTTTACAGTGAAACACTGCACAGGTTGCCCAGAGAAGTGGTAGATGCCCCATCCCTGGAAACAAGAGGGCTCTGAGCAACCTGACCTAGATAAAGATGTCCCTGTGCATTGCGAAGGCGTTAGTCTAGAGGGCCTTTAAAGGCCCCTTCCAAGCCAAAACATTCTGTAAATAAGCCAGGCGGGTCACTTGGAGGGGAAGGAGCGGAGGGGCATTCAGGTCTCTACCGCAACGCCACTACAGCACCCGGAGCAGGGATGCAGAGGACTCTGATCCTGCCCTGGTCCCTCCGCCCCGACAGGCGGCGCTCGCCCTCCACGGAGGAGACATTATGCAGTCTTCAACGCGCCTTTACCTACCTGTTTCTGCTGCGGCCAGACAGCTGCCAAAGCTGCGGCGCCGTCTATCGGCGCGGGTGGGAACTGTGGAGCTGGCTGCAAGCCGGTGCCGCCGCCAGCAGGAAAAGAAGCAACACCGCCCTCCGGTGGCTTGCGGTCGCTGCTTCAACTGCCCGTGTCACACACTCGGAGACACAAGGCGACACCCGCCCCTAAACACACACACGCACGCACACACAGGTCATGCATGAAACAGGTATACTGTCCCTCTGTACCACATCTACGCATCATTGAAATACCTCTAGGAATGGCGGATTCACCATTTCCTTGGGCAGCCTGTTCCAATGCCCAATAACCTTTTCTGTAAAGAAAATTTTCCTAATATCCAACCTGAACCTCCTGGCACAACTTAAGACTGTCTCCTCTTGTCCTGTCACTTGTTGCATGTGAGAAGAGACCAACCCCCACCTTGCTTCAGCCTCCTTTGAGAGGACAATGAGATCTCCATTCAGCCTCCTTTTCTGAAGACTAAACAACCCCAGTTTCCTCAGCTGCTCCTCATAAGACTTATATGCACTGCCCTTCACCAGCTTCGTTGCTCTTAAATTGCTTAGTTGCTGTTAACCTTGAATGCAGCCAGGCAGCCTGAAAACAGCAGCCTGATCAGGGACAACTTTTGGCAAACTAATTTCTGATTGCTTCTCACCTCAGCTTTGCTCTCCCATCTGTTTCTTGTTTATATAAAAGACAAATCCTTTCTACAGCACTGGAAATCCCTCTGTTGTCACTAATTTCTTAATTTGCTGCTTAGATCTCTGCAATGTCTGCCACATCAACTGAGTAGGTTTTTTATGCCACGGGTATATCTACCCAGCTTTTTTTAAGGCAGGTACAGCTCCTGCTGCCCTCACCCTCAGGCAGCTACACAAGTCAATTGCAAATGCAAATTTAGCAGTACGCTTTCTGTCTTCTGTCCTCCTCCCTTCCACATCATGGTCCCTAATATACCTTGGCACAGTGACAAGGCAACCCCTCTATTGCCCAAGGCGAACCACAGAGATGTGCATGCAACAGCTAAAAATACATGATGTACTGAGAGTGAGAGGGGGAAATATTTACTTTATTTGCAGGTTATATACTTGGGATAACTTTCTAATGCTGAGTTTGTTTAAATACTGAAGCAAGTCAAACTGGAGAGCATTGAATAGAATAGTATAGACTCAACCAGGTTGGAAGAGACCTCCAAGATCATCCAGTCCAACCTAGCACCGAGCCCTATCCAGTCAACTAGACCATAGCACCAAGTGCCTCATCCAGTCTTTTCTTGAACACCCCCAGGGACAGTGACTCCACCACCTCCCTGGGCAGCCCATTCCAATGCAAATCACTCTCTCTGTGAAGAACTTCCTCCTAATATCCAGCCTATACTTCCCCTGGCACAACTTGAGACTGTGTCCCCTTGTTCTGTTGCTGGCTGTCTGGGAGAGGAGATCAACCCCCACCTGGCTACAACTTCCTGCAAGTGGAGATTTTAAAAAGATGATCTGAAGCTGCTTTACAGGCTAAAGAACAGAGTATACAAGGTTTTCAGAACTCTTCAAGCTCTGGCTTTCTGGGTTTCTCTGAGTAATTTCAATGTGGCCAGGAGAGTCAGCTAACCTGCCCACAGCTACAGTACAGCAGTATGAACAGTTTCTGTGGAGCAGGAAGGTAGTACAATTAAAACAATTAAGTCTTGAGTAGCTTGGGGGATTTTTAGTTTTTACATGGTTGGAACACTTTTTATGTAGTCTTTTCGTAGTTGTAATAGTGAGACTTTTTTTCACAAAGGGCAGGAAAGGCTTGACAAGGATTATATCCCAGGCAGACATGAAGGAAAAGATGCTGTCATTTGAATGGCAGAGCCCCAGGTTTCCTCTCTGTTTCGCCGCACAGCTACAGGAACTATGCTGCTGCGTCTCTTGTTTCTTTCTGGACGTTTCAGTGCTGGAGCCTCTTCTCGGTTTGCACGGTTTGTGTGTCTGTGTGTCCGTATGTATATCAGAAAATGTTGTTCCAATTCAGATATTAATAACTGGTACTAACAGATGTTAGAAACCCAGCTTGTGCACTGCAGCTGCCCACAGGCAGGCTGCATGCCACAGGATGGCAGCCGTGCACCTAGCACCCAGCCAACCCGCAGCCGTCATCTCCGTCTCCCTCTTCCCCTGCAAGGTAAGCACAGCCTCAGAAAACTCTGCCATTACCGGACTCTTGGGAAGGCCAGGGCAAGTCACGGCAGGACCAACACCCCTTGGGCCAGCTACCCACAGCAAGCTATCATCATCGAACCAGCTACAGGGCTAGGGAAGCCAACGCAGAAGGCTGTCGCCACGGCTCGCCTTTCCCGAGGCTTTCGGGTGCCAGCGACCACCGCTGGCACTAGTCTTTTGCCCTGCCCCACGGGCTCCGACTCTGACCCGGGGGGAAATACCGTGACGCCCCCCGGCCCGCTGAGACGCGGTGCTTGGTCCCACTCCTTAGTCCTGCTCCAGAGACGAGTCGAACTGTGCTCCCCTACTACCGACAGGTAGGGCTGCACCCCGCCCTTGACGCAAGCGCCAGTCCCTTGGACAGCCCCGAGGGATGACGGGGACGACACAGCGGCCCCTTCTCCCGCGTCGAACGGCCGGAGCAGAGTACACATGACAGCCGCTGCCGGCCCCGAACCAGATGGACCTGGCTGACAGGAGCCTCAAGAAGTTCAACAAGGGCGATTAACAAATCCTGCGTGCGGGAAGAAATAGACCCTTGCAGTGGTCGAGGGCTGGAGACTGGCTGGTTGGGCACAGCTCTGCTGAAAAGGCCCTGAGAGCCGACAGCAAGCTGGGCACTGGCTAGCAGCTTGCCTCAGCAGCAGAGAAGGCCGTCAGCACTCTGTAGGCTGTCTGAAAAAAAGGCACAGAGAGCAGATCAAGAGAAGGGATTTTCCCCATTTACTTGACACTTGTTAGCTGTATCTGGAGTAATCTTATTTTGGCATTTGCTGTACCAGACATCAGTAAACCAAAGCAAGGGCAGGAAAGGGCCACAAGGATGGTCAAAACTGGAGCACTAGTCTTGGGAGGAGAGACAGAGGGACTGGGGCTTGTTCAGCCTTGAGAAAAATAGGTTCTGCAGGGATCTAATAACCATGTCCTTGTATCTATCAGGAAGTCATCAAAAAGTTTGAGCTAAGCTTGTTACTGAGGTGAAGAATGGGAGAACAAGAGACAGCAGGGCGTACAGGAGGATCCCACGTGATATAAAGGGGGGGGAAAAACAAAACAAAAAATCCCACATCAGCCAACCAAAAAAACCCCAACCCACAATCAATAAAACCCAGACAGACAAACAAACAAACAAAACTCCAAAGAACCACACCAACAAACCCCAACACTGGAACAGGCTCCCCAGAAGGGTTGTGCAGACTCCAGCCTTGGAGGAAGCCATGAGGAGTTTGGTCTGATGTTTTCAAAATGTCAAAAGTCTTGCCTGCAGATACAAGTTTGTGAGAGACAAACGAGTTTCCCAACGTGCACACCTACAGTGTGAAGTTGCAATGTCAACCCTTTATGCAGGTCTAATAAACACATTATCCACAGGTCCTCAGCAGTAAGATGAAATCACTTGTAAGACTGTGGGCCTCATCCTGCTTTTATTGAACCTCAACATCTTGGACACTGCAATGCAAAGATTCTTTTAAAACCACTAGAGCAGAAAAAAATAACTTTCACATTTAACATGTATGGCATGCACATCTTGTAGTGTGTATGAAAGGAACATACAAACAACAAGCATGAGAAAAGTCCAATAACCTTTAATAAACTGTGGTTTTACAATTGATAGCATCTATTATCACAGTGAGGCACATCAAAGGAAGGACCTTTCTCATGTCACAACATGGCAGTAGCAACATAAGCAAGCAAGGTGTCAAAACCAGGTTTACTCAGTTTCCACAGCTGAGCTACTGAGTGACTGCCAGGAAAACTTCTGAAGTATCTGACAACACCCAATGGGCACAAAGGAAGACTGAAATTATCAGATGTAAAGGCACTTTTTGTAAGCTCTTGTCCTGGGTTAACACAGCTCACTCTCACATGTCCCCTTCCCCACACAGGCAGGAAGGAAAGTTACACAAAACCCTATGGATTGAGATAAAGAGTTTTACTGGCACTGAGATAATACAATGCACAATTACTGTAGCCTGCTTGCAGGAAAGCACAGCTAAATGCAGAAGCTGCAGAAGCTGGCAACCTCTCTCCACTTATTGACCTGCAGCCCACGCAGCAGAAAAGACCAACACCTTAGGAAGAGGGCAAGTGGAAGCAGGAACCAAAACGAGAAGCCTCTCGTGTTACTATCTGAACTCAAAGCCCCATGATACTTTGCTCCAGCCAGCACTTTAATTTTGAGGCTGGCATGACAGCAGTATTGAATATCAGCTGCAGGTTCAACTCAACCCATGGCAGCTCCAATGGAAAACATAAAACTACAGATGGTTTGGAGCAAAGAGTGAATGAAGGTCTTTCCCTACTAGATGCATCCAAGAAGGGCAAAATGGATAAAACGTGGAGTTTATCCTGAGGCACAATGGACTTTGTCATGAGTGTATAGAGTCAAATTAGCCACTACCTTACCCGTGATATAAGGCAAAGTGTCTCTTAGTGCATAACATTAACAGAGAAGTACTCTAGTGAGTACATCTTGTATGCTTCCGGTATTTACCTGACACACAGCTCACACATTTATTACAATACAGAGCTCCTCAGAGCACCTCTCTCACCTTCATGAGCTGATTTGGCATCTGAATTCAGGCATCCTTATAAGCAGAGAGCAAAATACCCATCCTTCAATGGTAAGTAAGGATGAGAGATGACTGTTGTGCCTCACGCACAGCTCTTCCTGGAAAAAATACACAGTCACAAATCCCAAATTCACAACTTGTCTGAAATATCTATAGTATAATTGGTAGATTTTTTGTTCCCTTTACATTTGCATATACAATACAGAATAACAGAATCTCAGAATCCCAGGTTGGAAGAGGCCCCAAGGATCATCTGCTCCAGCCTTTCTAGCTGGAAATACAGTTTAAATGAGAAGGCCCAGCACCTTGTCAAGCTGAGTCTTAGTGTCCAATGTAGGGGAATCCACTACTTCTTATTGGAGATTATTCCAATGTCTAACTGTTCTCATTGTGCAAAATTTTCTTCTAGACTCCAATCAGAATCTTGCCAGGAATAACTTGTACCCATTTCCCCTTGTTCTTTCCATATGACTTCTTCTAAAAATAAAGTCTCCATCCTCCTGGTGGTCACCTTTTATGTACTGGTACATGGTAACAAGGCTTTGTAAACCACAGTAATACATCTGTTGTCATGGATGGCTATGTTGTTGTCATGGATGACTATGTACTATTCAGGACAGATAGACCAGCAAGATGAGGTGGAGGAGTTGCTCTCTTTGTGTGAAAGCAATTGAAATGTGCTGAGTTCTATCCAACGGGGATGGCAGAACAGTTGAAAGTTTGTGGGTAAGAATTAAGGAATGTGGAAAAGGAGGTGAAATTGTTATAAATGTCTACTATAGACCACCAAACCAAGAGGAAGATGATGATGAGGCCTTCTACAGTCAATGGGAGGTAGCCTCTAGACCTAACTCATTGGTACTCAATGGGTAACTTCAATCACTCCAATACTTGCTGGGAAGCTCACACAGCCAGGCACAGGCAGTCCAAAAGGCTCTGTAATGGAGAGGTATTAATTAATGCGAGATGATGATTATTTCAAAACTACTATTGCTTATGAATGTTGACATTCAGGAGTCTCACCCCCCCGACCACTAATTTTAATAATAATCTGTTCTTCTCTTACAGTTCAATTAACATTTGTATATTTTGCTGGTTGTTACTAGATCTACTTATTATCTGTACAATGTTTCCATGGCCATGTGAAGAAACAATTATTATTATTAAAATCAGTGGTCAGTGGTGGAGAGAGTTCTGAATATCAAAATTAATAAATAATACTAATTTTTGAAAAATATTCATCTCACATTAGTTATTTTCCCCTTCATAACAATTGGTGACAGTGATCATGACATGGTGGAGTTTAGTATTATACAGGGTAGAAGCAGACCAACAAGTAGAATTACAAACTTGGAATTCTGCAGAGCTAGGTTTGTACTCTTTAGAGACATCCTTGCAGAAATCCTGTGGGCTAAGACCCTGGAGGTTAAACCAAGAAGTTGGTTAATTTTAAAAGAACACTTCCTCCAAGCCCAAGCTAGGTGGGTTCCCTTGAGTAGAAAATGAGGTAGATGTGCTAGGAGATGTGCATGTCTGAGCAATATATATATACAAATATACACAGTTATATACAAATTAAAAGTAACACAAAAACCCAATACCCCTCCCAGAAACAATCAAAGTCCCCAGCAGGGCTCCCGACCCAGACCTCCATCCGCCTCCTTCTTTTCCTCCCTTCAGAAGTAACCAGATCAACCCACGTATATCTCACATGATAAAACTGGAGACCTGAGGTGAGATGGCAAAAAAAGATGACAAGGAGGTTAGAGGAAAAAGGGGTTAGGTGGATTAGAGAGTTAAAGGCAGAGTCAGCTACAGTGACCAGACCACCAGAAAGAAGTCATGGCCAGAAGTGAGAGCTAAGAAGTGTGTGAGAAGTGACTGTCTGATCTAGACTTGTACTAGCTGTGTTTCTCAGGAGAAAAGTGAGGGATACAGCTTAGTTATGTTTTTTTTTCTTCTCACAGCTAAAGATTTAATTTCACTCAGTAAAATATTTCAATTAGTCTCAAACCAGCACACCAGCACTCCAGGGTGCTGTGCAAGGCTCAGAGCCAGGTGTCATCTCAAGGCCAGCTGTGATGGCACAGCTGCACCCCTGGCACTCAGTTCCCCTGCTGTTGTCATGTTCTTCTGCCCTCTTCTCCTGAGATGCATCAGGCACAGACGAGTACTGCAGAGAAATTGTCACTGTTTATTGTTATCATTTCACATCCTTTTCTTTTCTCCTGCTCTTGCAAATTCTTCCTCCTGAGGGAATAATCTGTGGCACCATCCCAGGTGACAGACCCACTCTCTTCGCCGAGTCAGTCTGCAGGCCGAGATCACCTTGGTACCCGTGGCTGACTTCAATCACTCTGATATTTTCTGGGCAGTGCACACAGCCAGGCACAGACAGTCCAAAAGGCTCTTTAAGGGAGAGGTATTAATTGATGCAAGATGATAGTTATTTCAAAACTCCTATTGCTTATGAATGTTGACATTCAGGAGTCTCACCCCTCTGACCACTAATTTTAATAATAATCTGTTCTTCGCACGGTCATGGAAACATTACACAAAGGAATAACTAGATCTAGAAATAACTTGCAAACATATATAAACATTAATTGAACTGGAAGAGAAAGTGTCTGCAGTCAGTATACCACTTGTGGTGGATTATGTGCCACTTGTCCACTAGATGGACTCAAGGAGCTCTTTCTGCTTATGGCAGAAGGCAATGGTGAATTACAAGAGGCCTTAAGGATTTACTCACAAGATATCTCCGGACTCCTGGGGCTAGCTACAGCTTCAGACAGTACCCAAACGCTTTCAGGGAATTCTGTTACTGACTCGTCAGCCACTGAGGCTTCTGTTTCTTCCCAGGCTTCACAGGCTGCTGGAGAAAGGAGGCTGACAATCTCTGACCTTGTCTCCTGGCTCCTCTGGACGATATGTGTACCTTCAGGACTTCTCATCTTGGCAGGAGACTTTCACATGTAGGCAGGATGTCTTGAGATGTGCAGTCTCAGCACAGATGTCATGCTGTCTCATTTAGAGCCTGTTCCTGGTAAACTCAAAGCAGGCAGTTTCCAAGCAGTTCAGCAGAGCTAACATATGCATAATCAACCAGGTTGGAAGAGACCTCCAAGATCATCCATCCAACCTATCACCCAGCCCTATCCAATCAATTAGACCATGGCATTAAGTGCCTCATTCAGTCTTTTCTTGAACATCTCCAGGGACGGCAACTCCACCACCTCCCTGAGCAGCCCATTCCAATGGCAAATCACTCTCTCTCTGTAGAACTTCCTCCTAATATCCAGCCTATACCTCCCCTGACACAACTTGAGACTCTGTCCCCTTGTTCTTTTGCTGGTTGCCTGGCAGAAGAGACCAACCTCACCTGGCTACAACCTCCTTTCAAGTAGTTATAGACAGCAATGAGGTCTCCCCTGAACCTCCTTTTCTCTAGGCTAAGCAACCCTAGCTCCCTCAGCCTCTCCTCATAGGGCTTGTGTTCCAGGCCCCTCACCAGCTTTCTCACTTCTCTGAACACGTTCCAGTACCTCAACATCTCTCTTGAATTGAGGAGCCCAGAACTGGACACAGCACTCAAGGTGTGTCCTGACCAGTGCTGAGTACAGAGGAAGAATAACCTCCCTTGTCCTACTGGCCACTCTGTTCCTGATCCAGGCCAGGATGCCATTGGCTCTCCTGCCCACCTGGGCACACTGCTGGCTCATGTTCAGCTACTATCTACCAGCACCCCCAGGTCCCTTTCTGCCTGGCTGCTCTCCAGCCACTCTGTCCCCAGCCTGTAGCGCTGCTTGGGGTTGTTGTGGCCAAAGTGTAGAACCCTGCACTTGGTCTTGTTAAATCTCAATCTCATTGGCCTCTGCCCACCCATCCAGCCTGTCTAGGTCTCTCTGCAGGGCTCTCTTACCTTTCAACTGATCTACAGCTGCTCCTAGATTGGTGCCGTCTGCAAATTTACTGATGGTGGTCCAGATCATCAGTAAAGATATTGAACAGGATCAGGCCCAGCACTGATCCCTGGGGGACACCACTAGTGACTGGCTGCCAACTGCATGTGGTACCATTCACCACCACTCTCTGGGCCTTGCACAAGGCAGGCAGGAGCCAAGTGTGTGTACTTTGTCTACCATAGGATGTAAACAGGAGCAAAACAAGTCTAAGCAAGCCAGAGTCCTTAGACTCAGTGGCTCCAGGTTCTTTGTCCTCTTTCCCGCACTTGCTTCTCCCCATAGCAGAAGGAGGGAGAGCAGAAAAAACATGTCTGGGCAAGCCAGGACACATATAAGCCTATTTCGGCCTATTCAGGCCTACCATGACACAGGCCTCATCCACCTACCACAGCACACTCTTACAGTGTATCAATGATAACTTCTTGATACGGGTAGTGGAGGACCAACAAGGAGAGGTGCACTGCTGGACTTTGTATTAACTACTAAAGAGGGACTTTTTGAGGACATTAAGGTCGGGAACAGCCTTGGTGACAGTGATCATGACATGGTGGAGTTTAGTATTACACAGGGTAGAAGCAGACCAACAAGTAGAATTACAACCCTGGACTTCTGCAGAGCTAACTTCGTACTCTTCAGAGACATACTTGCAGAAATCCTGTGGGCTAAGACCCTGGATAGTAAAGGAAGCCAAGGAGGTTGGTTAATTTTTAAAGAACACTTCCTCCAAGCCCAAGCTAGGTGGGTTCCCTTGAGTAGAAAATGAGGTAGATGTGCAGGGGGACCTGCATGGCTGAGCAAGGAGCTCCTGAAGGAAATCTCAGGGAAGAAAGAAACTTACAATTCATGGAAGAAGGGATTTGTCACTTGGGAGAACTACAGAGAAGTTGTCAGGGCATGTAGGAAGGCAACAAGGAAGGCCAAAGCCCTCTTGGAACTGAATCTGGCAAAGGAAGTAAAAGAGAACAAGAAGGGCTTCTTCAAATCTAAAAAAGAACAGGGAAGGTGTGAGGCCACTGCTGAAGGAGGAGGCAGCCTTGATAACTGAGGATGCAGAGGAGGCAGAATTGCTGAATGTCTTCTTTGCCTCAGTCTTTACGCCTAAGGCCAAACTCCCCCGCTCTGTACTCCAGATGCTGGATGAAGGAGAGGAAGCCTGGAGGAGCGGAAATGCTCCCCACTGGTCAGTGAAGACTGGGTTGGGGACCAGTGACACACATCTTTTATTGTTATCATTTCACATCCTTCTCTTTTCTCTTGCTCTTGAGAATTCTTGAGTATTGCATTCAGTTTTTGGTCCCCAGGGACAGGGGTCTGCTGGAGAAGGTCCAGTGGAGGGCTACAAGGATGATTAGAAGGCTGGAGCACTGCCTTATGAGGAGAGGCTGAGGGACCTGGGGCCTTTTAATCTGGAAAAGAGAAGACTGAAGGCTGGCTGTCAGGAGAGAGGGGACAGGTTCTTCTGAGTTGCTCCCTGTGATAGGACAAGGAGCAGTGGATGTAAGCTGCAGCACAGGAGGTGCCACCTCCACACAAGGGGGAATTTCTTTAACTCTAAGGGTCACAGCACACTGGAACAGGCTCCCCAGAAAGGCTGTGGAGTCCTTTCTCTGGAGACTTTCAAAGCCTGTCTGGATGTGTTCCTCTGTGACCTGAGCTAGATTGTATGGTCCTGCTCTGGCAGGGGAGTTGGACTCGTTGATCTCTTTGGGTCCCTTCCAACCCCTGACATCCTGTGAGCCTGTGATCTTGCAAATAAGTAGGTAGGGTTTGAGACACAGCTTCATTGATTTCAGTGATGATAAAATGCCCAAATACTCCTCTGAACCGGGCTTAAATGGCAGTTTAAATCCTGACTTTGGCCAAATGCCCTTACTGAGCTAAAAGCATGAGCAGTTCCCAGAGAGGCCTCTGGCATGCAAAGGTCAAGCAAAAAACCCCAGTAAATATCTTGTAATTTGAATCACAGCAATTCTTACTCTGTATTTCCCTTAGGTGCCCTGCACCATAGCACCTTTACGCTGCAGAACTTCCCTCAATGTGTTTTTTTAGGATGCTTCTACTGCATTTCCTTATGACTGCTCATGACTGTCCTGTTCTTACAATGAATCCTGCTGGTTATTCAGGCCAGTTAGTGCCAGCCTAGCTGTGGAGATTCTACCATTTTGTAGCCTGTCTTCTGCAATAACAGTGTTGTAAAATGTGATGCAAAGACGTTGTTCCCCATGCTGATCATGCAGAAGCACCCACAATGTTTAGAGAGTTTCTTTGTGCTTCTCCTAAGTTGCGGCTTACAATTTCTAGTTATTCCTACCAGTTGGGTGAGCAAGTGTTTAAACTGGACCTGGGTGTTTTATGTTTTAAGCCTACACACAAAGCCCCCCCAAAAGTGGGCAGAACAGAATGTGTCCCATGAGGACAGTCATAGGGCTCCACAAGTGGAGGACTTGCACAGTACTGGGAGGGAAGCACAGCATGCCTGACGTCCTGTCTCACTCTCTGCACACGAGGCTGGCCACCCCCTTGCAAATAGGGTTCACCATCTCCAACCGCTCGGCTACATCCCAGCTCCCCTTGCAGAGGAGGCAGGGAGGTCATCCGTCACCTCCAAGCTTTTCCAGGAAGGCCCTTAGTGTCCGACGGCACACCTGAGCCTGTGGGAGCCGAGGTAACAAAGGCAGGGATCCTGCCGCGGTGGCATTAACGATAGGGGCAGACCTTGGGCCTCTCTCCCGGTTGTCAGGGGAACGGCATGAGTTGCCGGCCCTGCGAAAACATAAAAGAGCAGCAGCGAGTGGGAGAGGAGGCACTGCCGACTGCCCCGCAGGCCTATCCTGCTCCCAGCCCCAGCTGAGCATCCCTGCCTTCGCAGGCTCAGCCAGGCGGGAAGCCGGGGGGGTGACCAATCCATCCGCCAGCATCTGGAGAAAGAGTAAGTCTCTGTCTTTGTTTCAGCTCGAGAAGCAGTGGGGTAAATAACAGAGGAACGTCTAAGAGCCTGTATTTTTTTTTCAATGAAGCTGTTTCTCTTCCAGCACAATTATTTCTTTGCAAAGTAACTGTTCCTGGCAGGTTTGTTTTTCGGTCTGTGTGTCGTCGTACATCCCCCCCCTTCCCCCCCCCCCGACTCTTTCCAGTTTTGTTGTTTTGTAATCATGGTGAAATAAGAGATTCTGTGAAGTTTGTCTTTCATATGTTGCAATTGTTTATACACTCTATCTGTGTTTCTCGGTAATAATTAATAACTCTATGAATAATAACCACAAAGAACAGTAGAATGATTTTGTTCCATTTCGCAAATACGTCTTTAGGCAAATCTTTGAAGGTGACAAGTGTTGGTGGGAATTATTCTGGTTGACAGGAGTTGAGTCATTTTATTCAGCTAAAACTGCCTTAAAAATACCATTGGAAAAGGAGGATTGAAGAAGGCTGCTGGGACCTGTGTTTTATTCTGCCATTCAATTTATAAATCAAGCCAGTGACACAGTAGGGACAAGAAAAGGTAAAAAACACTGATTTCAATCCAGTTACATAGGTGTAATGACAAATCCTGCCTTTGGTGCTCGTGGGAAAGGTAAATTTGATCTGTTACTGCTTTGTTTTGCAGTGCAGAACAGTGCTCTCCTTCCAAGTTTCATACCACTTTCTCTTCACATTTCATTTATATAAATGCTTATCATGATACAATTCAAAGGTGAATACCCAGACCAGTGTGTGTCACCCTTCCCAGACAGCATGTACTGTGCACACCTCTAAGCTGGATTAGCTCCAGGTTTGTCCTGGCAAAGCAAATCCTGCCACTCATTTTGGTCCCCTGTCTTTGTTAGGAAAGGTGTGGGCTTCATATTTGAAACAAAGCATGAAAATGAAGGCTTTACACACATGCATCCTTTCTGGGAATAATCAGGCTGTACCTGAAAAGAGTGACCTTCATCAAGAAGAAAAAAGGAAGTATTACCACCCCCAGTTCTTTGGGAGGGCAAGCCTTACTTTTTCCTATTAATCTGCCTCCTTTGTAGCCACATGTCACAACCTTCCCACCTGTAATGTTTGCCTCCAGTATGGACAGAATTTTTGCATGAGATGGACAGGCTTGATGATTTTGCAGAAGTGATTTTAGATGAATTTTCTGTCCTGGAGTTTGTGTACATCTGAATACCAAAATACTTAATATGGGAACATTTTTAAGGGTCTGTTCAAGTTCAGGGCCACTTAATTACCTATTTTATCTTGTACTTTTATCACTGGTAGGAGGGAATTTGTTCTGCTACACTTGACAGCACCACTGCTGCAGCACTAGTTGCTCAGTTTAGTTACAGCAGCCTGGGCTTCTGCTGCATGATACAGATACAAATGCAAATACAATTTTGAGGTTACTGTCAAGAAGCAAGGATGTAGCCTGGAAGCCTGTGAAACATCAGCTTTCATCATAAAGTTATTTTGCTATATTTATCTGTGGGTAACTAAATATGGTAATTGTAAACAAAGACAGAAAACAAAATACCTCTCTCTCTGTGCAATTAGCCCTCTTAGGGAACTCCTGAAACTCCCACAGTGTAGAAAGGTCACATCCAGCATTTTGTTTCTCTCAAGGCCTGAGCCTCCCTGGGCTTTCTGATCAGATAATGCTGCTATTCTGCAGTGAAGACTCACACTAGACTTTAAGGGACTGACTGCTTTTGTTTTACATAACCCTTCATACTTTCCTGTAATCTTGTGTTTTAACACCTGGTTAATTCAGTAGATGTCAAAAACTAACCTCACTCTTTCTCATGTACAAGCCAGAGGCATTTTTGTTCAGTTACAATTTAACACTAGAAGGTGGTTTTTTTTCGGCTCTGATAGGGTCTAAACCAAAATTCCAGTTAGTTATGACGAGAACACACCATAACCACCCAATAGTTGCCCTGTGCAATCTTTAATAAGCTCTTTTTCAACAAATGTTTTACAGGTTAGACCACTATTAAATATCACCAAAGAGTACACAGATAAGGCAAAGCTTGAGGTACGCTTTGCTCCTTAGAGTAATGGAAGCCTACTTTCCTTGCCTCCCTTTCGAGTGTGGCAGGAGAGCAATGCATTTGCCCCAGTGAGATCAGTCCAGTTAAGCTGCTCTACTTATCTCCTTGCTGTCACCTTCTCCCTGAACCACAAGGTGTTTTTTCAAACATCCCTCTCATACCTGCATGCAAACAGGGAAAGAAAGAGGCAGTGTTCATAGATCCTCCTAAATGCTTTTTTCGTTGCCCAGGCCTTCATGCTATTTTGATCTAAATTGGGTAGTTTAGGTATTCATCCTGTGTACATTACTCAAGCTGCACAAGATTATGCGGCTTTAAGCTCCTCTTTGCTTAATACAACACTTTCACAGAGGCACATGCTAACACAAGTAATCAATGAGGGGGTTTAATTAGTATTTTTTTCTGAATAGAGAATGGAAGGAAGCACCCTGTGAAGAAATTAATTGTGTAGACTTGGGACTTTCATTGAATAGGATTAACTTTCCTTGAGACAGTAGCATTCTCACACAACAGTCAAAGGCTTTTTATTGCTTTTTTTGCAGTTTTCTTAATACACAGATCTGCAATTAAGAAAAGGAAAAAAATCCTAATGATCGAAACAAATTCAGAAACCTGACACTATTATTAAATAAGCATTGAAAATCTCCTTTAGCTATCAAAGCTTGTGAAGAAAAAGGAGTGGGGATGCAATCCTGCATTAGAAAGCTTTTGGGATAACATGTAATAAATCAGAACTTTCAATGCTGGGAAGAGTACACATCTGAAAATATGCATGGCTGAGACAATCAAACCAGTAATTTTCTGGTGGTATCTATATCTAGACCAATTTTCACTTGAAAGGCCCCCATCTCAGGACAAAATTTAACATGATTAGCTAGATTTAGATGACCAAAATAACTTTTTTTTTTTTTCAGAAGCATGCAATTGCTACTGGAAGCAAGTAAAATTTTGCTAAAATAATTACAATTTTTGTTTGCTGCTAAGCAGAGAATTCAGCTTCTCTTCTTCCTTCCCTAACACAGAGGCCAGAACTGCAAAGCAGTGGATGCCTTACCACTCAGCACTGCAGGGTAAAGGGACTGTGAGGCAGGTGCTGGGATCTACTTTTTCTCCAGTTTCTGCATGGAAGGAACAACTCATTACTGAACAAGAAATATTAGGTTGGACATAAACTACAGAAGCCAGGAGTCAAAGCAGAAGCAGAATTGGTGGGTCTTTTAGAGAAATGTCATTCCTTTTCCTTTTGCTTTCTGGAAAATATGTTTGTAAAGTTAGTAAAGCATCTTCTTTAGGACCACGGTTTCATACTCTTTCTGTATGTTCTGCCCTATTAACGAGCTTTCCCATAGAGGAAATCCTCCCATTTGTTGAGGGAGGATTCCTTCCTTCTCCTTCATTCCTCCATCCCATCTCTGGGTTGCATTTGCCTCTCCTCCACATGGTCCCTTATCACTGCTCTTCCTCCTCTCTACAGCTGCCTCCCTCACCCTTCTTGTTCCAGTATAAAGGCTCTCATGGTTTCCTCCTCAGCCACCTACATATGCTAAGTCTGTACTCTGGGGTTTAGGTACTGTGTCCAGGTACTCTTAACAGGTTTTACTACAGACTTAGACAGTTGTTATGGAGTTGCTCTTACTGCTTAGAGCTGGCCTCTCTTCCCTGTTCTCTTAAGTATTCAGTTAAACAGATCTGTTTGTAACAAAAGTCCTACAATTTGTGGTGATGCAAGAGCTTCCTCTAAAGGAAGTATGAAGTAGCTTTCTCTAAAGGAGTCTACAAGGAAAATTGGATGGTAGCTTTGGATTTCAGGAAGCCCATCAGGAACCAGATGAAAATCAAGGTCACAACAACCACCAAAGCCTTCTTAATGATTAACATCTTCAGGACAGTTAAAAATCTCTCAATTTCATTGAATTGTAAAACACTGGCAATGTTATAGCTTTCTGATTTATCACAACTGTTTAGCCACAAGCCCCTGGTTAAGGGCCCAGGTGGAAGTTTTGCAATAGGATTTTCATTGCAATGCATGATTAGATGCTTAGATACTGCAGACCAAGTTAATCTAGCAGTAACGATGCCACAACAGCTCCAGCTTAGATGAGTCTGACCTCTGAAGTTAAACATTAGCTAACAGTTGGACTGGTATTTCTGGTATGTGCAACATAGTGTAAATATTTGATTTAAGTATTAAAATGTCTGTGTCCTTCATTTAAGAAAACAACACACTAAATTCAGGGAGAATTAGATAACTTTTGAGTCAGTTTGTATACATGTACCCTAGATAGGTGTTGCATAAGTGTAGTGGTTCTAGGAGTCGCCTGCCCCACCCCACACAATGAGTTCATCCAGACTAGACTCAGCTGACTGGAAGTGAAGGAATGAAGCTTTATATTCACAATTTAGCACAATATACAAGCAGATATTTACAATATATTATAATTATTTACAACTACATACAGTTATAAAGAAGTTAAAACTAATACAGAAACACAATACCCCTCCCAGCAGTCAGTGACCAGGAAGGGCTCCCAACCACCCTTCCATCTTCTTTTCACCCCCTTCCTTTATCCCAGAGTCTGCCTTATGTGCAAAGCAAGTTGGAAGAATCGGCAAGGGGGGTTAGAAGCAAAATGTTTAGTTGGGTTATGTGCAGGGTCAGGCAGAAGCAGTTAACACAGTAGAAGCCAGGGAGAGACACTGTCTTATCTATGTGTTCTGTTTTTTATATGTCTCAGCAAACCTATGAGTGAAATAGACATCACTTTATTTTCGTTTTCACAGCAAACAATCTAGTTTCTCTTATTAAAATATTCCAGTTAGCTTCAAACCAGCACAGTAAGAATGGCCATAATATGTCAGACTAAAGATCCATCTAGTTAAATAGCCATCTCCATATGCAATCGTAAGAAGGTGCATAGTAGAGACTTCAAAGAGGACAAGAACATGAGATACTTACTGCTATAACTTTGTCTCTGTTTTTTCCAGCTCAGGGCCTTCTACATTCTGTGTACATGATGACTGAAATGGACTTCTCACTGAACTTAGTCCTGCTTGAATTTCTGAAAACTTTTCATGTCTCCAAATTGCTTTGCTAAGCATCAGCAGCAACCCTATTGTTTTTATTTCAAGTATCCTGCTACTGTTCTTGGAAGGAGCAGTGAAAAACTGATCTTTACCAACCATCTTCATATTATTTGTGCTGTTATAGGTCACCACCATACCCTGCCTCAACCATCTGTTTTCCCACTTAGAGTCTTACCTAAACTAATTCCACTGTAAAGAAAATCCTTCCATAGCTCATCACCCTTGTTGCTCTTCTCTGAACTCGTCCTATGGTATCCTTTCTGAAATGCTGGGATCGAAACTGCATAAGGTAAGTGTCAGCAAACAATTGATTTATGCTGTAATTCAACAGCACAGTCTCCTTTATTTTTTTCCTCAATCATTCTCCTATTACATCTTAACAATTTCATTACTTCCTGACTGCTGTTAAACAATGAGCTGATATTTTCATACAACTGCCTGTCACAAGCTAAAGACCTCATTCCTGGAAAGGATCTGGTGGTAATGGCAATTCCATATTCAACTCTGCTTTGAAAACCAAATGGCTGGTAGCTGAGAATCCAAAAGTCCCCTCCAATCATGTTTCAAATCAGCTGAGGTAGAGCATGGCTGGGATGGAAACTTGTTTCATTAACATGTGTGGAAGTGCTTGCTTTGCCAGGGTAAATGAAGAAGAGCAGAGGAACTAAGAAACTCAGGATCTACCCTAGGCTAGTTGCTATGCAGAAACACAATGGGAAATGGTTCTTGGTCTCCAAAACTTACAGCTAAGGCTGGAGCAGACGTAGCTTCATGTGGATCAAAATTAGGTTTTATTAGTATACCACAGCTTTGAAGGGTATGTACTGCATCCAGCAGTGCTTCTGCCCTTAACCACCCCTTCTTCCTTTCCCTTTGCCTGATATATCCCACACTCAGTTTAAACAGAAGGTTATTGCAACTCTTACTTGAAAATTCAAGTATAGAACACAACACTTCTTTTTAGCCCTTCTCAGACTGCTACACTCAGTGGAGAACCAGGTCATTTGTCACCTCTGTCTGTTGGGAAGTAGACAAAGAGAAACCAAAAAGGAGAAGTGAGCACTGGCTCACATCAGCAGGCTGAGATGCTGCCTAGATAAGGAAGAGGGTGTCCAAGCTGTCCTATAAGTGAACAATTTAGAGCAAAAGAGGGGTGAAAGAAGAATCCCAAACGTGAGTCACAATTATTTTTTCTGAACCAGTTTAGCTGTTTCACTTGTAATACAGGGCAACCTGCAAAACTGCAGTATGCTTCTGAATAGGTGAGAGAGATAATGAGTGGGAAAAGCAAGGCAATATTAACTACTGAGTGGTCTTCAGGATAATAAAGAAATTGTTTTTCCTCAGTAGGTGAAGCCAAATGATATAATTCACTGAGTAAAAAGAGGAGACTTTTGGCAGCTTGGCACCAGTACTAATGAAGCCAATAGACTTCTCTGCTTTCTCCTTTTGGCTGGCTCTCCTTTTGGCTGGCTTCCTTGGCATACAAATCACTGGCAGTTTTGTGAGAAGTCAGAAGAACCATACGTTAATTTTCACCAAGGAAAACACAATTCGCAACTGCAGCTGCTCGACAGATATTCGTGATTGTGATTACTGCCTGGCAAACTTGATGTGCAATTGCAGAACAGTGCTGCCTTCTTCCCTGGTAAAAACTACCTACAACAGCCACCTGACCATTTGGTTCACAGACACCTCTGTGCTGGAGGTGCTCCTCAACTTCACAAGGGTGTGGGATTTGAAGCTGTCCTTCTGTGGCACCACTCCTCTCCCAACTGAATACTTGACCATTTGGGGACTTCAAAAGCTCAGAGTAAAGAAGGTCAAGGGACGACTTCCAGAGCAAAGTGTCACCATCTACAGCAGCAGCAAAAATGAAAAAGATGACTTGCTTGCAGTACACAACAAAGACAGACAAATGCTTGTGTATCTTTCTTTTCTTGATACCTCGCTTTTCAATGGATATTCTTTGCTGAAGTCATACAGCGTGGAGAACATCTCCAGTATCACAGAGCACTTTCCAAGCCTGATGTACTCTGATATTTCCTCAAGCTCAGATAACAAGAGCTATGTTGTAACATTCATTTACTGAGTTACTTAACATACTTGGTAGCCAGAGGCATGTCAAACTGCTTTCAATTCTGTTTGATTTGGCCAAGAGAAGTTGTTACAGGACAGACGTTCTGACTGTGATAGCACTTTACAAAGTGATTTTAAAGTAAGAGAGACTCATCAGACTGCTTCAGCAAACACTTCCTTAAAGAACAAAGGCAATGTGAGATTACTGTTTTAGAAAGCATCAGTACACATTCTTTTTAGACATTATAAGCTAGGAATTGAAATCTGCAAATAGATGTTGTGCCTCAGACAGAAAAAGGTATAACCATGTTGTAGAAGAACCTGAGCCTTTTGGAGAATCGCTTGGGTAAGATGGTAGCTTAAGAAGTACAGTCCAACCCCCTGCTCCAAGCACAGCCACCTCTGAGATCGGACCAGACAGCTCAAGGTTTTCTGCAGTCAGGTCCCAAAAACCTCCAAGAGCCTGCGCAACTTCACTGGGCAACCTGCTTCACTGCTCAACCTGCTTCACTGCCCAACCTGCTTCACTGCCTGCCAGCTCTCATGGGGAATTTTTTTTTTCCACACATTAACCCCAACCTTCTCTTCTCAAAGCTAAGCAAGCACAGATCCCTCACATTTTTCTCAGCCACATATGTCAGCCTCTGACCATCTTGGTGGCTCTCCACTGGACCACTTCAGTTGCACTAGGAGGAGCAAAACTGCATGCAGTATTCTGTATGCAGTGTAGTAAAAGCTGAAACAGGGGGAATAATCCCGTGCTTCCATCTGCTGTATGTAGCCCTGTTGATACAGCCACATAGCCCACTGATGTCAGGTTCAAGGGGTGTGAGATTGTTACAGATTACTCAAACTGTGAGTGATGAGTTGTCCTTGCCCTCTGGTACTTGGTAAGAGCTGGGAACCCTATGCTTGGGCTGGGTGATACAGCCTCTTACGAAAGCAGGGACAGGCTATGCAGGCAGCCTCCAACCTCAGCACACAACTGCGTGTGTGTTTGGGATATGACCAGGAAAGTGAGTTCTCTGCCAAGCCATGGCATGCATCTTGGGAAAGCACTTGGCAAGAAGCCACCTGACAGGTGAGATGCCATGGTCACAAAGGTGTTGTTCCCATGGAAAGGCCTGTCTGCTCCATGTTGGATGTGCTGACACTCGTAACTTCCCCAAATGTAGGGAACTTGACCTCACCCCTGGTGATAATAGCAAGTTCTGCTCATATCATCCCCTATAAGAAAGGAGAAAGACCCCATTCAACAACTCATTTGATAAGGGAGACAAGACTTCTGGCAAAAACTTTTCAAATGTGTTGCAGGAACATTATCATCCCCTGAAAACCAGGTCAGGACTATTTATACAGCCCAAAAGCTGCTCCCTGTCCATGCTTGTTGAAATACAATTCATTCTATGAGATACTACAATCCAATCTATGAGATTCTATGAGATACAATCCATGTAGCCCAACAGGGGCTTTTGAATAGCAAGTTATAATAGGCTTATATTGTCAGCAAAGGATTACATGAAACTGGGATATGTGTACTGAGGGGAATGGCTATCAAGATTCTGAGGAAGCAATGAACTTGCTTCAAAACTTTAAAGAAAAACTTTTTTCTATAATAGCAATCAATGATAGAGCAGTTTTGCTAGGAAGAAAAGAATTAATTTTTAGAATAATGAAAAGGTGTTTTTCAGCACACCTTCCACTGTTGTGAGCTTTTCCACTGAAATCAACAATACGGCAACTATTTAATCAATGGGATCGATCTGCAATTGAAAATTAACAGATTTAAGCACAGGGGTATTTGAAGGCTGGGACTTGAACTCAATTTAACTCAGCCAGAGAGCTATGAAATCAATTATTGTAAAGATGTTGTTTCCTTTGTCAGCACCTTGGCAATAAGCTGTAAACCTTCTCTCCAAATCACAAGTATTTCTAGTGAAACAAGGTGATTGGGGGACTGGAACACTTCCTGATGAGGAGAGGCTGAGGGACCTGGAGCTTTTGAGTCTGGAGAAGACTGAGAGGGAATTTAATAAATGTTTACAAGTATCTGAGGGCTGAGTGTCAGGAGGGGAGCAGACAGGCTCTGCTCACTTGCTCCCTGTGATAGGACAAGGAGCAACGGGTATAAGCTACAGCACAGGAGGTGCCACCTCAACACAAAGGGGAACTTCTTAACTGTAAGGGTCAAAGAGCACTGAAACAGGCTGCCCAAAGAGGTTGTGGAGTCTCCTCTGGAGACTTTCAACGCCCATCTGGATGTGTTCCTCTGTGACCTGAACTAGACTGCATGGTCCTTCTCTGGCACGGGGGTTTGACTCGGATGATCTCTTTGGATCCCTTCCAACCTCTAACATCCTGTGATCCTGTGAAACCTAACACAATTGTGTTACAAGTTACAAAATGGTTAGGAGCTGGGACTGGGCTGAGGAGGATTAGCAGTGGAGAGGTAGGTATGTGTGTGTTCTGAGTGCATTACATGCCTTGAATGTATGACAAACATAGGGAAATAATCCATATTGAATGCCCAGGAAGTCCATGCTCCAGCTGTCTGTGGAAGAGTATTAACCTTGCCTTCAATACTAGCCATTAGTCTTCCACAGGATAATGGCACAGCATAGTAATGGAAACAGACAGGAAAAAAAAAGGGAGAAATAAACCAAACCACTTGTCACGCCCAAATATATTGATTTCAGTTACCGGGGAGGACCAAATCAAATGATCTTCATGGAATTCACTGAGGCTCTGCTGCCCTCTAGTAAAAAAGGTGCTGAATTACATAGTACTTCCACAGTGCTGTAACAGGAGGGGTTGGCTGCTGTTACTGTACAAAAGTCACACACGCAGCAGTATCTGGGAATGCACATATTCTGGCCTTGCTGGGAAGAAACCATAAAATTAATAAATCCACCGGCTTTCTAACACTGCAAATTACACATGCCGCAACCGCACGCTGCTACAACGGCTGCACCCGCCTCCTTCCGGCCCTGCCACAGGACATCCTCCCACTACTTTCTCAACACAAGATGGCGGCAGCGGCAGCCCCTGGGAAAGGAAAGTGGGGAGGGGAGTGGCTGGGCGGTGAGGCGGCTGCTCTAGCCTCGGCTCTCTACGCTCCCCGCTGAGAACACTCTATCCTCCTTCCTTGCCGAGTCTCTATGATCGGGAGGCCGAGCGCCGTTGGCGGGCGGGAGGCAGCGGGAGGCAGGCGGGAGGGGGCGCTGTGGCCGCCGGCGCGGCGGCTATCATGCTCGGAGAGCCGGGCCTAGGACGCGGCGTGGGGTGGCGGGAGCGGGCGGTTGTCGGAGCGGCGGGTCGGTGCCCGGCGGGATGTTCCGCAAGGCGCGGAGGGTGAACGTGCGGAAGCGGAATGACTCGGAGGAGGAGGACGAGGAGCGCGATGAGGAGCCACCTCAGGAGCCGGCGCCGGCGGCCGAGGCGGTGGGGGAAGGGCCCGGCGAGGCCTCCATGGCGCTGCCGGGGGGCCCCGGGCTCCTGCCGCTGCCCGCTGGCTGCGTGCCTCTCGCCCTGCCCGGCAGTCCGGCGGCCTTCGCCTGCGCCGCAAGCTACGGTGCGGCTCTCGGTTTGGGACTGGGTTTGGTAGGAGGCGACAGGGCAAGCCTGGGGGCTCTGCCGGCGCCCGCTCTCCTGCCGCCCCCGCCGCCGCCGCAGCAAGGCAACGGGCTCCCGGGAGCCGGGCGCCCCAAGGAGAAGAAGCGGTCACGGGAGAACAAAGAGGTGCCGCGGGCCAGTCTGCTGAGCTTCCAAGACGAAGAAGAGGGTGAGGCGAGGAGCTGCCTATCCACGGGCACTGGAGCAGCGCGGTCTTTGCAAGGCGGGGAGGGACCCGGAGTTGTGCAGTCGACAGGAGAAGGCCCAGTGCAGGGTGCTCACCTCTCCGTCCCCAAGAGAAGCAATACTTTTGTTTTGTTGTTGTTTTTTTGTTTTTTTTATAAGGCAGTCGGGTTGCCCCGTGTGACATGGGGGTGATGAGAAGTCGCAGAAGAGGGAGTAGAGCGCTCTTGGGGGAGTGGTGTGGGGCGTCAAAGATAAAGGGGCAGGGAGAGTCCCATCGGCAGCCGCCTTCGACCCCTCGCCCGTCCGGGAGCCCGGACCAGCGTGCTTACAGCACCGAGGAGCAGCGGGAGGATGTCTCGCGGGTTTAATTCTGGTTTAGGGAGGTAGATTGCCTCTGTTTTTTTTTTACAGGTGCCTGACTGTTGCACCCGTGTCGTGCTCACTCCGGCTGGGTGAATTGCCGGTCAGAGCACAGGATTTAGTCTGACCTGGGTTTGTTTGGTAGCAGGGGTTAAGCCCAGCACCTGTGTAGCTCCCCTTGCCTCGCCCCAGGCCCTCCCTCTTCCCCTAGAACTATCAGTAATGGTTCAGTGGCATCTTTCCTGCGCCTTTGTGTGAAGCTTATTTTTATCCGGTGTGGCTGGTGTTAAACGGCCGTGTTGGACCGCCTGTTCTCTTTGCAAACTATGTGAAGGCACTGGTATTTCGTTGGAGAGTAAGTTCATCTGGCTATCCACAGGGTTTATTAGATTAACCTCCACAAACAGTGGAAAAAATGGTTGAGCAGCTTGGACCTCAGTTTTTAGAAGAGTAGCTGTACTTGTACAGTACTTCGTATAATCATTCTGCAGGATCACAGTAGTGGTACTGCAGTCACAAACCGGTCCATTCACACTTAGGTAATCTGTTTATGGATGATAGCTATTGCATATTAAAAATTATTTTTACGTATCAAAACCACCTCCTCAAACTCCAAAATTCTTTGCATCCCAGAAGCTCAGGGTGAATAAAATGACCTTATTTTTGTGACACCTTTTTTCAGCAAGAGTTAGTGTGCATTTTGAATTTTCTTAAAAGAAATATTCTTGTGATCACTGGAACTTGCATTCTAGGACTAGTGACTCGAAATCTTGACAGAAATACTGGGAATGTGGAATTACACTCTAGACTTAAATCCTAAACACTTGTGGATTTCCTGCGTAGTTTTCTTTTTCTTTAGCTTTTTAACTTACTATATACCTTTTTATTGGTTGCAGGCATTTGAACTGGTAGTACGACCAAAACCAGCCATTCCCTTACTCACTAGTTGTTTGCTAGTTGTGTTACGTGTTTGGCTGTGAAAAGACTGTTGACTCAAAATGTTGGAGCTTCAAATTTTGTTCCAAATTTATGATCACAGCAAAGGATAAGCTTTTTAGTTGGTTGGGTTTGATTGTTTATGTAGGTTGGTTGGTTTGTTTGTTTTAAATACTACGATCAGATAAAAGCAGGGAGTGTGTGTACACTTGATGGTGCCCTGAGTGGAGTGAATACACTGGAAAACGACTGCAAGAAGATGATGTAGACACAGGTCCACATGAATAGACAGGAGGTTTTGTTGCAACAAGGCGAATGTAAATTTTTGTTAAATTGTGTTGTTAATGGCTTTCATTAGTTCTAGGTACAAAATTAGGATGTTGGATAGTTAATTTACTTTTCGGCAGATCTAATGTAATGTTTTCAACTTCTCTTTTAAAGAAACTGAAGAAGTTTTTAAAGTGAAGAAATCAAGTTACAGCAAAAAGATTGTAAAACAATTGAAGAAAGAGTACAAAGAAGATCTTGAAAAATCAAAAGTTAGGACAGAGGTCAATTCTCCAACAGATGGTAACTGCAAAACTAACTTTTGTAATAGAAAATATTAAGTAGATTGCTTGTTTTCAGGATGAATTTTCAGTCTGCTTAGAGGATTTAGCAGTTAGAATTGAAGTAAAGCATGTATTAAATGCATTCGTTTGAACCTTACAAATGCTGTTCAGAAGCTGGTAGAGAGTTCTTTGATCCTTTCTCATGTGGAAAAGATGTAGAAGGATAAAACTTCTCAGCTGTGTATACAGTTGTCAGTAGATGTCTAGTTTTTGTATTTCTGCTCTGTTTATGAGCTGAACTCAGATGAGTTTTTTTCCTATTAAATCAGAAAGGAATTAAATTGGTTTAGCACTGTGATTAATGCTTATCAGAGAGGGTGTGTCCTTGTAACACATCTTGAAAAAGGAAAACATGGAATGGCCAGAGTGGTGGTTTTGGTTATTAGGTAGATTGTTCAAAAGCTGTCTGTTTCAGGACCTCAGCCTTAGAGTAGACTTGATGGTTAAGGTGACAGGAGCAGAAGGATCTTCTAACAATATACAGTTTTCCAGAGCTTGGAATAGAGCCTGGGAATTGCTCTTTCATTGTACTTCTGCTGTTGGGTTTTGAGAAGTTCATTGGTAAAGCTGACTTATTCCTTTTCTGATTAGGTTTTTGTCAGGAGTAGTAACCTAGAGTGCTATGAGCACAAGCTGATATACTTACGATATGAAGATTGCAATGGTATAGCTGCAGCATGTGAGAGTTGAACATGGTCCTGTGCAGAAAACTGACCTTTTAAAAGTTAATTACTTTAAAGATTTTAATGAGGCTTTTTAAGCATTAAAACCTTCACAGATTCTTAGTTGAATCTTTTAAGTTACCTATGCAGTGGGTATAGGGAATGAGCAAAACCAGAAATTACCATTTCTGTGGGTCATGTTCAGCTGATCCATGCACATCTGCATCTTAATTCTTGCTTCTATCACAAAGATCCTTTAAAAAATTGATTGTGCTCACAGTTAGCATGTGCTTATTTTCTCTTTATCTGCTTTGCAGTTTCTGTAAGTTTACTTGGTTCTAGTGCAAAGATCTCACAGCTACTACAGAGTCATTAGTCTGGATTCTTCTAAACAAATGCTAAAGTCTGAAAGCTCAGATATGTGCAGCTTGGATTGGATAGTTGGCTATAACATGCATTTTTTTTAATGTAATGTTTGTTATACCTGTTGCTTATTTGTGTATGTTACTCACCTAGTGTAAGGTAATGTTGCACCCAGACCAAGACAAAAGGGATGTTTTGAAATGAGTTTGTTCTTGTGGAAAGATTTGGTGTAGTACAGGCAATACTTTTGGAATTGCTTACGTAAGAAGCTATTTGAAGGTTGCACGTATCTTAATTATTGAGTTTCCTCACTTTTAAAATACTTGGCAATGTGTAGAATATTCAGTGGCTGTCAGGATGTCTGTGATGTTAGATGTTACTTTGAGAGAATGTCAGTGACTTCACAAGAAGGCATTTTTTACTTGAATAAGATGATCATGTAATGTTTGCATTTTATTTTTACTTTTGATGGGTAAACTTTTAAAGTATTTCCAAATGATCCTCATAAAAAGAATAAAACCTGAGCTTTATTGTCTTACCAGTCGAACCACCGCTAGAAAAGGCAGGACAGATTAAGGATATAGGCCAGGAAGATGGAACTGCAAACAGTGAGCATGGTGAAGAAGAAATGGAAGTTGAAAGTGAGAAGGAAGAGGAAAAACCAAAAGCTGGTGGGGCTTTTTCAAGTGCACTGTCATCACTGAATGTTCTCCGCCCAGGTTGGTTATTGTAATATGTCTGATATATTAACAAATGCTTTATCCCAGCATTTACAGCAGATTAATGTATTTGAGAGATTAGGAACTACTGTCCAGTAGTGCATCCAGCATCTGAGAATTCAGGAAACTGCTGTTTTCCAAAGCTGCTAAATATTACAAACCGTATGAGAGAAAATGTTTTACTGCAGAATAATTTGTCTCTTGGAGTGATGACAAATTAAGTATATCTAGAGTTGGAATAGGTTACTTCACATGAATTTTAACTGCTTTCAGTTTGAATGTCTCCATTACAGATCTGCGAAGTATCTTAGATGTTTTTCTATCTCATTTTGTCTAATGATATTCTGGTCTAACCCTGAGGCCGAAGAAATCAGTCCGAGAAAGTATTTTTGTAACTAGTTTACTTACTGTTGGGTAACTCATGGTAGCTTGCTCCCCAAATATCAGATGGATGTCCTGGTTTCACAGTCTTGGCCATATTTCAAGGGAAAAAGAATTTTCTAGTTGACTTCCAAAACATTTACCTTTTTAGGGTAATATTGCTTATTAGAAAGTGTTGTGATAGGTACAATATTATATCTGAAGATACTGCAGACTTGAATAGAGATTCTCTTTCCAAATATAAAGAAAATCTGAAATATAACCTCTTCAAAGTAGTGTCAAAAATTGTTCCTGTTTCAGAAAATTGGGTTTGGAAGACCATTGTTTTTATGACTTGGGTGATCTGCACTGATTTTGTGCTAGGGATTTCAGATTTTTTTTTAATTAGGTCTGCTTTTTTTGTTTCCCTTTGATTGTACAGTCTTCTTACTTGAACTTTGTCCAGGTTGTTGCTGTTTTAAGCTCTGAGCTATCATCATCTGTTGAGATAGCCAATGTTTTTTGTTACCCCAGAATAAGAAGAGTTGGAAAAAATATCAGGACATGAAGTGACACAGTCAAGAACCTTGCTTTATTTCTCCCTTTGCAATAATCAGCTCCTATTAAGGGCTTCCTCTTCTTTAGGAGTATTTCCCATAGGAACATGAGGCTCTTGCTCTTCCAGCACATGAGCTGCTGAAAGCCGAGCCAGACTTGGGAAAGATCCCAGTTTCAGGGGTTTCTGTTCAGAAAGTTTGCATGTGCAACTTTGTAAGTTGCTTGCAAATGTTTCTGCAAGTATGGATTTTTTTTTTCTTTCTGTTTGCAGAGATGATTTGTTAGGGTGGTAGAGATGAGTAACAGGAAGTAGTAATCCTTGGTTTGTTGCAGTGGTTGTTTAATGGTGCTAACATCTATCTCCAGGAGAAATTCCAGATGCTGCTTTTATTCATGCCGCTAGGAAAAAGCGTCAAATGGCTCGTGAACTTGGAGACTTTACTCCTGTTGACAGTGAACCAGGTAAAGGCCGCCTTGTTCGAGAAGATGAAAATGATGCCAGTGATGATGAAGATGATGACGAGAAGAGGAGGATAGTTTTTACAGTGAAGGAAAAATCCCAAAGGCAAAAGATTGCTGAGGAAATAGGTAAAACCTTTTTAGAAGGACAACTGACAAATATTCACATTGTTTTCACTGCAAATGCTGCCATTCAACGTTTTTAAACAGTACCTTTTTCAAACAGGCATGAATCTGTACTTGTGTTCTATTTTGGAGGAAAAGTGCTGTGTAATGGAATCTGCCTGCAAAAAAAATTGAGTGCTAACTATGTTCCTGTGGTTAGAAGCACACAATGCTACTGAACTGGGTAGTAATCTACACTAAGGCTCTGTTAGTATTGATTCTGTACTTTATTTTTTAAGAAGTAGTTGTGAAAAGAAAAACATTAGAGTTTTTGTATGGCATTCTTCTTGCTGTCAAGCAGGTTAAATTTGGAAAAGGAGAATTAGAAGGATGATGCAGGTTTTTAACATTAGACGGCTTTACCAGCTTTTAATTGCAAATTCGCTAATTGGATGTTTGGTGGGTTGAGAAATCAGCCCCCAAAATAAAATTGGAATCACCAGGCTTGCTCAGAAGGTTTGGAAGTAAGATAGAGCTGTATTTTACAGAAAGCTAAATTTGCAAGCAATTATACAAAATACCTTTGCATGTATTTGCAATTACATACAGTTTAGAAATAATACAGAAATCCAATCCTCCGTGCCCTGGACAAAGAAAACTCAGAAGGGGACAATGCCACCTTCTCTCTCCCCAGACAGAAAATCAGCAAGGCCTCATGTGTTATCAGTCTAGTCAAAGTTAGTGTTCAGCCATGCACAGAGGAGCAGTGGAGGAGGTGAAAGGCAGAAGGCAAAGGGAACAAAGAGTGAGATATTGTTTATTTATTGGCTTTTTATACCAATTAGCAAAGCAATGAATGATATAGGCTACCACTATTTTCCTTCTACAACCAGTGCCCTGCTCATTCACTCTATATTAAAGTGTCCAGAAAGCTTCTCTCTCTTGTTTATAATTTAGAACCAAAATACAGCATTAGCTCTTAAACTACTACAGGATGTTTTTATATGGAATTTCTGTGATAATAATTCACAGGCTACCATCCTTTAATTCCTTGAGAAAAGGAAAATGAATGGAGGTGTTCCCACCAAAGTGTGGTCTCTCAAGATTTTGAACTTGTGTCCCTTATTATGAGTATCTTTTCCTTTTTGTTACCTCTTTTCCTCATCTTAAGGTATTGAGGGAAGTGATGATGAAGCACTGGTGGCAGGGGAACAAGATGAAGAACTCAGCAGATGGGAGCAAGAACAGATACGGAAAGGAATCAACATACCTCAGGCATGTATTTAGTTGTGAACTCTTTTTGGTTTGTTTCCGCATGCGTTGGCTAGATCTATTACAAACTTGAGTAGTTTACAGAAGGCTTTTTCACCTGAGAAGTTTGGTGTGTGGCTTCTAATATTACTTAAATAGGAATCATAGAATGTCAGGGGCTGGAAGAGACATCGAAAGATCATTTGGTCCAGCCCCCTTGCCAGAGCAGGATCACCTCGAGCAGATCATGCTGGAGTACATCCAGATAGTTCTTGAATATCTCCAGAGATGTATGATTTTAAGTATCCATTCATACATATTTGTATCACTTTCATATTCATTTGTTCTGGGTAGATACCAATTGGTTGTGTTGCTGTTTACCAGCATTTATTTACAGCCTAGTGTAGAGGTAGAATAATGCTGCTTTGAAGAGACCTCTGTTCTTGTATTATCATTGGCCTGGTAGAGTCTGTGTAAGCAGTGCATGTTTTGTTGTTGTTTCTGTATCTTGGGGTGCAACATAGATACAGCCTGCTATGAATTCCATATCTGTGCCTTCATTGTGAAGTCGCCACTCAGCTGAAGAGGGTAGTTGTGATTTTTTTTTTTAATTTTTTTTTTTAAAGAAAAATTTCAGCAAATTCACAACCAAATACACTGACTGTAAGAATCTGTGTCATCCTTCAAGTGGTACTATACTAAATTTTGCTAAGACAAAGTGTTTGGGTTTTGTAGGAGTTAGATGCTGGGTTTTGTTGTTTAATGACTTGTTATATATATATCAATGTTTAAAGTTCCAATGATATTAGGAGTTTGTCCACTTCAGAAGGTGCTTCGCAGGGTATTTGTTTCTTCTAACTTGTGTCTTGGAAGTTCTACACTTAAATGCACTTGATAATTGCATTTTATAAATGTACTTGTTATAAAGTGAAAAATGCAAGCATTTGAGATGTGAAAGTAAGCTGTCCTTTCTTTAAAGGCTAATGTAGTACGATTACATTTCCTCTTCCGTTAGGTTCAACCAAGTCAGCCTGCTGAAGTGAATAATCTGTACTACCAGAACACTTACCAGACACTGTCTTATGGGTCATCATATGGCATTCCATACACTTACGCTGCGTATGGATCATCAGAAACCAAGTCTCAAAAAACAGATAACACAGTTCCTTTCAAAACTCCCAGTAATGAGATGACTCCTGTTACTATTGATTTGGTAAAGAAACAGCTTAAAGACAGGTAGGACAGACCATCTTTTTAGACTTAAAGAACTGTCCCCTAGTTTTCTGTTCCTCAGGCGTCTTTTAGTCTCGGTGAGCAAACAGAGTTTCATCGCTGGAAAAGTACTGACTGGCGCATCCATTAAAAAAATAATAAAAAGGCAAACGAAAAAAAAAGCTCAAAGTGAAGATGACATTGACACTTTGTTTGAAAATCTCCTTGGATTGCTTCTATGGAAGTGAAGCTTTAAAAATGAGGCCATTGATCTTGTTGAAGACAGGTCTGAGTTTCATCTTCTGGACACTGCACAGTCTTGTAGTCAGCAATTGAAAGGCCAGTGAGGTGGTTAGCTTGTCAAGTTACAGTCTTCTAAACTGTGAATCAGATTTTTCCTCTTCACTAGATGAAATCCTATGCAGGGTTTGGGGGTTTTTGTGTAGTTCAAATGCTGTAATATGCTTATCAGTTACGCAGACGGTTCTACTGAATGATCAACCCAATTGCAGTGAGAAATCATTTGTAGTGAACAAGTTGCACTTAATACATCTTCAAAATTGGTTTTGTATGCCCCTTGTAGTGTTACAGCCTTTGACAGCAAATCACGTTAGTAGAGGAAAAAGGCTGCTTTTCATAAGATAGAGTTCTTCCCTGCCCCCTTTTCTCCCAGTTTTAGTCTAAGGGCCAGCATTGCACTATTCTAAGGGCTATCAGCTCCTGTAAAAACTTGAGTGGGCAGTGCAATGCAGTCAGTGTAGTCTAGCCAATTAATTCGAGCCATTAGCTTTGCTGCTTATGTAGAGAGGGGAGAAAAGGAGTAATGAAAGTCAGAGAATATGTCTTTGTAGTATTTCCTATATATAGGTTCAGTACTTGCACTGTCTGTTTAATATCTCAACAGTCTGACATATACAGACTTTTGGATGTAAATTTGCTATTTATCCATTGCCCTTCAGGTTGGACTCTATGAAAGAATTGCACAAAGCTAATCGGCAGCAATATGAAAAACATCAGCAAAGCCGAGAGGACTCTACCAAGGCAATTGAAAGATTAGAAGGGTCTTCTGGGGGTATTGGTGAACAGTATAAGTTTTTGCAAGAAATGCGAGGGTATGTCCAAGACTTGCTTGAGTGTTTCAGTGAAAAGGTAAGGATGCAAAAACATTCATCTTTTTTTTTTTCTTTAAAAAAAAGGAACTCGTAGTACATGCCAACCACCACATCTCCTTGTGTTTTCAAAAAAATCATTGAGAACATGTTCTTCTAAAGGTTTGGTTATTCAAAGGTTGAAGAGTTAACTTTTCATCATGCTAAGTTGGTTATCAGCAGCCTCTCTTTCACAGTGCAAGAGACCACACTGACTGCCTAAAGTCTCTTTTGAGTTGTATGTCTTTAGGATTTTAGTAGATATTCTGGTATTTCAACTTTACATAGACACTGCTTTTTTACTTGTGTTTGGTGTCAGGGTCAGCAAAAATAGAGGCTGAATTACAAGTTTGCTACTTTCTGGACTTCATGAATGCTTTAAGTAGACTTGTGGTTTTTGTATTGCTATAACCTTTCTCCTCTCAGACATTTTCACATACTTGGTATTGCTTCATATATTGTATGAAGGAGAAAAGTTACATAACTAGTGTAGCTGTCTGAGGACACCATGCTCCTTTGTTGTAGTTGCTATACCTTTGTATAGTATTAACTTGAAAGCCTAGTCTCTCTTTCTTTCTTTTCTTATTCATTATGCTTTAATTACTTTGCTGTAAATATAACAGGAACTCCTGAATACATGTATTTATATGTGTGTGTATATGCATATATACACATGCACAGAGGAGATGTAAAATTCAATTAGTGGTACACAGGCTACTGTCTTCTGACTTGAATACAATAATGTATTATCTTAACACGTTAGCTACCAGAATTATTTGTGTGGTTGAAGCTGCTGCTTACCTGGCTTGCTAGGCATGGATGAGAAATACAAAAGTGTTCTGTTTGGTAATCAGTTAGACATGAATTGTTCAGTGTTAGTGGTGTTGGAAGAATCCCATCTTCAGTCCTGTAAGGTGAAGAATGGCTATTTTGTGAATAAATCCAGGTGTGGACCAGCTAATTCACCCCGCTAAGTGATTAGTTACAATAGATTCTACTCATTGAGGAAGCAGGATTCCTGAGTCTGTTGGCATTAGCTGTTTCAGGGTAGTAAAGGTACCTTCATTTGCAGCATTGTTAGTGCTTGTTACCCAAATGCCTAAATTCCTGCTAAAGATAACTTCTTACAATTTTGTCTCTGTGATAAAAGATGTATTTCAGAATATCTCTTCTGTATTTCGGAAGAGAACTTAAATACCTCTGTGTTTATTAAGCGTCTTTCTGAAGACCTTATGTTAAATTTCTTTTGTGATAACTATATACAGTGTCTGGAGGTTCTCTTATATTTCACGCTGTCTTGTTCAAATATGTTTTTTAAACAAATTGTTCTAGAATGCACCATTCTGAGTATAAACTAAGCTTTTGAGTTTCCCAGATTTTGTATAAACCAGGAAACTTTATTGACAAGTAAGAGTGTAACATTTCAGTTCAATTTGTAGGAAGGTTATTGACCTGTCTGGCTATGCTAGTAGATAAACCCAGCCATTATACAGCAAATTAGCTGCTAATTCAAAAAAAAAACAGGTTTGGCAGAGTTGCTTTCTCAAAATATATCTTTGGTTTCCATGTAGTTGGTCTTTTAGAGGTTCTATACTTGGACACCTTTCTCCCCCTTCTGACCCTCCCTATACCCCACCTGTCATGCCAGTCCACTGAATTTTTAAGATGCTATTTTTTTACCGTCTCATGCTTCTTAGGGACATTCATTTGCTGTTTTCAGTTGGAGGCTAGTGCAGTATCTGTGTGTACAACTGAGCTGCAAAATTAGGAGGTGACATGGTCAGTTTAACAGAAACATTTCATTCATTGTGACACCCCATATAGCGTTCCTTTTTTTGGCCAGATAATCTGTTTTGGAATTGGATGCTTTCAGTGTGATGAAAACACTATTAAATTAAAAACCAGTGTCTGCAGGACATTAAGTTTTTCTAAAAAGGAGGTAGAGGAGGGGAAAAATAAAGTAATAAAGTAACATTTAAATGAAATAACAAAGTATAGCTGGACAGTAAATTCATCTTACCTGTTGGGTGCAGAGATAAATTACCTTTAGCTTTTTTGTAAAACCTGTGGCCCTGACTGCTTCATATTCAGAATGTGTGTGTTTATAACATATAATGCATGTAGTTGTTATACATAAGCATATAAAATGTGTCTGCGTGTGTGTAGTAACAGTATTGCCTGTGTTTGTATGTATGTGTATATTTACATATACATACATGAACACGTATCATCAATATGTAAAAAGCTAGGTCCCTCCCTATCTTTTCAAATACAGTTCTCTGCTTTATTTTACTAGAACTGGCCATGATTATTAATCACATTCACATTGGTACTGGTCAGAAAGTGGTTTGCTGCAGAAGCATAATGGGTTCATTCCTATTTTCCTGTGTGTCTGTTGACTTAGTTTCGGAGAACAAAAAACATCATTGTAAATTAGACTTTCTTCCCTGTGCCATTTTATTCACCATGATCAACTCTTCGTGATCCCCTAGCAAGCAAAACAATTTTGTTCGTATTGTTTTGAAGAGATTCTGAATGTTAGAAACACTATCCTCATTGGTAAGGTGTGGAGCAGAGGCAGCTATTATGGGTATTTTAGAAACAAACAATGGAAATGTCAAATCCTCTGCTTATTTTTTCAGTTGTTCCCATCAATGATAAAATCAGTGGAGTGTAAGATGCTTGTAAGCCTTCCTTCACAGACAATTACTGTCAAAATTACACTTTCTGAGATGACTATAAAGAAGTAACAGTGTCTTTACATTTTGAATGTAGGAATATGCAAGGGGTACAGAAAAATTAAATTGTTCTGGACATGACTTTGACAGCACAGTTAGGTGAACCACTGTTTTACCTGCAAAAGGAAATTGTCAAATCACTCTTGTATTGGTCAGATTGGGGTGCTGTAGTTTAAAATTATCCTTGTGAACTGTATGTTCAGTAAGCTTTTCACTTTTCCTCTTGCACTGTTTACAGTGAAAGTGAAAAGAACCTAACCAAACCACAACCCAAACGAGAATTTAAAGTATCAAATGAAAAAAAAGGGACAGTGAGAGAGGGCTGTAGCTTTATAGTGGTTAGTGAAATTGTCAGTCACTCATCAGCCGTAGTATTGATTACAGAAGAATACCAACTAGTAAGACTTCTGTGTTTTAAGTGGGAAATAGTTTGAATAGATTCATATACCTGAATACGTAACTGGTTGGTTGGTTTTAATCCTGAGGCAGTTATAGAAAGAACCTCTGGGGATGCTTTGAAAACTTTTGGTTAGGTATTGGAATAGGCTGCCTGGGGAGGGGATGGTGTCACTGTCCCTGGAAGTGTTAAAAAGTGTGTAGACATGGCACTTTGGGATAGGATTTAATGGCTCTGGTAGTGTCAGGTTGATGGTTGGGCTCGATCTTAGGTCTTTTTCAACCAAAACAGTTCTGTGATTGCATAACTTTCAAATTTTAGAATTGCCTTTATGTGCTGAAGAAGCTGTATTTTCTGTGGTAAACATTTTTATTTTTAAACATTTCTGTTCTTGTTTTGAAAAGAGTCTTCCATTCTGAACATACATTTCCAGCACTGGGATATTCCCTCCTCATATTTCTCTGTACTGTTTTCTCCAAAAGAAAGTTGTACATATTTTGAGTTGGTACAGAGTTACGTTCATTTTAATGCCCGTAGCCCAGTTTATACCACAAAGAACTAATATTTCCTTCCATGTAATTTCACCTCTGATGTGTGTGTCATTTTCAGACAGCTACAATGGCCCAGTAGCTATAATCTTATACTTACCAGAGGAGGTTCTTTAGTAGCTGTTGAGTCACATTCTAAATGACATCAGGAAAGAAATTCTGATTTTATCTTTGTTTTGAAAAAAACTTAATCCTGGATAGTAGGCAACAAAGAAATATTTGAGCTAAAAGTCTGGAAGACTGTGGATTAAGCATGTGTCATGGAGGTAAGGAGGGTGTAGCTTCAGTGTTCATATTAAAGGGCATGCCTGTTCAGATGAAGAGATTGTGAAAAGCTCTGGTTATCATTTGAATATTTCTAATTAATTTTAACTTCTCTCAGTAACCAAATTTTTGCAAAAATGAGTAGTAGTGAACCTGCTATTTAATGTCAAGAAAGTCTTAGGTGTTATAACGTCAGCTATTTTTGTTACAGTTGCTACTGAAATTTAGCCCACTTGGAAAAAAAAATGTAGTAGCAGGTTGGATCTGACTTAAGTCTGTATTGTTCAAACATTATACTTGATGCATAACTCACATGAATTATACAACTTTAATGATAGGCTAGAGTAATACTTTGCTGACTTGAATTACCTATTGGCATAACATGTTTCATTTAATTTCAATAATAATATTTCAGCATATGGTACTAAGAGTTGTAACAAAACAACTAAGAGTTGTAACAAAACAAAACAAAATCTGCTGGCTTCAGGAGGTTATCTTCATGCTTTGTTTTTTTACCTTATACAGACTATTTTCTCATTCAAGTGTAAAATACTACTACATTCTTGTTTAAAGATAGAGAGGAAATAACAAGGTCTGAGAATTCTAAGCACTGTAACACAATATGTAGCTCACTTGGTAAAGTAAACAAGATTACATGAAACAGTATATCACACTCTTTAAAGTGGTTGTCTTACTGGGCAGGCTCATTCAGTTAACAGAAGTTATTTTCAGAATGCTATTGCTGTGTTTGAAAGCTGTCAGCATTGTTAAATGCATGCTTTTTCTTCACATTAAACAATTCTCGGGCCCAAATGATACCAGTGGGTAAAAGGAAACTGTTTTGCGACTAGAAGTACAGTGAGATCATTGTGCTTCGGAATAGTATGGTACCCCAGAAACTGAGCACCTAAAGACCATGGCATTACGTAGTGTGTTGTATTTTTACAGGTGCCTCTGATTAATGAACTTGAATCTGCAATGCACCAGCTGTACAAACAGCGAGCTTCCCGCCTTGTCCAAAGACGACAAGATGATATTAAAGATGAATCTTCGGAGTTTTCAAGCCATTCAAGTCAGTCCATCTTGAAGGTTTTTATTATTCATTAAACAACCTTGTTTACTTAGTATGGCTTAATTTAAATGTAAATGTTTGAAGCATGACTGTCTTGAAGTTTATCCTGACTCTTGAGATAGGCAGAAGGAAGTTCAGATAAAAATTCTTTAATCTGTTTTTTTTTTTTAACTCAAAGCCACTCTTAACTCTGACTTCATCTCTCTTTTCTGTTGCTCTTAACTATGTTTTTTCTTTCCTAGCACTGAAACTGTATGCATGGTGGCAGTGGTAGCATGTGATTCATGATTTTCCTCTTATGTCAGGGCATTTTTTTTCTTAACCTCCTTGAGTCTATACATTTCCTATAACACCTACAGTTAACTGTACAAGTCCAAAAAGCGCTGTGATAGAACTGACTTCTTTCTAATGCTCTGATTGGTAGGCAGCATAAGTATTTCATTTCAGACACTTGGTACAACTAAAACCCAGAAGACACTGGTGCCGTTGTTAAAAATCACACTAATAAAACTTGAATTAGATACACCTTAAAATTAGCAGTTAAAATATCTGCTTACTATGATGAGTATGGAGATGGGGATTCTCAATGAGGGATTTTCTTGTGGTGATTACTCTTCAGTATGTAAAATTCTACAGAAGTATAAATGTTAACTTGGGTGAAAACAGATGTTCCTTGGAGGAGGCTTTATTTAGCATGTTAAATAATGGGTGAAGTACCAGATTAGTAGCAATTGTCTTTCTGCTTTGGAAAGCTTTTCATTTTTAAAAATTACTTTCTTGACTGTTCTGTTGCTGACCTAAAATCCTATAATGAAAACGTTTCCTATTCTGTCACAGTGATGAAATTTTCACAGAGATTAAATTTCGTTAATACCATTAGATAGAACTTACTGAGATTGAGAAAGCATTAGAGATCCGAGTTGAGCATCCCTCTATGGAGTGATTAGCAGAAATACTTCTTTTAGGACTGTATTTGGAGCTCCCCAGGCATTGTGTGTAGACCTTGCCATTTTGCCATAGAATGCTGTTCTGAGACCTAGAAACCTAGCGTACTAGAAACAGATTTCCTGAAAGAAGCTTAAAATGTAGTTGTCAAGACTGATTTTTAAAGAGAGCTCTCAGAATCTGGGAATCTTGAGATTGAATTTCACTGCATCTAGAAATAGTTCAGTTATGTCCCTCATATTATCACAGAGACTAGGAGTTGATGCCACGCTTCAATTTGATGTGTGTTCGCGAGATAGAGAAGATCTGCTATTCTTCATACTGTGTCAGAACACTAAAAGGCTAGAAGCAAATTTAAGTCTGCCAACTGTTGCTTTACTGCTGTCTAAAGACAAATAGCTCAGCTTTAACATTTTGAATGTTGGACAAATGATAGATTCATCTGTGTGTTAAGATTCTTCTTAGTATTTGTGGTATAGAATTAGAGTAGACATAGATTAGCATTAATATTTTAAAAGACATTTGTAAATAGATTTAGTAAGGACATGCAAATCTACTCTTGAAATTTGGGTAGGCTTTTGTTTAAATTTTGATGTTTATATTTTAATGGACTTGAGCGCTAGCTAACATCCAAAAGTCTGATGACATCTGAAACAGATGAACTGGAGACACTCCTGGGTCTGCATGCTGATTGCTGATCACCTTCACTACTCAGCTGTGTTTACTATAATCAGGAACATCTACAATGAGTGGCAGCTTAAAAAGAGGAGGGAAGATGATTTATTCCTGGGGATTTTCATGAGGTTTAAGTTTTAGGTGATCTAAAACATAAACATTTAGAAACCACTATGACTAGAACTCTGAAATGATATGTATTCTCGCTCCACTGGCTTTTCTCTACCTCTCTTTTTCATTTTCTTCTCAAAAGATTAGTGGTGAACATGTTTATGCGAGGACCACTTCTGTCTTGGAACATACAGTTCATGCAATTTTTGTTTAAAAATGTTGGCTTTCATATAGTTGGGCATTGTTGTGAGAGGGACAAGAGTGAAGTGTGGTGAAAACTATTTGACATTTAAGTGGAGATTTTTTCTGATCTCCATTACTTCCTCTCTTAACCTCTACAGTTGCAAATCCAGGCTTCTGTGTACATCCTTTTGAGAACTTTGGCTTTCTACTTCAAATTACACTTAGTTCAAAGTCAGTAAAAGGCTCTTATGAAACTGCCTATAGCATATTTATATAATCATAGATAAGCATTTTAATTTTTATCAATGTAATTTTACAGATAAAGCACTGATGGCACCAAATCTTGAATCTTTTGGACGAGACAGAGTTATCTATCAAGAACAAGTAAAGCGTCGGACTGCAGAAAGAGAGGCTAGAAGGTAGAGTACTAAAATTCTTGTCCTTTAGGAATCTTTGCCTGCTTGCAGAATGCAATTGTCCTGTGTGACATACTCATGTAATTAGCAGTGTTTGTTCATTTCCTGCAAAGGGAATAAACACTTAAGCTGGTATGCCCCAAGGGGGTGTTCTTAAAAGTCCCCAATTCTCATGCAAGTGTACAAAACAAAGCACTGTTACGTAATGCTGATTTAAAATCACTGAAATAAAGCATAGTAAACGTATTCCACGCTTGTACGATCTCTGACGGTTTCTCTTCTATCCGTTGCTTGAGAGAGCAACATAGTGGAATATTTGAGGTAGTGACATAGCTGATGCTTTTGTTCAGCGTAGATTTCCTTGCACTGCAAATTTTGACAAGCTTAAGTGGATGTATTATTGTATAGGAGGGATGAAATAAGCTGTTTTATACTGCTGATCCTTTTCAGAACTCGTCGTAGACAAGCAAGAGAGCAAACTGGGAAAATGGCAGATCACCTGGAAGGCCTTTCCAGCGATGATGAGGAAACATCAACGGATATTACAAACTTCAACATGGAGCGAGGTTAGAAAAGCTGCTGAAGCTTTACATTAAAAATACAGAAAATTTGGCTGGGAAGGAAAAAAAAAAAAATCCAAATGTAGCCCTATCCATGTATTTCACCATATTTTGGAGAATATTTAGGAACTGCTCCTTGCTGGAGCTCCAGTGTGACCAAAACAGTCTCTCTACTCCAGCCTGTTGTGTAGTTTTCTGCTAACTAAATAGTGAGATTCTATTTAATTCGAACACTCTTTTGCTAGCAAGCTGTACATTGTTACACCTTCTGCAAATACTAAGAGTTCCCTACAGTTTATAACATAGTTTATCGTTCTTCAAATATCTGTTGGTTTTACTTGTGGGAGTCTGAGGACATCAGTGCCGTAGAAACCTTTCTTTGCTTGACAGGAGGTATTTCCTAGAGTTTTAAGCATCTAGAAATAGTGACAAAATTCTTGTAGTCTCTTACTACAGCCTGGCAAATTTTGCAGATGATAGAAAACATGTTGAATGTAAGCACTGCAGAAATACCTTGTGGTGCTGACTTGAGTCTTATCTGCAGTTTTATAATGGATATGGAGCATCACTGTAGTAATCCTATTCGTACTTCAAACCTGAGTTCATTCAGGTTCATCATTCTCTCTGATGTAAGAGATTTTTATCAGTTTAGCAGAAATGTGGACAATAAGAGCAGCAAGGGTCACATGTAGAATTACTTATGTTGTATATGAGGAGGCTTCAAACACCTTTAGACTCTTCAGCTAGGAGAATGATGTTGACTTTTCACAGTGTGAGAGCCCTAGAGGACGTGAAAGGAAGTGATAGAATAGATTTCAAGTAAACAAGTCACTTCCCACAGAAAGTGTAATAAAAATGCCGAAGTCATTGCAGTAGGTGGTTGTGGAGACTCAAAGTATGGACAGATTTTAAAAGCAGTTAATTATCTAGCATTTGGATCCTTTCAGAGGTGCAGTTTCCCCACCTTTAGTTGCTGGTTGATTTACTAAAACTGGATGCAGAGAGTTCAGAAATAAAGCAACTGTTTAGGGCTGTTAGGTGCTATAATTAACTTTGCTGAAGTTAAATTATGTGGATTAAAATCCAGTGTGGCCAAATTGCTCTTATAATGTGGTACTTGAATGTGTATAAAAGCCTTTTGTAGGAATTTCATCAGTTTGAGTAAGCATGCTATTTCTAAAGGCATTTCATCATTTGTAGCTCTCATGTTAGTCTAGAATCAGCAATGAACTATATGCACCAGAGGGATGCACTTTGGAGCTGCTAACTTTATTTGTAGCATCTTTTTGATCTCAGTGTGAAAAGTTTGTTTATAGGACATCATCTCATGTTCCTCAGCCCTGTCTCTACCTGCTAGTGTGTACTAGTTATATTAATTATATACAGGCTACTACTGTAAGTGAACATTTAAAACATTGGCTGCAGAAAAAATGACTGATTCAAATGACACTAAGCCTGAGAAGTAGAAAATATGAAGGGAAAACTAGGCTGGATGTTAGGAGGAAGTTCTTCACAGAGTGATTCGCCATTGAAACAGGCTTCCCAGGGAGGTGGTGGAGTTGTCATTCCTGGAGGTGTTCAGGAAAAGACTGGATGGGGCATTTAGCGCCATGGTCTAGTTGACTGGACAGGGCTGGGTGATAGGTTGGATTGGATGATCTTGGAGGTCTCTTCCAACCTGGTCGATTATGTGATTCTATGAAAACAATGTATGGATTAAATATTTTGGCCTGCATAGACTCCTAGTACAGTAAATAAAACGAAATCTCAGGAAGCTGCTAAGAGATTGTAATGGTTGCCAGTTGCTAACAGCCATGTTACGTTCAGCAGTCTGCCAGGATCCTGTCTGAAATGCCGATTCAGGTGTCTTACCTGAGATGCCTTCCTGTACACTTTGATGAGCAGTATTGTAGATTAATTTGGGTTGGAAGGGACTTGGAAATCAGCCGTTTCAGACTCTTGTGTGGAAGAAGGACAGCTTTGAAGTTAGATCCGCAGTGAATATAGCGCAATGTATCACCAGTCCAACATCTGGTAACTGAAAATCCTTGCACAAAATGTTGAAAGCAAGCCCTGTGATAAAAGGGTTTATTGCATGCTCATGCTTTTAAAGGAGATGGCCTTTTTTGGTTTTTAGTTATAGGAGTCAGCTGCTGACAGTGAGCATCAAAGTCTCTCTTGAAAGAGATGTTACATGGAATGGGTGATGAACTTAGTACTGTTGTTTTTCTGCCCCACCAGATCGTATATTGAAAGAATCCAGCAAAGTTTTTGAAGATGTTTTGGAAAGCTTTTACTCAATTGATTGCATTAAGTCACAGTTTGAAGCTTGGCGATCAAAGTACTTTGCTTCCTATAAGGATGCTTATATTGGCCTCTGTTTACCAAAGCTGTTTAACCCTTTAATCAGACTTCAGCTGCTTATCTGGACTCCTTTGGAGGTAAGGTCCACTCCAGGCAACTTTTACATAAGCTTCTAAATAGTGGTTCTTTCACACCTCTGCAGAGCAAAGTAAATTACACCTTTGTTGTGTGCTTCTTGCAAATTTGTGTTCCAGGCATAAAGTTTAAAATAGGTACATCTCTTGGGGTGAAGCTTTTATCGGGTTTTTCTGGATTGTTGTCCTCTGTGTTCTCAGGAGGCCAAAGTTCAATTCAGTACATGCCAGTACCTCTTCATTGAGTAGCATAGACCAAAAAGCCAGACAGTTTCTTAAGTAATATATTTAGCTTTTAAAGTATTTAAGGAAAAATTGTGATTGTAGAGATACTTTCTCTTCTGAAGAAACAGTAAGATGCCTATTTCTATCTTGACCTACAACCTAAGTCTCTACATTTATAGATTTCTTTCGCTCCCCTACAACTTCATACCCTGTAAAACTCTGGCTAGCAACTTCACAATCTTCCTTGTACTCATTGGCTAGTTATTAGGTAAAGAACACAGGAAAAGCAGGACAGCATTGTTGCAGCCCAGTACAGTATCCCTGGAACAATATTCATTGCCCAACTTGCATATGTATGCTGACATGAGTATCCATCAGGACAAGCAGTTCAGGTAGCTTTTGACTCCCACTCTGTTCTTCCTACCAGTGAAAGCTCTTGTGAGATTTCTGCTGAGGTCAGATGTTTCACAGTAGTAGTGGGCTCTTACTTTTTCTGTCATGTTGTCTTTTACTGGGGAGTGGGAGTGGGTCAAGGCACAGAGTGAGTGCAGTTGCATAATCTTGGGGTATTTTTAGGAAACTAGGATAATAAGGCAGATTTGTCTTCTTCCCTCACCTACAGTACAGTCTCACAACTGAGTGACTGTCCTTATTCAGAGTTTTTTTTTGTTGTTGTTTTTTCTTTTCTAAATTACCAAGGGACTACTTGTAGAAGGGGATCTTCCATCCCCTTTGCTCTGATTGCAGAGGAAGGAAAGCATGAGTCCTCTTTAGAGAGCATTCAGAGTACTAAAAAGAAGAAAAAAAAAAACTATGGAAGATGTCCTCGTTAAATTTAAAACTGGTTTTGTGCTTTTGCCTTTCCCCCAGGCTATTTCTATGTGACTTCCCAGTCTGGCAAAACAAAACTCAATTTAATTTGAGACATGGCACAGAATTCTCAAATCTAATGGTTTTCACTACTTGGTGTTGCTGGTGCTGTTAAGCATTTTGTTAGAACTAATTACAAGGCATTCAAAAAAAGATGTATTTCATGTGGAAAGCATAATTATATAAAGCAGCACAAATTAACTGTACTTGACTTTTGCTTAATCTGTGGGCTGTTACTGGCTCAGGTGTAATTAGAAGTTTAGATCTGCAGGGCAACAGGTACCAAAAAAAAAAAAAACAAAACAACTCAAGACTTACTTCCACCCATTTTTACTTTCATTAGATCTAGTCATTTTGTGGTTGTAGAATGAATTAGTTCATTTGGCTGATTTATAGAAAATCGACTTTACTTTTCATCCTCTGGTTTTGATAGGGCTGGGTTGTCCATGTACATGAGATTGACCTGTGAAGGCATGATTAGTAGTGTCCAGGCATACAGGCAGAACATTGTCTTCACTTCTCACAAATCAGTAGGGGAGCCAAAGTGATTTGCTCATCCTCATACCACATTAAGAAACTGTTCTTGAGGCGCTGTTTTCTTTCCTCCTTTCCGCCTCCTTCTCCTACCTGACATGTAGACCGAAAAGGACTAGATTTTCAAGTTGTTACTATGCTCAGTTGCTGCTTACCCTGCCTGCTTAGCACACTCAGTAGACTGTTTTAACGTAGTTTTATTCTATTTTGTGAATGTCAAACCTGAATATATAATACTGTTTTTTTTTAATATGTTGACTTCAAATCTCTGCCTAGGAATCTAACCTCAAGTGTTTTGTTTGTGGTGGCTTTTTTTTATCAGGGCAAGTGTCGAGATTTTGAGACTATGTTGTGGTTTGAATCATTGCTGTTTTATGGCTGTGAAGAACAGGAGCAAGTGAAAGATGATGCTGATATTTCGCTGTTGCCTACCATCGTAGAGAGAGTTATTATTCCTAAATTAACAGGTAAAGTCTTAGAAAATGGGAGAAAAGGTGGGGGTATGGAACCTAATGTGCTTGTCTGTGCTTTCAGATTTTAATGTTTTGTAAACCATTGTCTGTCTTGGTACTTGTGTTTAAGAATTTGCTAAGTGGAGTAATTCTTTAATTTCTTACAGTAATTTCCGAAAATATATGGGATCCTTTTTCTACAACACAGACATCTAGGATGGTAGCAATTGTACAGAAACTAGTAGATGGATATCCCACAGTGGTGAATGCAGAAAACAAAAATATGCAAGTAAGTTGTTTTGGTCTTTTTCCTTCACTTATGCAAGATACTCAAGAAATTTGAATGTATATTTTAATATGCTATGATGGAGAACCCAGCATCCTTAGGAGAGGGAAAGATAATTTTGCCATTGTTTCATATTATAGTTACTGTAATTATATTATAAATATTATATTATTTTCTAACCCTTTGCATAATTATTAAATGCCTGACAGCTGACTTATGAAGAGTCAATTACAGTGATAAATTAGGAGAGACTTGGTGAAGTCTTCCCAAAAATAGATGCTAGAGATAAAAATTGCTGTGAATGATGCTAAGACGACTTGATCTGCAGTTTTGCTTTAATAGTTACCTACAAATAGTCAAGCTTTTCTTTTTGTTAGATCTTGGTAACATTTTCAAATGTATTGCCTTGAAAGGTGACTGCTTTACTTATCTCTTATGAATACAAGAGCAAGTGTCATGAGCTCAGGTGCTGTAGCTACTGCAACATGTGCATTGCCCTTAGAATAACAGCTGATAGGCTAAAGTGTATGTGTATGGTAAAGTTAGCAGGAGATTAAAAATGACAAAAGCCCTGACTTGACAGAAGCTAATTGTGTGGCCAAGCTTAACATAAAATAATTCAGTAAAACCTGAAGGCAATGGGAAGTGTCAAATTTCTGCTTTGTTAATGATTGTAGACTTCTCTAAGACTTTGTTCATATGTGTGCTTAAGTATGTGTATCTTTTACTGTTACAGTCACACATGTTTTTTGCTGCTTTAAAAATTAGTCTCTGAGTGGTTAACTACTAAGTAGTGCTTCGGACACTTAAAAAAAATTTATCTGTTTCAGATGCTTTTAAAGGCATTGTTGCTAAGAATGAGGAGAACACTAGATGATGATGTATTCATGCCCTTATATCCAAAAAAGTAAGTTTGCTTTCAACTGTGATGTTAGACCTTTATTAACTGTGGACGATGCCTTCTGTCCATAGTTAACAAGGGGTTTCTTCCCAATATGGTTCACTGAATGGATACAGATCTTTCATTGTTATTGTGAGGATTTAGCAAAGACAAGCAGGATGGAAGGGAATATTTATAGAAATGAACTGTTTGTGGGAAGGAGTAAGCCAGGAAACTCCAGACAGAGGTGGTCTTGGTTGCTCATTAAAGAAATCTCTTACTTTCCAGCATCTTAGAAAACAAGAACTCTGGTCCATATTTGTTTTTCCAACGTCAGTTTTGGTCCTCTGTTAAGGTAAGTCAGTAAATACATCCGGTAAATCTTTTGGTCTAGACAGTGTAGCAATAAAATCCTCTTCACATTTGTGGAAAATGGTAGGTGGAAATTGCTTTAACTTCATTTGAAAGAATTCTGAGTTGGGATTCTTAGTGTTTGATCGTTCATTGTTCACTCTTCACTCTTCAAAAAGCTTGTCAAGTGAAAGCACTGTCGTTTTAACTCGTGCATTGTGGGTGTACTTAGCATACTCAAGACAGGGTTGTTTTTTTAATGTCACTATGCTTGTCAGAATAAAATATGCTGCTTTTATTTATTTCATGTGGGAATGAGAGAGCTTGGTTTGTTTGGTTTTGGGTTTGTTTTGTGGTAGATAGTGTTCATGAAAATTACTTGGTTCATTTTGGAAAGCTCACTTCTGTATTTGAAGTGTAAGAACAGTTGTAATCTTAGTTTAATTGAAATGATGAAAAGTGTGAAAGAAAACCTCTGTGTGGAACACACAACAACTATGACTGTACTTTATTTCCCATAAAAGGATGTGAACAAAATAAACTCCCAACTAAACAGAGAAGTATGATAGCCGTGCTGACCGAACTGCTGATCTCTGTGATCATGCAAACAGAAGTCTTATCTGGAATTTTCTATTTAAATTGCAGCAGTGAGAGAAACTGCATTCTGAATAAGGTTGCAGTCACTTTTTTTTAAAGTATTTGACTCTGATTTCTTTCACTTCAAAAGAAATAAAAGTCAACTTCTTAAATGCTGTCTAGAGCAAAATGTAATAAAGCACATTTATTAAAATGCTATTCCTAAAAGTGAAACATTTCACTTATTTAGGGTTTGTGTCTCTCTTAGGAGTGAAATTGCCTGCTTCTGGCAGTAGCTCTCAGTCTGAGAAGTATGCACACTGTTACCGCTGCCTTATTTTAGGCAAGCATTAAAAATGCATCTCTTATGCTAGCAAGTCACTTATAGCATCACAGACAGGCAGAAATAGAAGCTGAGAGGCAAGTGCTTGTTCTGTTTCCTTCTGATTTGCCTCAGCAGTGAACCACTGGTCATGTTCTCTTGTATGAGGCTGGCAGCAGTTCTCTGCAGCCCATACCCCCATGGGCAATTGAGACTACACGGCTGGCTTAGCCAGCACTCTCCTATGACACTTTCTGTGTCCCTTGTGTCACCATGCCTTGGAAATAGGGGTACGCTGACAGAGTAGCTGGAGATTTCATTGTCAGGAGGACTGTGAATTTACTCCTGTATGACATATGCTAGGTCTCGTTTGGCTTGGCATTGACATTAAGTTTTGAGAACAAGGTGACTTAAAACTTTAATTATTTTTTGTTCCAATTTCTTGTGCAAAGTATGAGCAAAGTTGTGGTGGTTGTTGTACAATAACTTGTAACACTCTAAGGTGGTACTTTATGGATGCTGAATAGTTTTGATGATAATAGAAGGCGTATTTACACTGCTTACTTGGTCATGTTCTTGCATTTGAAGAAGCTCTAGAGTATTTGATCAATTTCCTGGTTTCAGTAAATTTTTTTAATACTTTTTTTTCCATGTGTTGTATTTTCAGTTATTAGGAAATTTTCTCCAGTGGTATGGAATCCTTTCAAACAAAACTCTTCAGGAACTGTCAATAGATGGTCTGTTAAACAGATACATTCTTATGGCTTTCCAAAACTCTGAGTATGGAGAGGACAGCATTAAGAAAGCTCAAAGTGTAAGTAAAATCTAACAGTGTTTAAAATCACTTGTAAATCACAAATTTCACCTGAAGGAAAAATGTAGTTAAAACTTGAGGCTGCCTATAAAATGTTGGCTTTGATATCTCAAAGTTGTGATGTCAGTGAAAAACAGATGTATTTTTTTTTAATACCAAACTAAAGAAAGTACCTTCTCTGGCTCATGCCTGTAGATAGTTTATATGCAGCATAGATTTCAGTCTTGTACTGCTTGAATTTTGGATATTTGTGCAAGGTTTTTCAGTGGGTTTCTCATTGTGTCACTCAGCTAGGCTTTGTTGCTGCAATCTTCCAGACAGAAGGCACAAGCCATGTTAGATAGCGTCTAAAATTTTTGTTACATTGTGTTCTAATTTTCTTTTTTCCTGTTCTCTCTAGGTAATTGCTTGCTTTCCTAAACAGTGGTTTGCTAATCTAAAAGGAGAGAAGACTATCCCTCAGCTAGAAAACTTCTGTAGATACCTTGTTCATCTGGCTGATACAATTTACAGAAACAGCATTGGTTGCTCTGATGTAGAGAAAAGAAATGCAAGGTAATTTGAGTTAATGCAGCTGCAATTCTTGTGCTTTATATTACTTTGCTGATGCATGAAAATGGAGGCAAATATCTCTGTACTGCTGCATTCAAATTACCAAAATGCTGCAGTACTATAGTGGATAGGGAGATTTTTTTTTTTTTAATAGTATCAGAAGGCATCACCTGCTGGAAATCTGTGAATTCATAGTATCTTTTGCACTACTGCTTAGGGTCACTGATTGGGGCAAATTTTATAGCAACTGATTTTTTGACTTTCCACCTTGTGAGCCTGTTTCCATACTGGCTTTTAAATTGCAAACTGCTTTTGGGTACAGTTCAAAAGTTCTGGTTTTATTTGCATGCACAACTAGATGAACCTGATTTTCCCTATATTGAAGAGTTGTTTTACTTGTACCTGATAACTGGCCAAGTTAGAAGTTCAGATTAGATGTACAAATGTTCTGGTCAAGTAATGTGAAATGCTACTGGTGCATCATTTTAAGCAACAATGAACTTAGAACTGTTGCACTGATAGACAGGAATATAGCAAGCCTGGAAGATTAGATGGTCGCAAAGGACTCTTCTAACCAGAGATACTGTGATTACGCTGTTGCAGGAGAAGGAAAGGTTTCAAGGTCAGTAGTTTTGAACCTGAAACTTGGAAAGATGAACCCACTTTTTGCCTGCATTAGTCATTCTTGATAGCTGAATTTGCTTGAGCCGTTGTTGAGTTACTCTTCAATCACTGAGACTATCTGGTGGGTTAGATCCTTCTTCCTTTTTGATTTTAGGCATAGCACTGAAGCATAGGGACAGATGAACTGGTTCCGTTAAATTGTAGCAGAAGAGTCTTGGTTAAGAGATAGGGTTTTTTACTTTGTTGTTTTACTTTATTTCCAGTTACCATGTTGGTTATTAGACACTTTTCTGTCTTTAGAGTCACCTTTGGCTGTGCCATATGAGTCATCTCATTTTCAGGGAACAATGTGCTTTGTGCTGCACTGGTTTGTGCTCAAACAACTTTTTATACACTCTTAGGTTTTGCCACAGAACTCCATGTCCAAAGTAGAATAGTGGTGTCACATACCAATTTAAATTTAATCATGATTCAGATTCAAAATAGACTTGTTACTCCTCCTTTTCTGAAACTGAAATGCCTAGCCTAGCCTGATGCTGACATTGAAATGAAGACGTTGAGAGAATGCAGTAGAGATGGAACTTCCTCTCTTTTGGTAGCCTGTTTTCTAATTTGAAAGAACTTTCTTTTCCAGCTGAAATGGTAACATGGTAAAAAATTCTATTGGGAGAATAAAGAGAAACCTCCAGTTAATCCTAATATTAAGTTCTAATATAATTTCTATCTTCAGGCCCTTTGCTTTTCCCTAGATTTAACACATCTGTTGTCATTGCCTCCCATAAGCAGATAAATCTGCACCAAAAATAACACTTTCTATAAATGAAGAATGTTACCTCTTTTCATATGAAACCCTAGTACAGTTGTTTGAAATTAAAGTGCATTAATTTCTGCTGAGAGGGAAGTATGTCCTTACCTGTGTCTGTTGGTGCACGTTTTCCAGATGTTGGGTGCTTTTTGACAGATGAGCTAAGCTCATTAGTAAGATGAATTTTGAACTTCTAATATTTGTGAGACTGGTCCAAATTTTGTGTCCATCCTCCTATCAGGGTATTAGTGGCAGCTAAAGAAGTACAGTCTCCCTAGCAGTTTGTTCACTCTAAGCTTCCTAGAGCGACATGAATGGTAATGCAGTCTATTAGTCCAAGCTTCCTACCTTCTTAAGGCATGCATTATAGCAAACTTGCTGCCTTGATTTTTATGGTTACTCAGAGGACTGTGATTCATTGCACAGTACTATTAGTAATCTAAAACATTTTCTTGAGATCATACTGCATCTAGTCTAAAACCATATTGTATGATTAATTCCTACTCCCCAAATAAATGTTTCAAATTCAATACAAAGCTGATAGCCAACTTTATCATACTAAGCAAGCAGAGAAGAAAATTAGCTGAAGTTATTGGAAACTAATTTGCTCTACGGATTCATAATGTAGTCTTCTGTTGAAATACTAACTTTTGTACATGATTATTCTGTCCCTGTCTTGACTTTACCTTCCTCATTTTCAGGGAGCACATAAAGCAGATCATAAAGCTTCTAGCAAGTGTCCGAGCACTGGATCATGCTGTGACCGTCGCGAATGATCACAACGTAAAAGAGATAAAGATTTTAATAGAAGGAAAATAGACTTTTTTTGACAACTTATTTTGAGCTTTAAAACCATTCCTGATGTGTAATTTATGTACATATGTAAAGTTTCTTAAACTGTAAAGTATTGATCTTCGTTTTAATACAAAGTGCATTCTTATATACAGCATCCTTAAAAAAAAAAGTTTAAAAAAATGGAAAAAAAAAGGCTTTGAAAACAAAAATGGAATCCCAAGATTGTCATCTTTCCAGAAATCAAATTTTCCTTAAAGTTTCTCAGTCTTGTTTACAAAAATACTTTATACCCATGATTAGTAGTCATCTACTCCTGTTAATTGTTCCATGGCTAACTGGAATGTGTTATGATATATTACGTGTAATGCAATGTATGCATATATTTATACCATCGTGTTGCTTTCACACTGGATATAGAGACCTTGTACTGTTGGAATAAGGGTTTCATTTGCTTAAAAGTACTTATTTTGACAATAAAATGATCATATGATTGGTCAAAAGGGCTGGCAAAACATTTAAATATGTCAAAAGTATTTGAGCTAGAGTAGAGACCTATTCAAATGCAACCTGACCTTTGAAAAGTAGCTGTGCTGCACTCAAATTGGAATAGCTGAAAAATTACTTACATTCAGAATATGGAACTCTTTAAGACTGTTCTTAAAACAGAAAGGAAAACTAAAATCAGTACTTACTGAGTTTGCCTTTTTTAATACAGATATATAGTGAGAACTTGTGATTATTGCACAAGTATACGTGACAACACTTCCAAAGTCCCAAATACCTTTCATTTTGTAGGAGTAAGTTTGCCCATGAACTCTGGACCTTCTTTCTTTATGCAAGTTGGTTAAATTCAGTATTTTGCTTTTTTTTCTTCTGTATTTTTTTATACTTCCTACATAGAACCCATTTCTTCTGATTGGCATAGCTAAAGATGTCAAGCAAAATGAAAGTGAAGAAAATTTTATATCCTGTGATTTGAAGTATTTATATTGTAGTAAATACTCAAATATTCCCACTAAATATCATCTAAGAATAGTCTCACAAGAAAAGTGCTCAATTTAAATGTAAATTAGAAAGAAAACACTTAAAAAATCTGGTGACTTACATCAGAATACTAGTCCCTTGATCTTGAAGCTCAAGGCATGAGAACAGCTGTAATAGCCTTGGATTAAGAGCTATTTCTAGGTGTGCCCTACTTTTTCGGGGAACTGTAGCAATAAATTGGCATATGGGATAACAGAAGAAATCATTGTATTTTATGCTCATGTCATGTGGTATAAAGAGTATATTGAAAATGTACGATTTGTAACATGCACACTTCATTCGGACACTGAACATCTTTTTTTCTGACCTGTTGGGATTGATGGAGTACATTCATAAATACCTGCTTTTAGAAATTGTTTCAATAAACTTGTCTATCAAGGAGCTGCTGCAGTGCAACTTGTTAAGCTTTATTCCTTCAGGAAAAATACACATGCTGGCTGACTGCTTCACTGTGTTACAGAGAAATCATCCTTAGAAGGTGGATTTTTGGAGTGAACAAAAGTTTGTTTACTGTAAAAAGCAATAGGATACATAGAGAAATTCATATACCTGCATAAAGAGTATTTTTGATATTTTGAATTATCATGCTGGTAGGTACATGATTTAATAGTGACAGATTTTACATTTCCCATGCTTAAAATTTCACTGACAAGTATTTCATTAGACTGAAGACAACACAAATGCTGCAAACACTCCTTTGAGTATTTATACTGAAGTGACTTAATCATCAGCTTCAGAGTTGTGGAATGTTTGGTTGAGCGAGGGAGAAGGGAGAGGAGTGATCAAAAAAGTATACAAAACGAGTTGGTTTTGGTGGTTTGGGATTTTTTCCTGAGGAACAATGCTGTAGAGAGACCTCTCTGCGGCTTAATGCATACCTGCCTTCTAGTCACCCAGGCACGAGGATGCATAGTTCAGATATCCTTGGCAGTTTGCCTACACTTTCTAGCCTACTCATAGCAGTATAAAGCTCAGTGAAGGTTAAATTTCTGGCTTAAAGATAATGTCTTTAACACAAGCTTTTATGGAACAACAAAACTACTGTTGATAATTCAGAACAGCTGCTACCTTTATACCTGTGGGTTACAGATCAGGGGCAGGTAGCAGATATATTTTGTGGAAAGAATAAAATCTGTTCAAGCAGTTCTAAAATCTGTGCCATGTTAGGTTGTTCAAATGGAGAGTTAGTGTTACTGTCTAGAAAGGAATGTAAACAGCTAATGTTACCTCAAAGGTGAAAATGTACCTTTTTTTTTTTATCTTAGATGATGGAATTCCTTCAAATGATATTACTGAAATAATTGGAGAATTTTAGAAGCCTGTCTTCTATGAATATATTAACAGAAGTGCACATTGTGTACTGTCATATTTGTTCAGAATCACTGAATTACAGACTCATGCCAAAGCTCTGCACTGGTTTTAATACTTCTAGAATTTTGGCTGGTATCTCACCATCGCAGCCACAAGGTGGCAGATTCAAAGATGTCAGCAATGAAAAATAAGGAAGCCACTTGACTGGGTGTCCAAGTTTGGATTTTCTATTGTGAATTTTTTTCAAACGCTAGGGATAATAAAGCTGTCAAAAAGGGGTGGAGGCAACTATTCTCTTTTGGTGTCTGATGCCTCTGTTGGAACAGGTGACCTGTTCATGAAAGATGGTCAGCTCAATGGTAATGTATCTGCACTGATAGCCATCTTGAGACTCACAGTCTCACAGTATCACCAAGGTTGGAAGAGACCTCACAGATCATCAAGTCCAACCTGTTACCTCAGAGCTCAAGGCTAGACCATGGCACCAAGTGCCACGTCCAATCCTGCACTCTTCGCTGTCCACTTCAACTCACCGTGGTGGCAGTGTGCCGGGCTGTGCTAGTAAAGCAGTAGTAATTTGATTTGGTTTGGAAATCATCTTTATGTGAATCCTCTACTGCCTCTCTGAAGAAAATACTTACAATGAGCCATTCCCTCACTCTCTTACCTGGGTGTAGTTCAGGGAGGAGAAAAGCTATCAGCTACCATCTCAAACTTCACTTTTCTTTTAATAGTGTATATGTGTGTGTGTGTGTATGCACATATATATATAAAAATATATATAACAAAACTGGAGGTTTGTAACTGCAGTTTCAGTTAGTGTGCACACTACTAAAGGAGCTCCAGACTGGAGCAGCAAAGCTCAAGATATTAAAAATAGAAACATTTTGCTCCAATTCAGATTGTGACTAAAATTGTAAGGGAGAGAAGGAAGAGAATATCTTCCTTGTAACCTCATNTGGAGGCAACTATTCTCTTTTGGTGTCTGATGCCTCTGTTGGAACAGGTGACCTGTTCATGAAAGATGGTCAGCTCAATGGTAATGTATCTGCACTGATAGCCATCTTGAGACTCACAGTCTCACAGTATCACCAAGGTTGGAAGAGACCTCACAGATCATCAAGTCCAACCTGTTACCTCAGAGCTCAAGGCTAGACCATGGCACCAAGTGCCACGTCCAATCCTGCACTCTTCGCTGTCCACTTCAACTCACCGTGGTGGCAGTGTGCCGGGCTGTGCTAGTAAAGCAGTAGTAATTTGATTTGGTTTGGAAATCATCTTTATGTGAATCCTCTACTGCCTCTCTGAAGAAAATACTTACAATGAGCCATTCCCTCACTCTCTTACCTGGGTGTAGTTCAGGGAGGAGAAAAGCTATCAGCTACCATCTCAAACTTCACTTTTCTTTTAATAGTGTATATGTGTGTGTGTGTGTATGCACATATATATATAAAAATATATATAACAAAACTGGAGGTTTGTAACTGCAGTTTCAGTTAGTGTGCACACTACTAAAGGAGCTCCAGACTATGGAGCAGCAAAGCTCAAGATATTAAAAATAGAAACATTTTGCTCCAATTCAGATTGTGACTAAAATTGTAAGGGAGAGAAGGAAGAGAATATCTTCCTTGTAACCTCATTATAAATTATAACTACAGAGATTTTTTTTTTTTCAAAGATAGCCTGTAGTCATTTTCCTAATAAACTGCTGTGGAAGACCACCTATTTATGTTACACTTCACCTGTCCTCCCCCTAAAATAATGACACCATCTGACTGTGATATTTAAGCCTTTGCGCTCTTAGGAAGGAGTTTCTTCTTCCTATCCCCAAACAATGTCACATTTAGACTATAATAACATGAAGAAACTTGCAGCAAAGAACACTTCTGGGTGATAGGCAATTGTAACATCTCATTTGGGGCAGTGCAGCACTTTCCTATGTATAATGGTTGTAGCTGTATAAGCACTTACAGAGTCTATGTCAATAATATTACCCACTTTTATGTATAAGCAAAATAACCACTCTCACTTCTGTCACTTTACCCGTATGTCATTTATTAATGCAAATTAAAGATCAGTAGACAACTGCTGCATGCTTGAGGTATAATCCAAGGCCAAGTGCATTGACATTCTCCCAGTTTACCATGTGTATCTCACTGTTCACTATCAAAATGAACAATTGCAACGTGTTAACAGACCGTTGTTCTAGATGATGGTGAAATCCCACATGAGAAGGTACTAACACATTAAGTGACATGGCAATCCTACTCTCAGAGCTCTAAAGGGAGTTTTGAGAAAGTCTAATAACCTCTTTAGCAATTAACATTGTTTAGCAAAAGAAAATGTAGAACTTGTAAGGGGAAAATTGCACGTAAAATTGTCAGCCATTGACATTTTTATGAACAGGGAACTATATTATTTAATTATTACAGTTCTATGATTATTTTATTATACAGTTATGCATGAATACAGTTATTACAGTTATTTACCCTAAAGGTCACCAGCAGCAAAGGGAAAAACCTTGTCCTTTACTGTAAAGGACAACAAAATGAAATCTGAAATGTGAAATGGAGCAGACCAAGGAAAAAAATGTGCAGAGCCAGAAAGCCTCATAATTCCTCTTTCTCTTCCTTTTACATACACATCATTTTCTGCAAGAGTTTACTAATCAATGGTTCTGCTTTCAGTTCTCCCTTAGTTACTCTATAAAACAAAAGACATTTTTTAGGATGGACCCTGAAAAAAAATATATACACAAGGTGAAGGGATATGCACATGAAGTGTTGATGTCCTGCATGGCTTTGGCATAATGACTTGGTGAGGTTTGCTTTAACAGTCTGAAGATGCATGGTGGTGCTTAAAAGCAGCACCCCTGTCATCTTAGGTTTATTAGTTGGCCAGTGAAAATTAAGTGTCCTGGGATCAATGCTCTAAAAGGAAATAACAATACCTGTGATCTGACCATTAGGCTTTGTAAAGCAAAACAAGCAAAACATTCCTGCAAGAGTTAGTGGTGGTGTGTACAGAAAAGAGAAGTCTGAGGAGGCTTTAAAAATGGTCAAAGCAAGAAAAAAAGATGATTGTGGTTTCCTGAGAAACTCACATGCAACTAACAGGATGGATCAGAGCAGAGTGTTTTTGCCCTCTCTGTGGTACTCCAAACACAAAATTTTGGTAGCCTTACAATTCTTACTCGGATTAGTCTGTCTGCACTATGAAATATTGTAGGTATTTTTGTCCATGAGTACTTAATTTCTGTACGTAATTATAACTATTTCCCTAAATATGCAGAAATAAATGAATGGGGATAAAATAATTGCATGGAAATAAAACAATACACAAGACTTAAAATTTAAAGACCTGCTCCAAACAACAACTTAACCACATGATTTTGCTCAAATATATTAACTGTCCCACTGACTCTATTTATATTGCTTTTGTGCTTTATGTGCACAGAAGCACAGATTTATCTCCAAGATTGGATGTAGTTTTTTTCTTAGATGTCTGAGCCCAGATTTCACGGTCTAGAGTTCATATACATACTTGAGTATGCTGTTTGCTGTCATAGTTTAACCCCAGTCAGCAATTAAGCACCACCCAGCTGCTTGCTCACTTTGCTCCTCTGGGATGAGAGGGAGAATCAGAAGGGCCAAAGTGAGAAAACTCAGTTGAGATAACTGTGACAGCATATGCTATGGAATATCACTTCTTTCAGCTGCCCCAGCTGTGTCCTCTCCCAGCTTCTTATGCATCTCCAGCCTACTCACTGATGGGGTGGTGTCAGAAGCAGAGAAAGCCTTGACTATATAAAAGCACTGTTCAGCAACAAATAAAACATCCCTGTGCAACCAGCGCTGTCTCCCATCCGACACATAGCCCTATACTAGATACTATGAAGAAAACTAACTCCACCCCAGCTGCGCACACCCTGGGGACATGTGGCTTAAAATCATTGTGTTACACTTGAATTACATATTGCTTTTTTATCCAAAAGTCCCAAGCAGCATAAGGCATTTGTTGAACTAAAGATACTAAAAGTATAATGTACATACATGGTTACTACCTCAAGGAGCTAGCAGTTCAAAGAATGTGCACCTGCAAATGGTGGATAGAACAAACTCAGCTTTAAAGATTTAATGACGGGTAGGGATTTACAGGAGGAAGGCCTATAATAAGTGCTAGAAAGGATACACTAACTAAATATAGCATCAAAACTTTCATTTTATATGCCAATTCAGCAATGTACAGCAAAACAGATGTCTTTGACAAAATGTGAACGTTTAGTCGAATGGCCCAGCTGCCAGCAGTGCACATGCCAGAGCCTAGCAGCCAGGGCTGATGCTGCTGCTGCCAAAGGGAGAGGTGGCTGCCAGAAGCTGCTGACACTGCTGAGGTAGAGGCTCACTCTTCTTACTTTTGCACTCCTCCCAGTTTTGCAGCAGGATCTGCAGGCCCAGAAATTTTCCTCTTCCCCTTTCAGGTATCCCAATTTTGTCTTTACACCTGTCTTTCCTTGTGACAGGTGCGGCATGGCACTGGGTTTCCTCACCTTTTTCATACCAATGGTAAATGCCGCTGAGAAGCCTGGAGGCAACTCTGCTTTTGGACAGCAAAGGAGTTTTAAATAGACTGTGCTCTGAAGACCAGTGAAGCTGTGGTGGATTGACCTTGGAATGCAGCCAGGTGCCCAGCCAGATGGTCTTTCACTCCCCTCCTCATTAAGACAGGGTGAGAAAATCAGAAGAAAAGCTCATGGGTCAAAATAAAAATGGGGAGATATTTAAGAATTACCATCAGGGAAAACAGACTTAACTTGGGGAAATTATTTCATTTATTGCCAACTAAAATAGATTTGGATACCAAGAGATAAAGACAATTAACACAACACCTTTCCCCCACAACCCATTACCCCAGGCTCAACTGCACCTCTTCATTCCTGGCTCCTCTGCCTTCTCCTCCTCCTCGCTTCACAAGGCCCAGTTTCAGAGGTGTGTCTCAATCCTTCCATTATTTCAGGTTGGTGTGAATCTGAAATAGTTGGAAGGTGGGCAAAAATCACCAAAACCTTTTATTACGCAAAACTGAAGCACAGATTAAACTATGCTTGTAATATGACCATTGTCATTATTTTTTTACATTCTCAATAGTAAAAAAATTTCTTAAGTTTCTTTTTGATGCTATGCTAAATAGTGCAATTGAATGTGTCTACCATGAGCAAGTGAGAAATAGGATAAGCTGTAATAAGCTGTTAACAATTATGCATTCTGCTAATTGCAAGCCTCAGGCAACTTAAATAGCCTTTTAAAATACTGTATTTTTATCATTCTAGAAAAATAAAACATTTCTAGAACATTTTCACCAGGGTCATCATAATGCATGTAGGAAGTTGACCAGATAAAAATACACAAAGATGACTGATTCTGTATTTTATACCATAAATATTTGCTCTGTGTCCTTTCCCACCAGTGTACTCCACTCAGCTGGTACTTACCTTATGGTGGTTATGTGGGATAAGACCATGTTTAGATATTTAAAGGTTATGCACACAATCTATTATTTACTTTAAAAGATCAGAGCTACTCATTGAATATATGTCAAACACAACTTTTTGTGTTTTGATATAAAGTTTCTACGAAGCAGGAAAGCTCCTTCATTTTTTCATTTTTAGCCTTTGCAATGAGAATTCATTGTGAGCAAGAAGGCAGCGCGAAGAAATGATCCAATATAAAACCAAAGATAGCCCAGCATTTATCTCAGGATGTAGCAATACTTCTCACGTTTGCCCTCATGCATATTCTTTAGCTCAAATTATAGTCTCAGTGAAGAGTTTCTCCACATCTCTTCAGATTTTATCTTCTTCAGCTCTCCAACCAAACTACCATCCTGGCCCCACCATTATCTGAAGTGTGGCAAAGTCCACTTCTCTCTTGATTTCATCATGTAGCTCTCAAACCTGCCTTCTATAATCTGCTCAGCATCTTGCAATGTATCACCAACACGATAGAGTAAAGCTCCTGTGAAGCAGTACTCCTCCTCCACTTAACAGCCTGCACAGGCTGAATGGAAATTTCCAAAGAGATGCTCACAGTCTGCCTCTCAAACTTTTGAAGCCCATCAGAAAAAGGCAGGCTTTAGCCGTGATTCAGTGCTCCTCCCTGACTCAAGGCATTTGGTGAACACCTGCACTGGCAGCTCCCATGCTCATCACATGTTTTGCACAGAAAGGTTTTTCAGTTTGCACTGCTATTCCGGAGCCTATGCCTAAGACTTTTCTCCCTGCTGCACTTCCAATGAATACACAACCAGAACTGGGGCCAGTGGAGTCAATTTATTTAGCTGGGCCACTTGTGACAGGAGAAGGGGTTAATGGTTTTAAACTAAAGGAGGACAGATTTAGGGTAGATAAAACGCAGACATTTTTTACCGTAAGGGTGGTGAAACACAGGTTGCCCAAACAGGTGACAGATGCCCCATGCCTGGAAACATTCCCGATCAGGCTGGGTGGGGCTTTGAGCAACCTGATCTATTTAATGACATCCCTGCGCGTTGCAAGGGGTCACTCCAGGTGACCTTTAAAGGTCCCTTCCAACCAAATGATTCTATGAGACTGTTTAACACAGCCTCACCATGCATCCATAGCATATTTTTCAACTTCGAAGGCTGCAAACCTACAAGACAACTCAAAATGAGAACTTCTGCTCCGTTCCTTTACTTTTCGTTAAGGAGCCAAGTTTCCTCAAGCTGAACTACAGTCCTGCAGGCCTGCTAACGCTCTGGATCAACACGCCCCTGAGAAAGCCTACGGGAGGAATGCCGCCCACAGGAACCTGAGGCTGAGCGAAGCCTCCTCCCAGCCCGCTACCACTGCTCCCGCGGGCCGACACCCCTCACGTCCCATCGACCAGCTGCCCTCCCTTTCCCCTGCGAGGCGGCTGACAAATGCCCAACGGTCACCCTCACAGTTCACCTCAAAGCACCCCCTCAGCTCTACCTCGACGCCACAGCCGACACTACCGCCCCTCCCGCCCTCTAACGGCTTCCGGTGGCGGGAGGCGCAATGCGGAAGGGACGGTGAGGCCGGAGCGGAAGTGAGATCCCGCCGGTTCCCGCGGCAGGGAGCGGAGCGGTGCGGCGCGGCGCGGCTGCTGGTGGCAGGTGGCGCGGCCGGTGAGGGAGACGCTAGTACCGCTATGGCCATGAGGGATGGGGAGGGGGTGGCAGCGGCAGCAACACCGGGGGCACTCGGCGCCTGTCAGTGCACGGCGGAGCCGGCCTGACTGTCGCCGTTGCGGGGCTCGGGCCGCGGGGGCGCCGCCGGCGCCAGACAAAATGGAGGTTTCAGCGCCGTGGGTACCGGCGGCACCAGGCTGAGGTGGATGACTGTGCGCGCCAGCTCTGGTGGCAGGTGCTAATGGGACGGGTATCTGCCCGCTCGTTCCCGGCTCCGGGGTTGACCCTCGTCTGAGCGGTGGGAACTTGAGGCTATTTGATGACCCCTTTTCTCCTGCCTGGCAAGGAAGAGGGTCTTCGGTTGAAGGCCGAACCGGCGCTCCCCGAGCGGTGTGCTGGAGGGTGGGCGCCAGCACGTTCCGTACCGGCGGCGTAAAGTCCGTGTCCGCCCTAGAGGTTACGGACACTGAGCTGAAGGGAGAGGGGAAAAAACCCTGCTCTAGGCTTTCAAGAAGAATCTTCTCTGGCTGTATGTTTCCTGAGCTTAAGCCCATAAAATTCGGCTACTCTCGCGTTTGTTTATAGTTTCTTATTGTTCTTTATTAACAGCTCTCACCTCTGCGGCTTACAGGCAGTTTCCCCAGTACAATACTGCAATATTTCAGTCTTGAGCCGCTGCAGGGGAGGGTTTAAAGCCGAGCAAAAGACTGCTTTCATTTGAAAAAGAAAACCAAAATAGATTGACGTTTTGGTATTGTCTTTTGAAAGGTCTTGACAGCCTCTGTGTTTAAAATATACTGCCCTTTTGTACAAGGTCAGGATCCGTAAGCTAGATCTGAAAACTGAAGCCTGCCCAGGCTTCCGGTCCTCTGCGTTTGTCATTAGTATATAGATATGGTTAAGGTAGTTGCCACATTTAGATATCTGTGTTGGCTAGAGAACCTTATTTTCTTTTTTTTTTTTGTTGTTTTTGTTTTTTGTTTTGTGGTTGTTGATTCATTGTTGGGGGGGGAGGGGTTGGTTTGTTTTTGTTTTTGTTTTTTTCTTAAGAAATCCTTTTTACTCAATATTGTGAAAGAAATCCATGTCTCTAAGAAGCTTTTAAATAAATCCTGTAATTTGAAAGATGTTTCTCCGTGTAACTGTGTTTTTGAAACGTTACCTTAAGATAGTCCTTATATTTGTTTTGGAACATGAGATAAAATAAGTCTCATGAAGTATAAAGAACCAGCAGGGTGGGGTTTTCTTTGGTTGTTTTTGTTAAACATGTAAAAGCCTTAGGAAAGGATGTAACTCAGATCTGCTTTGCAGAAGGTATATGGAACTATAAGGTTTCACTAACATAATCTTGTGTTGGACAGGACTGCCTCCGAAAAAGGCAAAATGGCTTTCAGTAAAGGATACCGTGTCTATCACAAACTGGATCCACTTCCATTCAGTGTGATAGTAGAAACCAGAAACAGAGAAGAATGTCTTATGTTTGAATCTGGAGCTGTGGCTGTCCTCTGTAAGTTGATAAGTTTTGATAACTACAATGTAAAAAGTTGGTAGACTCAAGTCTTTATTTATGGAATATGATGAAGCAGTAATTTTGTTTTCTTACCATTGGAAGGACTTCTGATCTAAGTGAGGGGGATAAAAAAAGACATTTTCATATATGTTCATCTGTTGAGAAGAAAATTTTGCACATTTAATTGCATTTCATCATGCATGTATTTTTTTCATGTATACTATTTTTTTTTTCTAATAGCTTCCAACATCTGCTTGTTTCTTTGGTTCTGAACAGCCTTCTCCTTTTGAATACATAACTCACTGGAAAGCTACTGCTCTGCATTGTATTTCATAATAAAAAAAATAACCTATATTTTTAAATGATACAAAATGAGGTAAATTAGGATGATATATCATGATTTTTGGATAGCTTTTTGATTTTTAGCTTTGTTTTTGTCCTTGTATTTCTAACCTATTTTGAGACTGTATTGATTTGTCATGTAATAAAATGAGTAATATTTGGAGCAAGATGTCTTGCATTGCAAAGTTATTTTTACATGTTTTCAGTAATAAATGTATTAAATGTTTCCCTTAAATTATTTTTGCACCCTGTCCCCCCCTTTTTATTAAAAAATAGGCGTATTTGAAGGAGGACCCTTATGAGAGAAGTGCTTAAGAGATCCAGGAAGCCGGTAGATGGCTTTTTAAAATGTACTATGAGCACTGCATTTCACACAGTTTCTAGGCTTGTTTTTGGCTCTTACAGAGAAGCTTCAACTGTGGAAAAGTTGGCTTTTTTTAGTCAGTAACTTTCTGAATATTTTTTTATGATGCTTCCTGTGGTTTTCTGGCCTAGCTATTCTGAGACCGTATCAGAAAATGGGAGATTTGATTAATTGCCTGAAGTCTGACTAGACTCAGAAACCTGTTCTTGAGGAGGGTGCTCTGGCTTTGAGATTGCAGAGTAGGCTGAGTGGGGAGTGTGTTTTCATACAAGACCTAAGAGTTAGAAATGTGATCTCCAAAGAAGAGCAAGACTTGAAATGCTTTTAATTTATTTGGTGTTTACAACTGACAGTCCTATACCTGAGCGTGCTCCTTCGCAGTAGTGTGATCTCTCTGAGGCACGTGAGTGTCCCTGTGTCTAGTGTAAGAAACTTGGAAGTCAGACCATGGAGTCATCTGTACTAGACAGGCTGTATGAACACATGCTCTGTAGCATGCACCTTAAAGAGCATCTTTAATGAATGGTTAGAACAGACAGCCGTTAGCAATGGGACATGCCAGCATGACTGACCATACAGCTGCAATGGTATGATCCAGGTGAAAAATAGCAAATGCATTTCTTCCTCTCCTGTTCTTGGGAATTTTTGTTGGTTTGTTTTGTTGGTTTTCTTTTGGTTTGTTTTTCTGATACAGTTTATTCTTATTATGTCTGTAAGTAATTTCATTGACTTAGCAATATTTGAAAGACATTTCTTCTCTGTGAGAGTGGTAAGATACTGGAAGATGTTGCTCAGAGAAGTTATGGGTGGGCCTGCCCCACCCTGCCCTGGAAGTGTTCAAGGCCAGGCTGGATGAAGCTTTGAGTGACCTGATCTAGTGGAAAGTGTCCCAGCCCAGAGCTGGGCATTTTGAATAAGATGATCTTTAAGTACCCTTCCAGCCCAAACCATTCTGTGGTTCTATCTGTGGAGTTTGGATCGGATTGGGAACAAGTGACCAGTCATAAAGCTACTGAACAGGTTTAGTGAAATCCATAAAACAGGGAGGAAAATAATATATTTAAAGATTTGTGAAAAAATTATTTTAGAATGTATTTAGTAATTGCTGAACATACTTAAGCTACTTCAGGAGCAATGTATTTAAAAAGAAAACAATCCTGAAAGTAGTGCTCAAAATGCACAGTAATGTAGTGCTCAAAAAGCACAGTAATGTGGTGCCTTTTTGTGCTGTGACACTCTGCAAGTACCTGCATAAATTAAAAAAAAAAAAAACATATCAAATTTCCTGCCTTCTTCTGTGTCTTGTGCCTTCATTCTGGCCAAACAGAAGTGGAACCTGAAGGAAGTTTGAAAGCCTCTCTTCTCTTGGGTTCTGTACCTAGTAGTAGCATGTTATTAATCTGTAAACTTTGTCCTTGGTGTTCTAATTGGTAGGCTACAGCATGGTAAACATTCATACTTAACCTGGAAATGGCTAATCTGAATGTTGATTTGAGTAACCAGATTACTGGCTAAGGTTACTGGTTTGTGTTCTGATAAGCAAGCGTGTTTTCCCAGTGCATATTTAGTTGTCACATTTTGTGACATTCTCATGTTCCCTCTGTGCACTTAAACTCTTTAGTTTCTGAAACATGATTCTCTTGTTAGTAGTTCGAAGATTACAATCCTACCCTTGGACTAACAGCAGGAAAAAGATAGTTTCCTAGCTCAGGATTTTTTATTGCTTGCTGTTTGCTCCTAATAGTTTTGTTTGTTTGGGTTGTTTTTTTAGTATATATTTGAACTAGTACAATTACTAATGGTTGGAGAATATTTCCAAACTACTACTACTCTATTGCTACTCGAGGCACAGAAAGTGATTGGAAGATTCAACTCTGTAGACTTACAAACTTTTGGATATTCATACAAATCTAAAAGCCACAGTTACTGAAAAACTGGTTATTGGGAAAGATCCCACGATGTTTGTAAAATCCATGTGAACAGGTAGAGAAATAGTAATATGAAATGTATATAAATTTAAATCCAAAACAGTGTCACTTTAAACTGTTGGACTGTTTTTCTTTTTTTTTTTTTCTGATAGGGCAAACATTTAAGACTCTACAAAAATTGACAATACTGATCTCAAACTTAAAGTCAGACATCTAAAAATATTTTAATAAATGCTGAAGTTGAAATATGTTCAGCCTTATACCCTGTCATAGTTCTTACCTCTGTGTAGAATGTATAATATAGGCACAACCTAGCTAAATGTACTTCACTGTTAAAAAGTGATTCATGTAGTTCAATTCTGAGAGCCTTTGTGAACTGCATCTTCTGAGACATCTAGGTATAGAAATTTGGTTTTCAAATGTGCTGAAAGAAAGGAACAAAAGCTTACTGATCCTTAAAATGTCATCTCTTAAGAAGTACATCTGTCATTTTGCTGAGAGAAGGATAACAATATTAACCTTCATCTACTTTACATTCACTGAAGCACTGCAGGCTGATTGAGGGAGTTTGGCTAGGCCTCTATGAAATGCTCTATGATTCATGTGTGATTTTCAGTGCATGTTGTCTGTGCACTGAATCTGTTAAGTCAGCAAATTAAGATAGAAGGAAAAGGATTGAAGAGATGGTTCACAAAGTTGGTTCTTGCATAATCAGTCTTAGTGTGGAAGCAGCCCACTTCTGCTGGAAGTGGCTTTCTGCTCAAGAGGTGGGTTAGCTAATGTTCCTGTGACCAGAACATCTGAGAAATACTTTGTTTGCATTATGTATAGATAAACCACATATTTTTTTCCCTCACTGCTAGTATTAGGTTAGCTCAAGAAGATTCTGAGGATATCCTGCCAACTTGCTTCTCAAGGCCTTGTTAAAGCATTTGGTTTTAAATGTCAGCAGCTTCACTGATGATTTGTTTAGAATTTAGTGGGAGGATGTCATGGATCTTTTATTTTTATGACTTGACATATAAAATAGCATATTTATTCTTTGAAATGGAGCTCTTTAATGAGAGATCTTACCTGTAAAGATTTCATTGACTGAGCAGGATAGCGTTCTCTCCCTGTGGCTCTGATGAGTCATAAAACAAGTGGGAAGCTGTCTTTACTCTTGTCTGTGATGAGTAAAGCAGAATGTTCTGTCATCTGGCAAAATACTGAGCCCTGAGTGGAGAGAGCAGAAGCTTTGTGTACATCCTTTGACTTCAATCTTGTGCTAAAGCTGGGAAGAGAGCAGGTGTGAATGGGAAGAGACACTATGCCCACCCTGAACTTTCTGCAGAGCTAAAGAGTGAGCTGTAATAACCTGTGTGCAGCAGACATTCTGATATTCATAGTCATGTTTAGCAGTGCTACTCTGTTACCCATTCATGCTCCACTTTTGAAAGATTATTCCACACTGCATTTTTGGGGGTGGTGGTGGGAGGAAGAGCAGATACACTATTATCTATACACAGTATCAGATGAGATATAATAATTTTGCAAGGGATTTTAAGTTGGTACGGTGCTTGAGGAGGTGTAGGCACTCAGCTGATATACTGATAAAGCAGGTGCTCATCAAATGTCTCTGTGTACATATTTATTCAGGAGGGTAACATTCTGTATGCTCCAGTATATAAACTGTAACTATGTGATTCTTCCCGCTACCACAATAAAGTTGATACAGAGTTTTGAATGGAAACACATCCTCTTGACTAGGGAAGGAGAATATTTCAAGTTAAATTACTACCTTTATTATTATTATTACAAGATCCTATAAAATAAGTTTATAAGCCTTTTTTTTTAAATACTATATAAAGGTACAATCATACAAATTGAATTTCTTCAAGCAGTGATTATTCTCTGGAAATAGTGTCTGGGTGTTATGGACCAGGATGCAAAGGCAAACAGCAGTTTCACCTTCTGTGCTGGTTTGAGGCTAATTGGAATATTTTACTGAGAGAAATGAAATTCTTAGCTGTGAGAAGAAAGAAAAAAGAAAACAACAGTACCCTATATCCCTCATTCTTCTGCTGAGAGACACAACTAGTCAAAATGGAGATAAGACACTCACTTCTCACACACTTCTCAGCTCGCAGTTCTGTTCTCTTCCTTTCTGGTGGTCTGGTCTCTGTAGTTGCCTCTGCCTTAATTCTAATCCAACCTAACCCTTTTTTCCTCTAACCTCGTTGTCGTCTTTTTGCCATCTCACCTCAGATCTCCAGATTTATCACATGAGATATACGTGGGTTGATCTGGTTATTTCTGAAGGGAGGGAAAGGGGGGGACAGGATGGGACTGGGGACAGAGGAGGTTTGGGTCAGGAGGCCTCTTGGCAATCTGATTGTTCTGGGAGGAGTATTGTGTTTCTCTATTACTTTTAACTTGTATATAACCCTATATACGTGTGTCTATATATGTGCTTGTAAATTGTGCTAACCTGTAAATTTAGCTTCATTCCTTAACTTCCATCTGGCTGAGTCTAGTCTGGGTGATTTCATAAGAGTGGGGGGGTGGGTAACACCCAAGCCATCACATCTTCCTGTCTTTATTATTGCTTTGACTAAGTGTCATCTTCCAGACTACACCTTTCTATTAAAGGGTGTCTTAGAACACTTACGAAACTGCAGGGAAGCAACAGCTGCAGTTGATGTCAAGGGCAGCTGTGCCAATTGAGGAGGCTGAAATACATCCTCCTATCATCAGGTGCTTTTCTTAGGGTCCTGGTAGAATCTGTTTTTCTTTCAAATCTACTGAGAAGATACTTCACTTTTTGCTTTCCAGGTACTTCCAGCAAAATCGCATACTGTAACAGAGACCTTGTGTGCTAGCCTTAAAAAGCACAAGAAATATAGTAAGAATCTTACCAGGAGCTTGATGGCAGTAGTAAATCTTGCATGGGAGGACTATGACCTGTTTGCATGGCATAATGGATCTGCAAGAATTTGGTCCACAGTTCTGGAATTATTAAGAAGCAAATCTGAGATCTTTTTGCTTCTTAAGATACAGCTAGCTTTACAGCAGAAGTAAAGGCTGTTCTGTATGTGTACCATATCCCTTTGGATGACTTTAACAAGAGATTTCACTGGCAACAATTAATTCTCTTTATGAATGTCATCAATTCTGTGAGTTTTTATTTCCATGGTAGCACATGACAGTAAAAGTTGTGGTTTTGCCCACTGGACTTGCAGTGAAAGGTAGCACTTGCTAAGTAGATGTCTGTTACGAGGCCTGGTTTGCATGCTTCTGGAGTTAACTCGGGCATAATTTAGCAAAACTAGTTAGCTTTTCTTCATTTCAGATAATTAGCTAGCTTTTCTTGCATGCTTGCATATTTAAGTTGAAAATGTTGTAACTTTTGCAAATTGACTTGTACAGAGAAAAATTGTAACAGTTGGCATTCATGTAATATAACTATATTTTAATCAAAGCATTTTGTGTTAGAAGAAACCCCATGGTTTACTGGTGCTATAAAGATTTGTTTTCAACAGAGAGTATGCAGCTGAGTCAGAAAGCCTGAATCTGATGGAAAGTACTTTTAGGCTATTGCATAGCTCAGTTTCAACTTTTTTTTCCTTGGGTTTTGTTTTCTTTTTTTTTTCCCCTGCAGTGGTGTTAGTTGAAATGATACATTTTCGTGAAGTAAATTTGCATAGTATTGAAAAGTAGTTTTAAAGCAACCAAGCCTTCTATTTGCTTATCTGTTACAAAACAGTTGAGGTTTTTTTGTTGTTTGTTTGTTTGTGTTTTGTTGTTGGTTTTGGTTTTTTTTTGAGTGGGTAGTATTTAAACATAATTACTGACTTCTAGAGGTGTCTGGGTTTTTTTTTTTCCATTGCTGCATAAAGGTGGTTTGCTCTTTGAGGGTTTCTCCCCACAGGCTTTAGATACATGTTCATTATGGTAACATAGAATGTCTTTGTGGAGTGGATAATGGTATTTCATAATTTGAACTAGCCAATACAATGGGGAAAAAAATGTTCTATTAATTCACAGGAAATGTTATGTGAATTATGTCAGACTTAAATAGCATTGGTGTCCAGATTTTTGAGCTTCTATTCACATCAGCAAAGCATTAAAAGTAATAAAATGGTTCTTCAGTTGGTTTATTTGTAAATGAAAGTAGTGAATTCATTGTGATTTTTGTGTCACTTAATGTGATGATGTTGAAGTGTTAACTTTTAATTTTAATACCAAAAGATTTAACTGTGCTAGTCTGACAAATTTGAAAACCTCAGTCTTAAAACTTCAAAAGCAAGCTGTGTAAGAATAAGTCATACATTGTTCAGATTTGTGAACTTTTTAAGTGGCAGCCATTAAGGTTAGTATAAACTTTTTCTCCTCATCTAAATTAAATTTGAAGTCTTGCTTCTGATGTAACTCTGTATAACTTCAGGAATATGTCTAATTAATGTTGGGTGAGTGTCAGGAGGACAGAGACAGGCTTTTCTTAGTGATGTCCAGTGATAGGACAAGGGGCAATGGGAGCAAGCTGGAGCATAGAGGGTTCCATGTAAACATAAGGGGAACCTTTTTCACTGTGAGGATTACAAAACACTAGAACAGATTGCCCAGGAGGTTATGCATTCTCCTTCTATGGAGACATTCAAAACCCACCTGGATGCCTTCCTGTGTGACCTACTCCAGGTAATCCTGGTCTGGCAAAGGGGTTGGACTTGATGATCTTTCGAGGTACCTTCCAACTCCTAATCTCCTGAGATTCTGTCTGTTTTCAGTCAGTTACTGTTGTAGCTAGTAACTTGTTATGTGTTGTTATGGCACTTTGTGAACCCACATAAAAGAGAACATAACTGTAGAAATGTAACTTCCTACATGATCTTAGTATTACAGTTGTTGAGATTGCAAAACTAATTTCTTATCCGGAATTAAGTAGGATATCTGTTCCTTGATTTTATGATTCCATGAGGTTGGTAGAGACCTCCAAAGTCATCCAGTCCAACCTATCACCCAGCCCTATCCAATCAACTAGGCCATTTCACTAAGTGCCCCAACCAGTCTTTTCTTGAACACCTCCAGGGACGGTGGGTGATTCCACCATCTCCATGGGCAGCCCATTCCAACAGCAAATTATTTTTTAATAGAAATGGGCTTAAAATTATTTTATTATTTTTCTCTTAACATGGCAAATGAGGTTTGCTGGCTTTCTACAAGAATGCAGTATGACTTGGCCTGAAAAACCGTCTTGTAGGTTGTAGGTTTGTTGGGGTTTTGTTGTAAAGAGCGAGTCATTATTTCTGTTTTAGAATTAGTCTACTTGAATCTGATTAATGTAGTAGGTTGAACAGGACCTGGTTTTAATTTCCTTTATGTTTACCATTTGAACTGACAAAACAGAAGAGATACTGCCTCAATATTTCATGTCCATCTTTATACACAGACATATATATGTTTGAATTGTCTATTGTTTAGTGCTTCTCTATAGTATGATTTAAAATCTGTTGTCTGGTCTTAGGGATGAAAGTTGTCATGCCAGCTGGTAATTTCTGCCTTCAGAAGCTGCATGTCTTACTTCAGTCTTCTTAGTGAGGGACAGCATTTTAGTGCTTTTTTTCTGGACATCTTTCTTTGCTTACTTCCAACTGTTTAAGGATGAATAAATAAAAAAAGTCAGTTTGTCAAGGAGAAATAAGTTCATTAATTTGTAGGACTTTATGTTTTTCTAAGTGCATATTTATATTGCATTTTTTTCAAGATGTGGAGGTTATAGGTCAAAGACAAAAGGGTTCTCATGGCTACAGGCCAGCCTACCATTTGGGGAAGAGATGTTCTCATTCATTAAGAATGCTACAAAGGAAATGAGGAAATACTCTTGGAAATGCCCTCTCAATTCTGTCAGGATTACCTTAGCCTTCTTGTGGTTTAGCTTCTAAGCTGCAGTTCACCCAGTTGGTAATTTTGGCTTTTTGTAGAGGAAGCTGAAAGTTAAGTTTGCAGACTCTGAATATAAAATACTATAGTTATGGGGTCTTAGCCACATGTTTTTTTGTAACTTCAGTGAGTCTTTTTTAGTGTTTAGCTGTATCCAGGGACTTTGCATGCCGAATGAAGTGAAAGGGCATGGATCCTCATAAAGCTCTGGTGCAGAAGGGAGAGTTAAACATAACATATGAGAAGAATCTGGATGGTCCCAAAGCACTTGCATTGTTATTCACACTGTTTGGTATGGAGTGCTATGAGAACCTGCAAATTTAACTTTGGTGTCTTCAGAAATGAGAGATGCCCTGTGCAGTGACAGTCAACAATAGATTACATTCTGGCCAAGGTGTTTGGGATTTTTTCTTTCAGCATCCATAAAATGCAAAGTAGCCTTGTGGTTAGCACTGGTGGAGGTGCTGGAAATTCTTTTAAATGTTTGGAGGTTAAAGGGGACTTTTGGTCTAGACCAGCTGTGTAACCATTTACATGTTTTATACCATTACTACTTGTTCATGTCAGGGCTCTGAGGAAACCACCAGCCCTGACTGTGTCCCTGCCCAGACCCTTGGGCCTTCCCTCATCCTGCTTACAGCCGAGGACTTGACTTCAGTTTCCTCAGGGCTGTCACTCACAGCTCCAGCTGTGCTGCAGCAAAATGCTGGTCTCCAGCTCTCCACAGCACTGCCTAGGATGTGAGTCCTATTAAGGCCAAGCTGATGTCCTAGCCTAGCCTTGTCCTGTATCCCATGGCTTGCCTTGGCCATCCTATAATTATTTTCTGTAGCAGACCTGACACTTTCCCATGGGCTGGCATCCTGGCTTGGCCTCAGCCCATCCCCACATAGGTACTTGATGTCATGGGCTGGGGCTGGCCCCAGCCTGCCCTGCCTCTCTGGGGAAGCACCCATGGCTACCAGTGCCCTGGTCCCCATGATGTCCCAACAATTCAAACAGAAGAAAATGAGGAGGATTGTGGTGTAGCTGTGTTTGTTCCTGATCTCATCTTGTTTTTCAGAAAACTCAAGTGCTTTTCCCTTAGTATTGTAGCACCTCTTGGGAATTCCTTTATGCATTACCCTAAATGCATCTGACCATCCAAAACAGCTATGTGTACTGTGGATTGGTGCTGCTGTGGTAGGGACAAAGCAGTAGTGTAGTGCTGTAGAGTTGCTCCCTTTTCTGTTATTGGTGCTGCATTTGAGACTTCTTGCTTTTTAGCTCTTTTTAAGGAAACGGAGGTTTATGTGATAACCATTTTTTTTATCCCTTTATATTGGGTAATGTCAGTTACTACAAAAGCTCATCATTCTTTCAGGTTTTGTGAATGCTAATTACTAGAGGTTCTGATGGGTGCCCTCAGGGAAGGAGAAGCTGCCTTATCAAATTATAAAGTTGTAACTCATAGCAGGCATGATATGCCTTATGGGAGGGTGGTAGAATTGTGTTGCAGGTAGAGTCTTCTTGTGTCTTGGCTGCCTACTGTGGAGGCTGTTAAATGTGCCTAGATTGTGGTTCTTTGGAGACAACAGCTAAAACCTGGGGATAGGTGAGAATGGGCCAGGGCAGGATGGATAAAGCAAACCTTCTGAGGTGTGTGATATTTGCTATTTTCCCATGTGAATTTTGACCTTAAAATAAGTAATTGTAAAAAAAAAAAAAGAGAAGATGGAAAAAGTGCAGGCAGCATGATAGGAATACTTACATGTCCACTGTGGATAAGTTTTGCTCGAGTTCACACTGCATTAGATCTAATGTAGCTAAAAGCCATAGCATGAAGTGCCTTTGATTGGTGCTTGTGTGCTTTGTTAAGAAAATCATAATTGACTGGCACAGTACGTTTTTCTATTTCCTTTTTTTGTTGTTTTTGCAACCCTTTGCTGTTTTATCAGCTGTGGCTGTTTTTGTTGACCTGAATTTGCAAACCCCGTGTTAATTAATTTTCTTTGGACATTCACTCATTAAGGTTTAGCAAGGATAATAGACATTCTATGTAATGGAGAGAAATCATGGAATCATAGAATAGTTTGGGATTGCGAGGGACCTCTAAAAGTTATCTAGTCCAACCCTCCTCTGCAGTAAGCAGGGACATCCTCAACTAGATCAGGTTGCCCATAGTCCTGTCAGTCCTCACCTTGAATATCTCCAGGAGTGGGGCCTGAACCATCTCCCTGGGCAACCCATTCTGGTGTTCCACCATCCTCTAAATCCACAGAAGATGGAAAGGCCCATGTTCAGAAATGTCATTAAATGGAAGCAGGAAACTTTAAGAAATATTCTGCAAAACTTTTGAAACTAAATGTCATCTTTCATTAACAATTTGAAATGTGGAAGAAGAACTTGACAGTTCTCTGGTTATTTAAAGTTCAGTTTAGAAGAATACACTGACATCATTATATACTTGGAGGAAAAATGGATTGAAAGAGACAAGTTTTGAAGTTTAGAAGTTGTTCTTCCCTTCCTGTTGCTGATCTGGTGAAGAAACAGGGTTTGGAGATGCAGACAAAATCACCATATATAAGAAGTATTTTCAGACTGGCTATGAGTCTTAGAAATAATCATGTTACAGTAACTGTCTTACCTTTGGCATCTGGATCACAAGTATATAGGGTATTAGTGCAAATAGTAAAAGAATTTGAAATGCATTTTTTAAATGCACTTCAAATATTGAATGAATTTAGATTTCAGGCTTGTGCACAGGCAGGGATACACTGAGTTTAGGGAATACTCATCAAAACGATTCACAACACAGCAATTCTGCAGAAGATATGGCTCATGTGAGAGAGGAAACAGCAGAATGCCAGGGCAATAGGTGTTTCAAATGATACCTTTTTTTTTTTTTTGATTGAATTCTGGTTGTTTTTTTTTTGTTTGTTTTTTTTTCGGGGGGGGTATGTGTGTGTCAAAGTGAAAATTAGTTAGCAGATAAATTCTGAGGAAGGAGAAGGTGCTGATACCTGCTGACTCAGGAATCTTGATCCCTGGGGATCCAGTAGTACAATTGGAATTGTCAGTCTTTGAGTTTCAGTAGTAGCTAAAAGCTCAGAGTGGGTGGCATCCTGTTTCTGCTCTGGAGCATCTTTGTCACCTGACTCTGCAGTCAAATTGTGGGCCTGGTTTTTCAGCTGCTTATTAAACTTCTAAGTGTACCCTAATATGAACTACCAGGTGAATAGTGGTAGATATGCTTCAGTTTCTTCTAAAATATTGCCTTTTTTTTTTTTTTAATGTTTGTAAAAATTGTTTTCCTAATCCTAAGACATGGCTTTTAAATACTATTGCCTTGTGGACTTACAAGAGTTTTCATTTGCTTGTAATATATATGAAACTAGTTAAAATTTCACTTGTGGTAACCTTATTTATTTATCTGGAAATGATACTGCCACATCACAGGGTTTGGATTTTATTTTTCTTCTTGAAGGAAAAGGATAATTTATTGAAATAAAACATTTAGCACTACACTGATTTTTTTTTTTTTAGCTAATTGCAGGAAAGAATTGTTATAGTACTCATTTACTTATGATTTAGATGCTTTTCATGTTAGGAGATGATGATGTTAAACATACCAATGTTCTCCTTTAATATTGCTTGGAGTTTTTGCAAGTCCTTGTTTTGTTGCCTAAAAACATAGCACAACCATATTTTGTCATGAAATCAGATGCTCATTTTCCATTGTAAAAGGCCACATGCTCTTACATTCTGATTACTTCCCTGAAGTTTCATGCCAGTGCCACTTCTGTAATCTCATCTTTTTAAGTGGACTCCTTCTCTCTGACATATTATATGATCTTTTATATCATAAAATCTTGCATTTTCTCTCCATAGCTTCTGCAGAAAAAGACACAATCAAGAATACTTACTCCAAAGTAATGGATGCATATGGGCTCTTGGGTGTATTAAGATTAAACCTTGGTGAGTAAAATATATCTGAGGTGATTTTACAACACTTAGAATTTGGGGTTTACCCCCAAAAAAGTAATTACCACACTTACTCAGAATTTGGAAGTAAAATGAAATTACTATTTCANCCCCAACTCTCTCAGCCTGTCCTCATAGCAGAGGTGAATAAACATGTATACATCTGTATGTATAAATACAGCTAGACAGTAGCTCAGCTACGCCCCTGGAGACCCCCTGGACAGAGTCCAGGGGCTGTTGCCAGCTAACACAATATTATTTCTCCCACTCCCAGTCAGTATTCTTATCAAAAACCCAAACGGTAGCCAGGGGAGAGAAGAAAGCAAGGCCAAAGGGAGAGACAGGGCAAAAAAGTAAGCAAGAAGAGAGAGAGTACAAGCTGTGCTTCAAGCTATATAGGATGTTTTTAAACCAATGAAATGGGGTAAACATATATCTTACATTTTGTTCAGCCTCTTGACAGTAGAGTCCACTCTCCTGGACTCTCTGAATTCTCTAGAAAAATTTATTTACAATTTACTAGTCTTAAAACTGTAACAGTATCAAACCTTATTTTTTCATTTGGTGAAGAAAATGGCACTGCTCCTGTAAAGCTGCACAGCACAGGATCTTTGCAACAGGAACTAGGGTTTGGCTTTGATTTGTTTTTTATTTTTTTTATTTTATGTCTTTCTAGAGTAACTTGCAAGTTTGGAGCACTTCCAGAAAAGAGGGAGTGGACAAAAATAACTTCCCGTTTTCATAATCCCTGTTATTTTCAGCATAATTTCTTTCCCCTCTTTGTGTTTCCTTTTTCTTCTGTAGAACTTGATAACGAGTTCTTGGTGTTGACTCTTTTTGTACGTGTTTTCGGGCAAGCTAGGGTTAGATTATGTATATGAATGGCTGGAGAGCAGCCCTGAGGAGAAGGACCTGGGGGTCTGGGTCGACGAGAAGCTCAACATGAGCCGGCAGTGTGCACATGCAGCCCAGACAGCCAACCGAGTGCTGGGCTGCATCAAGAGAAGTGTGGCCAGCAGGGCAAGGGAGGTGATTCTCCCCCTTTACTCTGCTCTCGTCAGACCCCACCTGGAGTACTGTGTGCAGTTCTGGAGCCCCCAATACAAGAAGGACATGGAACTGCTGGAGCGGGTCCAAAGGAGAGCCACGAAGATGATCAGAGGGCTGGAGCACCTCTGCTATGAGGACAGGCTGAGAGAGTTGGGGCTCTTCAGCCTGGAGAGGAGAAGGCTTCGAGGAGACCTTATAGTGGCCTTCCAGTATTTGAAGGGAGCCTACAGGAAAGCTGGGGAGGGACTATTTACACGGTCTAGTAATGTTAGGACGAGGGGGAATGGGTTTAAGCTGGAAGAGGGGAAATTTAGACTGGATGTTAGGAGGAAGTTCTTTACAATGAGGGTGGTAAGGCACTGGAATGGGTTGCCCAGGGAGGTTGTGGATGCTTCCTCCCTGGAGGTGTTTAAGGTCAGGCTGGATGAGGCCTTGGGCGAGCTGCTCTAGTGGGAGGTGTCCCTGCCTGTGGCAGGGGGTTGGAGCTGGATGATCCTTGAGGTCCCTTCCAACCTAAACCATTCTATGATTCTATGATTTAAACATATAAAGAAATCACCATCACGCTCTGCTGAGATCTGTTAACTAACTATGACTTTTCTTGTTTTACAGGAGACACCTTGTTACACTATCTGGTTCTAGTAACAGGATGCATGTCTGTAGGAAAGATTCAGGACTCTGAAGTTTTTCGAGTCACTTCCACAGAATTCGTATCCTTACGAATGGACTCAACAGATGAGGATCGCATATCGGAAGTGCGCAAAGTTTTGAACTCGGGAAACTTTTACTTTGCGTGGTCTGCAACCGGTGTCAGTTTAGATCTTAGTCTCAATGCTCACCGCAGCATGCAGGAGCAGACCACTGACAATAGGTTTTTCTGGTGAGTTTGACATGTGTCTTTTCAGACATTACACAGAATAATTCATGCCTTTGCAAACTGATGTGTGGTCAGCTTTTATCCTTGTCTTTATCCACTCTTTAGTGTACACTTTTGTCTCCTGAATATTGATGAGATAAAACATTATTATTTCAATTATAAGGACAGAAGTATGTTATTAGGGATCCAATGTTTCCATGGTCACTTTCTTATCTGGGAGATACAGATTTTCACTGCTTATCTTTTGATCTTAGAAGTTGCTGTGATGTTGTTTTTCAGCTTTGGTATCTCTTAATTCTTCATCAGTGTATCAGGTTTTGAAAATGAATGTGGTAATGTCTTTAAAGAAACTTTTCATCCAAACGTTCTAGATTCTAAAATACTATGATGTATACAATCTATACAATTTCTAAGTGAATCTCCAACATATGAAAGGGTTTTAGAGTTATATTGCAGATTACACAGATGATTGTCACATTGCTGCTTTTGTTGAAGCAGAGAATATATGTTGAGCTGCAGTGCATGTTGCTTGACTTCTGAACTCACAATCTTTTTACAGAATATTTTTTGATAAAGGTTTTTGCACTGAGAATTCTTGGTAAAAGGAATACTGCTGCTTCTGCCATTAAGCAGCTTAAGTAATGCCAGTGATTCATATACTGTCATATGAGAAATTCTGCTCCCATGTTTTCAGCCTTTGTTAAAAATAGTGTATGTATCCATGAATCTTGGAAAGGTCCTGAAGACTTGGCAGTATGCTGTTAGAACAGGTGGAAAGCTACATATTTCCTCCTCTTCTGTCCCTATACAAGATTCCAAACCACCTTAGCATGAGGAGACAGTTCTTTATGGTGAGGGTGACACAGCACTGGAACAGGCAGTCCAGGGAGGTTTTGGAGTCTCCTTCTCTGGAGATGTTCAAAACCTGCCTGGATGCATTCCTGTGTGGGCTGCCTTAGGTGATCCTGCTTTGGCAGGGGCGTTGGACTCAATGACTACTCTGGAGGTCCCTTCCAACACCTAACATTCTGTGATTCTGTGATAGGGGCCTGTAGTCCTCTACTTTTTGCCACTATTTTGGTCAGGTAGAGGAACATGGTCAGTTTATTCTAAATGACAAATATGTGTATTAAGACAGAGAATATGCTCAAATCTTCAGAAACATCTACCCTGATACAAGTTTACAGTAGTTAATAGGAACCTGGCTGTTTAGCTCTCTACATCTAGAGAAAACCTGGTCTCCATCGATGAATCTGTATTTCAAGGCTTGATGATGCCTCTTTACCCTGTCCAGATAAGCTGGACTGTCTTTGACTCTTGTAAAGTTTCTTAAGCTACCTCTTGGTTTTTTTTTCAGTAAGGACTGGTCCTCTCAGGAAGTAGATGGGTAAAGTACCACAGTAAGATAAAATATTCTGCTTAGACATTTTAGTAATTAAATTTTTTTGGGCTTACTAAATAAAACAGAAAAGTTTGAAAAGAAAAAAAAAATTGAGAGCTCCAATCTCAGATTGCCCGGGGAAGGTTTCTCAGTCTGCTGTTGTAATGCCTCTGTGTACTTTTCTGTGAAGTGGATGCATACTGGATTGACAGGATTTGAATCTTCACCAGCCATTGAACTGAGGTGCTTGCTAAGTGGTGGATTTTTATTTTTTTATTTTGAATTGGAAACTTAGAGTTTAAAAGCTAAAATTAAAGCAAAAAGCTAAAATTAAAGCAAACAGCTTCAACCTTTGTACCAAATATGTTATTTGCTGTTATGGTAGATTTTCCTGGATAATGACAAGACCAACCACCTTATTAGAGTTTACTATATGGAAAACTTTAGTTCCTTTTTATATAAGTGAATATTTCCAAAGAAGATCAAAATCCAAACCTCATTAGAGTAAGGTAAAACAAACAAACAAATCCTTACAAAACCAAACAAAAACATTAGAAGAACCAAAGTTTTGGCTTTTTTTTTTTTGTTTGTTTTGTTTGTTTTTTTGTTACTTACTGCAGTGTTGATTTGTACTAATTAATGCAGAGGTCCAAACTGTGGCTCTTTCTTTCATCTGAGCAGTAATTGGTGTTAGAGAAAGGTATATGCAACACTTAGACCTGAAATTGGTATTTACAGAAATTTGAAAATCAGTTGGCTATGAATGTATTGCTGGAAACCTACCTGGTCACATGGTGACAAATAATAGAAATAATCAATCTATGTTGACAAGGATTTTTTTTCTGGCTTGATTTTGTGATGGTGTGAAATTGAATGCTGCTTTACCTACCACAAAAAGTAGTCCTGCAATTGAAACTCTGTTTTTGTTTGTTTGTCTGTTTTGGTTTTTTTTTCCCTAAAGAGTCTGTAATCTTTTCAGTTCTTAAAGCCTGTCTGACTGGGGAAATATAAGCAAAATTGATTGTTTTGGGGTTTTTTTGCTGGATGAAAAGTAGAGGCTGTAAGAGTTATTTTTTAAGGCAATTAGAATTCATGGATTCACCCTGTATCTGTAGTGCACAAATGTTTAAGCTGTTGTCTTGAAAACTTTGCTTTTTCAAGTCTGTTTCAATAGGTTTTATATCATAAAATGAAGAGCTCCATGTTTCTCTTTTCTTATTTGTAGTAGTGGGTGTAAAATATAAGAAGTCAGTAGCTGGGTTAATAATTTCAGCTGCATTTAATTTCCTTCCAGTTATTTTAGTATCTTTTTTTCCTGATAGGAACCAGTCACTGCATTTACACCTGAAGCACTATGGGGTGAACTGTGATGACTGGTTGTTACGGCTCATGTGTGGAGGAGTGGAGATAAGGACAATTTATGCGGCTCACAAGCAGGCAAAGGCTTGCCTCATTTCACGTCTAAGCTGTGAGCGGGCTGGCACCAGATTTAATGTCCGGGGAACAAATGATGATGGTCACGTTGCTAATTTTGTTGAAACAGAGCAGGTATGTTACACTACAATGTGTAATGCTTGGCTGATGAACTCAAGATGATCATGTGTGTGGATAGGGTTTTTTTGCCCTGAATCAGTAGATCACAAGTCAGCAGATACTGGAATCGTTCCTTTGCTGCTAAATACGGAATTTAAGTAGGTTACATAATTTGATGATCTTGGTTTTTAGTGTGGCTTAAGATAAGGGCATGCATGGGTCTGAGTTTCAGTAGCTTAAGAAGCTGTTATCCCTGAGCTGCTGTAGGTGTCTGTACTCTTTTTAGCCTCCTGAGCTGTAGGTGAATGTGTGAGCATATAAGAGGAAGGTGATTCTGCTCTTCAGCTGCTCTGGTGAGACATCACATGGAGTATTCTGTCCAGCTCTGGAGACATCAGCACAGACAGGACATGAACTTGTTGGAGTGGGTCCAGAGGAAGGCCACAAAGTTGACAGGAGAGTGGAAAAACCTCTCCTATGAAGAAAGGCTGAGAAAGCTGGGGTTGTTCAGCCTGGAGAAGAGAAGGCTCCAGAGACACTTTATTTTAGCCTTTCAGTAATTGAAGCAGGAGGGTGGGCTATGACAAATATGGGAAGAAGTTTTTTTAGCTGGATTTGTTGCAATAGGACAAGGAGTGATGGTACTAAGGAAGGTAAGTTTAGACTAGGTATGAGGAAGAAGTTTTTTTTGCAGTGATGAGACACTGGTACAGGTTACCCAAAGAGGTAGTGGATGCCCCATCCCTGGAAACATTCAAAGTCAGACTGGGTGAGGCTCTGAGCAGCCTGATCTGGTTGAAGATGTCCCTGTTTACTGCGGAGGGTTTGGACCAGATGAGCTTTAAAGGTCCCTTCCAGTCCAAAGCATTTTCTGGTTGTTTTGGCCTGAGTTAATACTGAAATAAAAAAGACTGTAGAAACAAGCAAAAGACAATTTTGGCAAACACATGGTACCTACCTTGTGGTTCGGGAGAGATGAGAGCATTCCTATAGTTACTTAATACAGCTTTTCTCAAGGGCAATTTTTAAAGCCACTCTAATTCTACTGCATTTGATTGCATTTCTTTGCCCTTATTATGTAGGAGTCCAAGAAGCTATTAAGTACTTCTTTGCTGACTTTTCCTTGCTCACTTCTTACAGTAACCTAGTTACCAAGATGTGTGTGCAACTGTATTCTTGCGAGTAGATATCTTTTGTTGACTCACTGAGTCTGCAAGCTTAGGTAACTTGAGTAGGATTTTATCTGTTAAAGAGCTCTCTTGTATACATCCCATTTCAGGATTTTACTCAGAACAGTTGTTACAGTTTTTGTGTCCAAGTTCCCTGGCAGGTTAGTGTCCCTAGATGACTGTGGCATATCATTCCACTTAATTTCCTATTTACTTAATAGACTGATCTATTTTGAATTATGATGCACAAAATCTTCTCAGGTGTTCTCAGTAGGCTGCATTGTCATTTTCTGTGCATTGTTGTACATTTTAACTGTTCCTGCAGGAAGACCCCTTACCAAGTTTTTTAGAATATCCTTCTCTTAGCACAGAGGTCATTCTGGCCTGGGGGGGTGGGAAAAAACCCTTGCTGCATTTCTTAGACATTGTGAATTGTGGTTCTGCAAAGATGCATGAGAGTGCCAGAATTTATTTTATGAATTGTTTAGAGGGGTTAGGCAGCCAAGTCTAGGGAACACAATTAATATTTTAACTTGTAGTGTGGGCTATGTAATGCAGAAATATATTTTATTTATGTTCATCTAAGATGAAGAGATCTAAACCCTTATATTCTTCAGTATCTATTAATAGTATGCTTTTTTATCTTCACAGGTGATATTTTTAGATGACTCTGTGTCATCTTTCATACAGATCCGAGGATCTGTTCCATTGTTTTGGGAACAGCCAGGGCTTCAGGTAAGCAGGAGATAGGTTTAATTATGCAGATAATTCTTACATGTGTATTTTTAAACTTCTTACAATAGCATTTAAACTTCTGCACAGTTACCTGTCAAGATGAGATTATCCTTCAGGAACAAGTTAATGCTATTGCTTATTTCACCAAAACATGCTACTCTTGAGTTTCTGAACATTGTTTTGTGCATGATTTGAATGTTACTGCTTTTTAGATGTTTTCTCATTGACATTTTGTGAGATGTTGTTTTAATTTAAATTGCTACTTTAAAATAGGTGTCTAATGGCACCCAAAGAGAGTGTTTTCTTTTGAATTTTCTTTACAGTAAGTCTTTTCAAGAAGTCAGTATGGATCAAGAGTTACTGTAATATAATTTAATCTCAGTTTTCTTGAAAGAAGAGTTGTATCAGCAGCTACTACTGTGGTACAGTTTTCATAGGGAAGTTGAAAAAGTATTAATTCCTTACTGTGATTCTAGTTTCTTTAAACGAGAGTCTTAGGCATATATGAACCAGAGTTACATAGGCATATATTAAATTAGAGTCTTAGGCATATAAGCATTTTGCAAAAGAGCTGCTGAAATGTATAATGCCTTTTACTCAGAATAAGTAGTAATTAGATGATATAATTAAGTATATAATTAAAAGAAAAATCTTTTCATGGAAAAGAATAGAAATCTAAGAAAAGCCTGTAAAAAAGAATGGACGCCATAGAAAGCAGAATAAATCATTTAGAAAGTGAAGTGAGGTTTTGGGACGTTTTTAGGATCAAGAGATCTCTGAAGAACAATTTGAATGAGTAAAAACAATGTATTGTAATCTTCTCGTCACAGGTGGGATCTCATCGTGTCAGAATGTCAAGAGGTTTTGAGGCAAATGCACCAGCTTTTGACAGGTGAAAGAATGTCTTACATTTTTGGTAATGCACTGCTATCCTCTGATAAATGATTCTTCAGAGGAGTGGGATAAGTTATACCACACGAGGGGCTTTGTCCATGCAAAAGAGAGTATGTGTGATTCAGCAGAGCAGCCAACTGCTTGGGCAGCTTTCTCAGACTTTACAGGATTGCTTGTTGAAAAGTTTGAATAAAATCTAAAACAGCAAAATACTTTGTAAAATAGAAAACAAAAATAACCAAAATGGTAGTGTGTTTACATTCAGCACTCTGTATTTGTCAGCTGCTGTAAAAAAAGTAAAATGTGTATTTTTGTTTTATTCTTGCCATGACACCTCACATGTTTAGCCTTTTAACTGAATGTAAGTTGATAAATTGGTGCTATTATCCTGATGAAGCAGCAGTCAGTGGCTGTATGTAACTTACTGGAGTTATACTGATTTGTTTGAGCATGACATAACAAAAGGCTTGTAGCAATTACTGGAGTGCCCAGGACATTTCTGAAGCATCTCAGTCAGTGCCAGAAGTGTTTGCGGTAGTTTTCTGTATGCCAGAGGATGAGCATGGAATCTTATTTCTGTTAACAGGCATTTCCAAACTCTTAAAAATTTATATGGCAGACAAATTATTGTAAACTTACTTGGGGCAAAAGAAGGGGAACATATGCTCAGCAAAGCTTTTCAGGTGAGTATGACCATTCTCTTGCTCTGCATAACCTCGCAATTTGTCTCTTTGCATTGAAGGTTTTGTATAGCCTTCAAACAATGAAAGGGGTGTGCTGTGCTCTGCAATAGCTACCACTTGTAGTTAAAATTGTATTTATCATAAAAGCAATTATCAAGATGCATAATAACTAAGTTAATGTTTAAAGGCTTTATATACAATTAGTGGTGTATGTTCCGATTAGTGCTCAATTATATTCTGGTTGATTACTTGGCAGCATAGACAGTGCTGAGGGACTTTCAGTTACTTTCATGTATATTAGTGGCTTATTTAAAAAAATAAATATTTTCTGCGCTATAAAATTGTTAAATAAATAAATGGTACTTTGTGGGGTTGGACACTGTGATGTGTTTTTAAAAATCTTTTTCTTGTAACTCCTAGGTAGAGTCTTTACTGTTTTTCCTCAAATCACAAATTAATGTGTTGATTTAAACATAAAAGCTACTTTGTGATTGAATAGTAATGGTTGTTCAGAAGATGTTAACTAGAAGCAGCCATTTTAATGAATTCCCACTGGTTAGGTTAAAAATAGCTCTCACATTGTTATCCATAAATACTGACAATTCACAAAGTTCTGTCTGAAGCCAAAGAACATGCCAATAGCCATCTGTTATTTTCCTTTCCCACTTTTCTTTTCCCTTTGTGTTATAATGCTTTAATGTCTTAGGCCATTCACTTTCCACAGCAGTCTAAATCACTTGTCTTTCAGTGGTAGTTTATGAAGTGTTTACTCATTCCTCTTTGCTGGCAGATATATCTAAAATGGCAACTGTTAGTGTAAAGAATTTCCACCGAATCAGCTCCTCAAAACTGAAGCATTTTAACAGTAGAAGAGGCTGTAGACTGTCTTGATAAGGAATGATAAGGAAAAATCTGACTTTAGCTGTGGCAAGAAAAAGAAAAAAGAGAGGTGAAATAGTAATAGGTTCTGAGTGATTTGTTGAACAATAATGATAAGAATGGTTTCATTTTACCAAAGAGAAAGTATATAGTCAACAGGATAGCTAATAAAACAGCTTTAAAAGTATTTGTAGCCTCTTAAGTAGTTTATTCTACTATGTGTTCAGATAGTGGTATATTTAAACTTTTTTCTTCTTTTTACAATGTCAGAGTCATTTGAAAGCATCTGAGCACTCAGCTGATATCAAAATGGTGAACTTCGACTATCATCAAATGGTTAAAGGTGGAAAGGCAGAGAAACTACACAGTGTCCTTAAACCTCAAGTCCAAAAGTTCTTAGATTATGGATTTTTTTATTTTGATGGAAAGGAAGTGAAAAGGTTTGTGCATACAACTTCTGTAAATTTCTTCAGATTAAATTACTATTCCAGAGTGCTTTTCACCCCTTAGCAAGAAGGTTATTTTGTTTTCATTGTAACCAAGATGATGCATAGCAACCAAAATATGAGTCACTCATTTTCGTCTATTAAAACTTTGTCTCTTTTTGAATATGCTTTAAAAATCTTAATGGAAAATACATATGTGACATTGATGGGACATGATTTAATTTCAGGTCTTTGAACTCATGATTTTGGTGAAAATGGACAATTGTCCTTTCTCTTGTTACTCATATTTTTATCAGCAGTGGAACCTGCCATTTTCTGTTGGTGTGAATGATGATGTTCAGTGCAGGTTTTTTCTAAATACTTTTGTGTCTGGATCCTTCATTCGAGAAATGTAGTCCTCCACAAGGCACGAATGGGGTGTGTGTTTTCTGCCCTCTTCTGTACTTCTCAGTTCTGCTGTACTTCTGTCCCTATTTCCCCACCTCTCTTACTAGAGCAAAGACTCTGCTTATTTCAGTAGCAAAAGGGAAGCCAGGCTAGAAACAGACATAACTCTTGCTCTTCGTTCTTCAATACCCATCTTCCTTTTAATTTAATACCAGAGCAAACTGCTGAGTGAGGTTATCCATGAGAAAGAGAATTGAGTGTGAGGGGATTGTGTCATGTGCAGAGGGGTTTCATCTCCTAGTGCAGTGGGAGAGAAGAGGGTTACAGTATCACTCTGTGCTCTAACCTGGCTGTAGGATAATCCTACAGGGTCAAGTTTTAGTAGGCCTGGATAAGATTAGATTTAGTGAGAGGTTGCTTAAGCCCCACCTCCACCTCAAAACATCACTGATCATTCTCCAAAGGTTTTAAAATTGGTGTGGCGTTTTGTGTTGGGAGAACACCACTTGGTCCTGATGGAGATTCAAAAAATACCACCCATCAAGAAGGCTGACAACAAAACAAAAGCAAAGACTGTGGCCTGTGATAGCTTGAAGAATTGCATTATTAGAAGATACAGTGATGATTTTTGCAAGATTGTTTACCATCTTCTTTGGAGAATGTCAGCTTTTTTTACTAACAAAGATAGTAAGTGCCTCTGTATTTCATAATGAATGCAGAGATGGTAATGAAGGAATAATCTGAGAGAAAGTTCTTCAAAACTTTCTACTAGTTATTGTTAGATCTCCAAGTACATGTAATGGAGCCTTACTGACTTAGCTGATGGGTAGTGGGAATGATGAAAATAAGGAATAGGTGTGACGATGAAAGTGAGGAATTGTGGAAGCACCGTCAGAATTTTGTATTCGTAGCCAGGCAACAACAGCATGAATATGGCCTGTTGTGACCATTCTGATAGCTCTATAACATGAGTTAATGGGCTTCTTGCAAAGTCCAGGGAGCCTGAGGGCCTCAAAGCATCTGTTGACCTAAAAGGGAAAGGATTTTTTCCTAATTTTTATTCATTGGGGGAAAGAGAAAATAATGAGAGGCTGAAATTTGCTTTAATTTTTAATCACAAATTCACCTTAATATAGGTAAGCAAATACAAGAACTGTCTAAATTTTGTTTTGCTATACCTAATAGTTAATATTTCCCCCTGAGATTCCTGGGAAGTGTGTTAAGTTGGGTTGTTTATAAAAAAAACTTTATTCTGCATAACATTTTAACTAAGTAAGAAAGGAGAACTGTGAAAAACTGAAGAAGGGGTCATGTTATTTGCAGGAAATAATTTCTGTATAGTCAACTCTGCTGCAAAATTCACTGCTGTTACTGTAACTAACCCTCTGTTGCTGACACATCTATAAGCATACTTGCAGTGACAGTAAGGTTGTACTGACAATACCCTGATTTACTATTCTGGTTCAGATCTGGATGTCCCTGTCTTTGTTGTTGGTATGTGTGTTTAAATTAGTTGTTTCAGTTGGTTTTAATCTCTGTCTCTCGTTGTCCTTGGCACAGATCTCAGAGCGGTACTGTCAGAACAAACTGCTTGGACTGTCTGGATAGAACAAACAGCGTGCAGGCTTTCTTTGGCTTAGAGGTAGGAAAACTAGTGTCCAGATACACAGCGGCTCCTGGTGCTTCTGTAGCAATTAGGCTGTAAAAGTAGCATTGCCTTCCCTATGAAAGATGCTTCATAGATGCCAGTTTGATTTACAGTGTGATTACTTTTCCTGCTCTGGAGCTACCAGATCTTTATAATTGCAGAAGCAGTAATTGTGTAGTAGCTGTAATTAAACAGTAGCTATGCAGTGTTAAGAAAGAATATTTGTTCTCTTTTACATTTCAGTTCCTTATGTCTATTCAAAATAGGTGGTAGTGTTGCAGTCCTTCACAAAAATACTTGCATTTGCAGTTATTCTGTTAGATTCTATTCTTCAGCGTATAGAATTACTGTACTTAACATCTGCCAGTGCTGTGTGCTCACATTTTCACAACACTGTGCTATAAATTCTTCATGGGACAGTATCGTGGTTGAGGCTTTGGCCACACTCAGATTGAGTAACTGGAAATAAAACTTGGGGTTCAGTCCTGCAGGGTTGTGCTTGCTATTGAAACAAAGGTTCTAGCCTGCAGGTTTATACAATAGAGCTTGAGGATGTGAAACTGGTAGGAATTGGAGTAAATTAGTACTAACTGGGCTAAAAGAGTAGCTCTGAAATCTTTTGGCAGCTCCACTCATCTTAATAAACTAAGTTTGATTCCAAAAGAGAAAATCCTTGGAATGTTTAAAAATGAAAAATGATGGATGAATGTTGTAATGTGATACTAACTAAAGGGATCATTATTTTGTTTTCTGAATTGTATTTAATTAAAATGCTTTTGTTACAGCATCTATAGGAGGAATTTCTGTGAGACCTGCAAAATCCATTAGCTGTAGAACAAACATTTCTCATTCTGGAGTAGGTAGCACTTTGCTGTTGCCGGTTCACTGGTGCTTTAGTCAAAAGGAATGCTCTTTACCCTCATGCAAACACAATTTTTCACTGTAACATTCACCACTTTTCACTGTACATTCACCACATACATCATGCTGTAACAGATGCAACACAGTTCAAGAGCTCTAATGCTTTATTTCTCCATTGTTTCAGCTCTCCATGCACCATAGAGACGAGACACACTTCTTCATTACTAAAATCAAGAAAAATAATTCTTTATTTCATTATGTGTTGAAAAGAGCAGCAGCATGCTTTGAAAAGTCTCACAGCATTTATTATGTTGTGTAGTTTGTGTATTGGTATTGATTCTCCATAGGACGGACAAACTATTAAAGTCTTTCCTGGCCCTAAATTTGTTTGCTGGACTTTTAAGAGTTCACTCTAGATACAAATGCAAGCTTGAAGTAAGCAATTAAGTTATCTTAAGTGACCCTTGAGAAATGCTGCCTCTTGTATTTTACTGATAATGCAATAGTTTTCTGTGGCACAAGAGCAAATCTTTTTACACATGTAATGCGTATAGTATTTATATGGCAAACTTAACTTTGCACTATTGGTTTTTTTCCTTTCTTAGCCTTTTAAGAAATGGATTAAATATAGTACGTTTTTTTTAGACCACATGTGCCAAACTTTTCCTTGGTGAAAGTTAAATTATGATTTCAGCTAAAATATGACAGCTAAAAGTATAAAACTAATAAGAATTCCTCATGAGCTGCTTAATTTTTTATTTAAAGGAAATGTTTCAATTCTTACTTTTTTAACATGATAGACACCTCGTACAAGTACTGACCTTTAGGTGACCACCTGACATTACAAGATAAAGCACTCAATTTCTGAAGCTTCTTGTCATGTTTATCTCTACTTAATTTTGAGTGCAAGTTTCCTTTTGTAACTTCTGATTCCTTCCTAGCCATCAAAACTTTGCCTTCCTGTAATTTTATGTTCATAATCGTAGAATTCATCCTGCCATTGGACACCTCACAGTTGGAAAGATTTTTAAAAGCTCTTGAAAGCAGCTTTTTTAATTTATTTTTTTTATTTAGTTACTTGACTCTTAAAATAATCATAATTCCACAGACCAGGATTTCAAACTAGGTACAATTTCCTTTTCTATATCCCTGAGCATAATGGTAATGTATTTAAATGTAACATAATACATTTATATATGTTATATGTATATATTAGAACTAGCATTTAATGTAGAGTGTGCATTGTGGAAAATAAATTCAGATCTATTGATTGTAAAAGTAAAGATTTCAGTGTGTGACATGTGAAAACAAAGTGAATAGCAGAAGCTAATGCTGTTTACTAAGCACAATGCTCCACTGCTACTGTGTTTGGTAATAGAGATCAGTGTGTTTGGTATATTACACTTCCTTGGGAAGAACATGAATTACTCTAATTCTAAACTATGTAAGTAGAAAGGCTTTTAAGAACCAAAATTAGCTTTCCTTGTTAAGTGGTGAAATTTTAGATGGGCATATTTCAGACTCAATTACATAATTCTTTTCCTATATTACTGCTTACCTTTAAAGGAAAATTAAATGCAGGTGCTGAAGTTCCACGTACAGTGCAGCCTTTCGAATGTGACGTAGCATCAGTTTACTCAGAATGATACATACAAACAAAAAAGTCTTTATTTTTGTGCTTATATGCTGAAAAAAACCCAGATGTCCATTTTCAATAAATGCATTTAAAGACTGTTCTCTTGCAAATATTGTCTTTAACTGTTGCAGATGCTAACAAAACAACTGGAGGTATTAGGATTAGCTGAGAAGCCTCAGTTGGTTACTCGTTTTCAGGAGGTTTTCCGATCCATGTGGTCCGTGAATGGTGATTCTGTTAGTAAAATTTATGCTGGAACTGGAGCCCTTGAAGGAAAAGCTAAGGTAAGATACATTTTATTAAAAACTTCATCAGTATTCAGTATAGGTTTTAAAAAAAATCTATGATTAATATAGTGGTTTCATTTTCACACCCTATCTTCTTTCTTTAAGACATTTCACTGGATGTTGTTTTTCATGCTTTAAGTGTTTATTAACACTGTTAAACAGGATAGTTGGGTGTTTTTTCGTTTTCATGCTCCTCCAGCTATTCCTTTTTAGTTTTGCAATTACTGAAAAAATCCTCAAATTCTGTTTCTACCTTGCTTTCTAATGTTGCAATAACAATTCTGAACGACGTGACAGTGTACACGCTCTGTTTCTCTTCAACTTGTTTTGTCTGTGTTGATACATGAGTTGTTCTGATTCTCTAATGCTCTCTTTTTTCTACCAATTTTGGTTGTGTGGGTATTTTCATTGCCATAATTCTTTCTTATCTGGAGATACCTATCATGACAAATGTTGAATGATAGCAGTTTTTGCCTTCAGTTCCTCTGAGAATTTCTCTTCATACCATTCTTTTTGTTCAAAAATGTGCTGCTTCTCCTTTCATATTGTGTACTATCTACTCATAGTCGATTGTTTTGGTTTTCCATCACTTTTTCATTCAAATCATATCATGTCCTTCTCTGCACAGTGTGCAAGGCATCACAGTAAGCTACATAAAAATAAATTAAGTAAAATAGACTTGTTGCTTCTTCTACCCTCAGTTGGTGTGTATATGAAACTTTTTCATTTGGGAATTTCTTGTAGTGTAGAGTAGAATTTGCTTAAAAAATATTTAGCTTTTTCTTACAAAAATGTCATTCAGACCATCAGGAAAGCTACAGTAAATATTTTATGGAGTGTTTCCCATTCTTGTGGCATTCTCATTCAACTTTACTTGTTTTCCTAAATTAATAGTTTTCTGCCTTTCAATTGGCTATTTAAAGTTGTTACTTTGTAAAGTGCATTTACTGTATTTGCACTTCTGTTTTTAATGTTTAAACACAGAGTACCTTTACTCAAACACAGTGGCCCTGACAGAAGTCCTTTATTTAAAGAAGATCTTTAATACTTGCAAAGCCATATAATGCTTGTCATTGTTTCAGTGAAACCTGACCAGGTCACTACTTGGTATCTTCTTGAGTACTCTGACAATAGTTTTAAAGTTAGTTGTGTTCTCATTTCTCAAATGAAAAAAAATGATGGTTGAAACTCTTCCATTACTTGCTTGTCAGTTTGATTCTTCTAGGTCCAAGAGTACTTAGTAGTAAAAATATGGAAATTTGGAATAGGAGAATTAAAGAAAAAGACTTTAAATGTGTTAATATACATTTCTATATTGAAAACCAGTCCTCTTTAAAGTATTATAATACTTGTTACATCTAACTCCTTACCTACTCTTTTTTTTTGCTTTCTCTGGGTTCCTTTCAATTATTTGCCTGATATGTGAATGGTGAGTGTGGGTTTTTGGATCATGTCATAAGTTACACATTGTCTGACAGAAAGAGAGCAGCATTCAATAAAATCCTGTTGTAGTAGTATGCTCCCCAACACCTCATCCACATTGTCTTCCAAAAATCGTGGTGCCAATTTACTACTACTTATATTTTACAAAAGAATAGTTTGGATTTTTTTGTTGTCCAGTACAATTCATAGAACTAAATGTTTGGTTAGTTTTGTAGTTTTCTTAAGTTTTTGTCCTTCTGTTGTTGTTACATGTTAAAGAGACCTTCGTGAACAATGCAAACTGTAAACTTGGAGTGTTTTTTGATAATAATATAATACCGTGCAGCATCCCTGGTGGATTATGGTCTATATTTCTTATACATGCAATAGCATGTGCTGACATGCACCTACATGTGAAATACACCTCTGTGCATAAAACACAAGATGTGTCATCAAGAAAATGTCTTTGTGCCTGTTACTGCCAGTGCTGCATACACAGATTAACACTGCTGGGTTTTGGATCAACTATGGGGCTGCATGACATGTTGGTTTACATTATCCTCTAGATGTCTGACCCACAGGGAATATCTGTAGCAGTCTATCTCTTGGGAGATTCTTGTTTCACTCAGATAATTGGACACTGCTCTTTTGGAGCACTGTTCAATCGTACCACTCATGTGCTGTGTGTTCAATGACAGTGTCTTCATGTGTATGTAGCTATAGATTAGTATATATGTTCCTTCTGGGATACTGCATGAGACTTGCATGTTATTTTAGAAAGTTAGGGGGCCTTAGTAAACCAAAGTCTCTTTTTTTTTGAATGTGGATATTTCAGAATGTGAATTCTGAAGTAATATGCTGGTGTGTGCATGTCTGTACATATTCATCAATCATGACATTTGGACTCAAGTGATTGTTCATCTCTTACTATTTGGGGAAAAGCCCAAAATCCAATATCACAGTTTAAACGTGACACTATATTAATTAAATTTTTTAAACCTGATGGATTAGGGGAAAAAAATGATTAATTATTCCCCCTCCCTGCAGTATTATGTTCAATTCTAGTAATGTCAAATGGAATAATTTGGTTGTTAGATTTGTCTTGAAGGTATTGCTAGATTAGGGGTGGGGGTGGGGCAGGACAAACAGTAGGCTCAGAATTTTTTATTTAACACTTAGAGAAGGAAATGGCTTTAGCTTTTAAAAATCATGAATGTAGTTTACAAATGTGTTACTGAATATTGCCAATGTTATTGTAAGCGGTGTCCAACATAAAATATTTTATACGTGTTCCTCCCTAACAGGCTGGAAAGCTGAAGGATGGTGCTCGTTCTGTGACCAGAACGATTCAAAATAACTTTTTTGATAGCTCCAAGCAGGAGGCCATTGATGTTTTGTTATTGGGAAATACTCTAAATAGTGATTTAGCAGATAAAGCACGGGCTCTCTTAACCACCAGCAGTTTACGCGGTATGTGTCTTTCAGGATTTTAATGTCTGATAACTATTTGGTGTAAGAAATCTGTATGGAGTCTGTTTTCAAAGCACTACTGGAAAGTACAAATGCTGTTTTATGTCCTGTTGGCTTATTCAGAGGCAAAAGTTACTTTTGGTTTACTAATATTACCAAACATGCTGCGGTAATTTCTTTGCTGTTTATAATATGTTAATGTCTGGTGGTATAATGAGTAAATATTTGGGAGCGTGTTTGTGAGAATTTACTGTAGGTGCATGTTGGATATGTTCTGCGTAGTTCTTCATTTATAGCAAGTGTTAGTCATGACAATCATATGGTGAATTCTGGAAAAAAATATCCTGAATTATTAAAATAGTAGGAGTTTTTTATTGTTTGCTAAATATCTTCCTTAATTTGACCCATCATGTCGGTGAAGAAATTCTCACCATGGTGTTAAATGAAATAGAAAGTATTTATTCTTTTCTCAAGCTAACGAATGCTGGTGTTTATCTTCATTTTGGTTTCTAAGGCACTGAGAAATGAAGTTTTGGTAACAAAAGAAAATATAAAGTAAAAGGAGCTGTCAGAAAACTCCAGATGAATGATTTTACACTACAAAATGGATTTTTGTGGGAAGTCTTTCCCAGAAATACATACACTATACAAAAGCTTGTCAGGCTGTGCATGAAATTTGACATCTAAATAAAAGAGACTTTAGAAAGTAACTCTGCTTAGGCAGAGTACCCACCTGGGCCTTGGATGGTCTGATTACAGGAAAGTGGGTTTACCTAGTCAGATAGGCAGCTGAACCACAGCCTTCTGCATCCCCAAGGACAGCTATAGCCTACATGGTCATCATCCTTTTGTAGAAACAGTGGGCGGGGAAGTAGTAAGTTGGCCAAGTGTAGGGCTGTGTCTATTGTCCTGGGATACAAAAAATGGAGGAGCAAAGAAGGAACTTAAATTCAAGTCTTCTTTCCAAGATATCAGGTAAGAGTGTGCTAAATAGTGCTGTTTTTAAAAATTAATGACATTCTTAATTTGTCCCTTTTTTTCCCCCTTCCTTCCTTTCTTCCTGAGCACTTCTTAACCTAGAATGAGGAAAAATATGTCTAAACTTCAGCGCAAATCTGTGGCTTGAGAAAAAAAATAAATCTTTCCCAATTTTAGTCTTCATCTTGTGGGTATTTATAGATTTCTTGTGTCAAACCTGACAGACTTTTTAATCACATTTCTCTACCACAAGGTTTCATACTAAGGCATCTGAAACCGGCTAAATTGGATCTCACTTAAAAATATTTGAAAGTCATTTTTATTTCTTCTCACTTTCTCTGTGAATCGAAGCTGCCCTTTTAATATTTGTAGCTTCTGTCAACTGAGGAACATCTATCCTTCTTCATTGAATATGATGGCTTTGCAGTTCTGTTAGGTGGTAAATTAATGGAGTGGTACTTCAGATGTAAATCCATTATTAATAAAGCAAGAAAAGAAAGTCTGTTAATACCATTGTGGAACTTTTTAGATTTTAAGGCATAAAAGATGTGCTTTAACTGATGGAAATGGTTAGGTGTGATAGATGGTATATTGCACTGTGTCCTCACATATTGCTGGAAAATTTGAAAAAGAAATTGCTTATTTGACTGATTTTTTTTTTTTTTTTTTCTTCTTATTTCCTTCTTACTGCATCCATAGTTTCAGAGCAATCATTGCAATCAGGTATAGTATAGTAAATTAAGCTGTAAATATCTGAACAGCTATTGTTCTTTTCTGGCTCCTTTTCTTGTGCCTATTTCCATAATACTTGATAGTCTTACATTTTCCTAGTAGTGTTTGGATCTGACATTCCTGTGTTCCAAAATCCCTTAATACAAGAAAAGTTCTTTTATATAAGTTAAAATGTAAGGGATGAAAAAGTGTTGCAGTTGTGCTCAAGTGTGAGGTATTAAAAGAGGCAACCAATACCTTGGTGTTTATTTTTGCAAACGTTTTGTTCTAGCTGTAGGGGAATTTGCCTTTTTTTGTTTGTTTGTGGTTGTTGTTTGTTTTGTGGTTTTTTTCCCCCAATGTTTTTTTCCTGATCTGGGAGCTTCTGTACTTTTGTTTTGTATAAATGTTTTGTTTAGGATAAGAAGCAAAATTCTTCAGGCTTTACCTTTTTGTGTTCTTGCATGAGATGGACCAATTTTGTGGTATCTCCCAGGAAAGACTAATGTACTGAAATGATCTGAAATGACATGTTGGCATTTGTGGGTTTGGCAAAGTAAAAGTACAGTAAAAAACATTGAGATACAGTTGCCTCTGCTTATGACATCAGTTGAAGCTATTCAACTATCTGTATAGGTAAAACTCTTAGTAAAGAGAAGGCCTGAAGGGGAAACTTTCTAGTTAACTCCTAATAATCTGCTTTTGAGACGCTGCAGTAATATCTTGACCCATGTCTGTGATGTTTGACTTAAAATGTGAGAGGTTGGCTGTGGAAGGTTTGGTAATACTATGAACAGAAGGAGATATGTAATAATAAGAATGTGCAGGGATCAGCCAGCTAGAGGAAAATCGTGTGAAGGATATCTCCAACGTAAGAAGCTTCTGAAAACTCTTAGTTACTATTATTGATGTAAGTTAGTAGGTAGTAAATAGAAATTATTTGGAGTAACTGTTTAAAATTAAGCTTAAAATTACTGAATTTGTAAAAGAAAAAGAAAAGAAGGAACTGGAGAGAATAAAAGTCCAAACTCTGCTTTTAAATTTCGAAGCTGTCTGTGCTGCTCTCTTGATTGGGTTCTTTGGGTTTAGCTAATCCTTTGGATGACTTGAGTACTTGTATATGTTGTGGCTTAACAGTGTTTGGACCAGTTTCTCTTTAGTGGTAAGGTTCTTGGGTAACTTCTGTCCTTGACCCTCAGAGGCTTTTCTGGTGTTTGGTGGTCTTGTCTGTTACCTAGTGTGTACATTCTGAAGTACACTCAGTATTTGTCTCTCCTCTCAAGGTGTAAAGTATTCTGCTGGCTCTTTGCTCCTTTTTTGACTTCTTCTACCTGGATTTTGATAAAGAAAGCATTATCTCAAGCATGATCTGCCTTTAGTACCCCAAGGAGACACCAGTCAGCTCATTGTCTTTTACATGGATTTGTTCAGTGGTAAAAGTGTTCAAAACCAACAAATACAATATATTTATTTCTACTGTTTCCAGTCTGTTTCAAAGCTGTGAGGGCTATAGAGTCCTTGATTTTTGTTTTTAATTGGCTAGCCAAGATTCTGTAACAAATTTAGAGATGGTAAACTTAAAAAAAAAACCAACAAACCAACAGAAAACAAGCTACAAAGACAGCAGCTGAATAAGTGTCCTGTTTGGGGGATTTGAGTGAAAGGAATTGTCCAGTATCATAGAATCAATAGAACCAACCAGGTTGGAAGAGACCTCCAAGATCATCCAGTCCAACCTATCACCTGGCTCTATCCAGTCAGCTAGACCTTGACACTAAGTGCCTCATCCAGTAGCTGACCATTTGAAAGACAGCACATGGGGAAGGGAAGAATTTAATCTAATATTGTTTATAGGATTCTCACAGTTTCATAACTGTGAGAGTATCCAAAATAGGTAAATCAGTGTCACTTAGATGAAGTACAATAATAATTACACTCACTGCAATTTTTTGTTCCACTGAGATGAAAGAAAAAAGGAATGTAATTTCAAAAAAATATTCGTCTCTATTTGTTTTCATTGGGAAATAGATCTGTTTGAGCACATTTTGCAGCTGATTTATGAAGGGACTTTAAAAATCTCTGTAGTTCTGGGTCTGACCACTGAATAATCTTTTTTGTTTGTTCATTTCTCACAGTGCCCTTTACAGCTCAGTCGTAATTCTCTCTCCCATCTGGCAGATAGAAATGAGACATAGAGAAAGGCTGATATGACAGAGCAATTAGTTTAATTGTTTTGAATCCTAGCCTATTTTCCTCACTAAAGCAGTATCTTGGAAATTCAGCTGAACTAAAGAATAATTCTGATTTGTGGCTTAAATAGACATACTCTAATATGATAAAATAACATACTGTATCTATTTTAGTAAATGTAGTTTGAGTCATTTTTGCACTTACAGAAATTAACATATTTGTAAGTGGGCTTTGTAATGGAGATTGAATTTCATAAAAGCAATGTGTGAAAATGAGGTAGATGTATTTCTTGGCATGTGTGCAAAATAATTGTTTCCATGGGGAACTACAGATAGGGTGAAAGAATGACAAATATTTATAAAACATATTTTCTCTGTTTCTTTTATATGTTATTTATATGACTTTGAACAAATTACTACTGTCTCTCAGTCAGTATTCTGCCCAGACAAATAATTTGTCCATAAAGGGACTTTGCCTTGTGAAAAGCTACATTCATCTTGCTTTTGCAGTTTAACTTCCTATGCATGAACTCATTGCCATTTTTTAAAGGGAAAGATCTCATTGCTAAATTTTCTGCAGAAGCATTCTCTATAAAAAATAATGCCTTTTCAAATGTTTTTTCCAGCATCTGTAAAAGTGCTAAAGAATATGTGCGAGAACTTTTATAAGTATGCAAAGCCGAAAAAAATCAGAGTCTGCGTTGGGACTTGGAATGTCAACGGAGGGAAGCAGTTTCGAAGTATTGCCTTCAGAAATCAGACCCTCACTGACTGGCTTCTAGATGCACCAAAGATAGCTGGTATACATGAATTCCAAGGTAGGAGTTACATTCTGTCAATCATAGAATTACCCAGGTTGGAAGAGACCTCCGAGATCATCCAGTCCAACCTAGCACCCAGCCCTATCCAGTCAACTAGACCATAGCACTAAGTGCCTCATCCAGTCTTTTCTTGAACACCCCCAGGGACGGCAACTCCACCACCTCCCTGGGCAGCCCATTCCAATGGCAAATCACTCTCACTGTGAAGAACTTCCTCCTAATATCCAGCCTATACTTCCCCCGGCACAACTTGAGACTGTGTCCCCTTGTTCTATTGCTGTTTGCCTGGGAGAAGAGAACAACCCCCACCTGGCTACAGCCTCCCTTCAGGTAGTTGTAGACAGCAATGAGGTTACCCCTGAGCCTCGTCTTCTCCAGGCTAAACAACCCCAGCTCCCTCAGCCTCTCCTCATAGGGTTTGTGTTCCAGGCCTTTCACCAGCTTTGTCGCCCTTCTCTGGACACGTTCCAGCACCTCAACATCTCTCTTGAATTGAGGAGCCCAGAACTGGACACAGTACTCAAGGTGTGGCCTGACCAGTCTTGAGTACAGGGGCAGAATAACCTCCCTCGTTCTACTGGCCACACAATGTTTTCTTGAAAGGTCTTGATTTTTTGTAATGCAGATCATAAACTTTAAAATAGGTATATGAGGTCGTGGTTCTTAAATGATTTGCAAACAACAAAGGCTGTCTTTGGTGTTTACACGCAGATCGCAAAAGCAAGCCTGTAGATATATTTGCTATTGGATTTGAAGAAATGGTGGAGTTAAATGCAGGAAACATTGTAAATGCCAGGTAGGTGACATAATCTACACAGTATTATTTTTCTGGATTTTTTTTTCCTGTTTTGTAATGGGTGGGATTAGTCTGGATTAATTTTTGACTGTATTCTAGTGCTCTGCCAGTTTCTGTGCCAGGATTGAATAGGATAGAATAGAATCAACCAGGTTGGAAGAGACCTCCAAGATCATCCAGTCCAACCTATCACCCAGCCCTGTCCAGTCAACTAAACCATAGCACTAAGTGCCTCATCCAGTCTTTTTTTGAACACCCTCAGGGACGGTGACTCCACAACCTCCCTGGGAAGCCCATTCCAATGGCAAATCACTCTCGCTGTGAAGAGCTTCCTCCTAACATCCAGCCTATACCTCCCCCGGCACAACTTGAGGCTGTGTCCCCTTGTTCTCTTGCTGGTTGTCTGGGAGAAGAGACCAACCCCCACCTGGCTACAACCTCCCTTCAGGTAGCTGTAGACAGCAATGAGGTCACCCCTGAGCCTCCTCTTCTCCAGGCTAAACAACCCCAGCTTCCTCAGCCTCTCCTCATAGGGTTTGTGTTCCAGGCCCTTCACCAGCCTTGTTGCCCTTCTCTGGGCACGTTCCAGCACCTCAACATCTCTTGAATTGCGGACATCATCTCAGCTTTCTCTAGTAAAACTGTGATCGCTTAGGTCATGTATAGTGTTGTCTGAAGGATCCAAACAGTCAGTACTTGGCCATGTTTTGGATTGTATCTTCAGCAGCCCTTCATTTTTTTTTCTTCATTTAATGCTTCAAAGGAATTGAGTGTTTGTAGTGTTCTTTAGTCTCTGTACCTTCCTAATGCTGGTAACATCAAGTCTTGTGAAATTCCTTCAGAAAGTGTGAATTGTTGGTGTGCCTTTATAGAGTGTCTTGGATCTGATTCTGATCTGTATAAAGCAAGGCTGTCTTCCATACTGTCAGTTTCCAGTGTCATCCCATGTGTTATGCACTTATTATTGTGCAGTTTGGATTTTTCACCCCTTGCAAAGTGAATTATGAAAATACATTTCTCCCAGTAATAAAGTCTTTTTGTAGTCCTAGGGTTGTATTCACTTTGTCCATTGTTTTCTCTTTCTGTTCTACATGTTTCCTGTTGTTCAGTAAACTTTTAACTTACTGGAAGAAGAACCTAAAGCCTATAACACTGTTACCCTTTGCACAGGCTAATGCCTTGTGGTGGACAGAGTGGTAGTACATCATCCCCTAATTTCACACTATGTCTAGTTAATGCTGTTTCCAGATCCGATATTCTTAATTTGTTTCCAATGCTACTTCTGAAAGCCATAGTCTATTGGATCTCCTAGGACGTTTTTTTTTGGTCTAAGACCACAGACAACTCTTTTTTTTCCGGTATCAACTGAGCTCAAGGCTAGGAAGCAGCTTCCTAGAAATGTTCTTAGATTTTGCTCCTCTGGTCTAGCCTCAGAAATACTGGGAAGATAGACAACGTTAGGAGCCGGGGGCTGTGGTGTTGTGAAGCAGCATTTTGAGGCTGAATTTGAAATTATAGGCTGTGCCTATGTTAGGAGGCATTTGGACACTATTCACAACTTGGTTTTGGCTTGCTGTCACAAGGTTTAGTTAAGATGAAGTTTGTTCAACTAGATCAACACTTGAAATACCTATTTAATTTGATTTAATTTTAAAATTGGCACTTTTAACCTCACTGCTAGCACAACCAATCAGAAGCTCTGGGCTGCTGAACTGCAGAAGACTATATCAAGAGATTACAAGTATGTGCTGCTGGCTTCTGAACAGTTGGTGGGCGTCTGCCTTTTTGTGTTCATCAGGCCCCAGCATGCTCCCTTTATCAGGTCAGTGAACACACAGCTGTGCCCAAGTTGGGTCACCACCGGTTTGCTTTATTTTGCAAGCTAACATACAAGTGTGCTAAGAAGCATTGAAGGGCTTGAAAAGAGGTGTTGCATCTCCTGGGGAACTCCTGCTTAAATTCTTTCATCTTAGATTTCCAATAGCCTCATTGTTTGCCAAGAAAGATTGAAAAGCTAAAATGTTTTACTGTTAGCTGCTCGGTTTTTGAACGTTGTCATTTTTTGAATGGCCCAGTGGCCTTACTGCTGAAAGGACAATGTGAAAATGTTCTCTTACCAACATAATGTCATACTTATATTTAAAGCTGTTAACTTCTTTGCCATTGCATTTGAAAGTTTAATAGTGTTTTTATTAACTCCTTCAGGGATGTTGCTGTTGATACTGTAAAGACTGGCATGGGAGGAGCCACTGGTAACAAAGGTGCAGTAGCAATTCGGATGCTGTTTCATACATCCAGTCTTTGCTTTGTCTGCAGTCATTTTGCTGCAGGGCAATCACAAGTTAAAGAGAGAAATGAAGACTTCGTAGAAATAGCTCGCAAGCTTGGTTTTCCAATGGTAAGCAACAGTGTTCAAATCTCATAACGAAAGAGAGGTTAAACACATTGAGCTTCAGCAGTGTCATCTAAAAGATCTATTTATTGTTTTTCTTCTCTTCAGATTCCCTCAGAAATCAATTTTCCTTGTGTTAGAAGTCTCAGAGTTAATTAAGTTCCTAACAGTTTTATTAAAGTAGGTGACTACAGAGAGAATAGACCTTTCCAGTGCAATGACTGCTGGAGATGATGAAGCGTGAATTCACTTGCATTAGACGTCAAGTATTTAGTATAGGAAAGAGACCTTACGTATTCTTGACATGCAGCAGAGCTTCTATAGGCTGCAGAGTTAATGAGCTGTGAGGAAAAAAAATCCATGGGAAACAGCACTATTTTCAATACGTAAGAATGATTTTTGCCAATCTTAATTTCTTGTTTACTCTTTTTTCTCACGTTGGATGGTACAGTTCTGTACCATGTTCTCATAAAGGATTATCGGGTACCAAGTAAATACTCAATGCTTTTGTCAGTGCAACAAAATACTTCCTTGGGACTTAAAACTGTCTTAAATTTTGTAGTCAGACTCTCCTTTGTTAGTTTCTATGGTACTGTGCAAGAGTCTGACACTGTATTTTACAGGCTTTTTTTGATTTCTAAATTTGTCCCCAAAGTCATGTTTCATTTTTTGGTGGAAGTACTGTACTCTTATCATCCCTGGAAACAATTTCCTAAATGCTGCTGTTATAATCTGGCAGTGTATCTACTTTGATTTACTTAAAGGCAATGATAAAAACAAAAAAGAGGGAAGTAAAAGCTTTCACTTTAAAACCTAGGCTTTATTTGAACTAACAGAGACCACCTGTCTCTCCCTAGCCATGAAAATTGTATGTAGCTGAAAAGTCTTCAATTAAGTCTGGGTAATAAATTTGTTTGTTATCCAGTTTGTTGGGATGTTGTGCCAGAAGAACTCAGGTTAGCATTTTGTTCTGCTTTATAACCTCGTTGTGACACAGATAGTCATCATCTTAGAGCAGACTTCTAAAGCAGGAGTAGAAAGATAAAGAAATTTAGAATCCAATTCAGATGATTCCTGTTTCTTTAAGAAATGCAAACTTTGTTCGTATTTTATCTGTGTGAATACCATTCAGTTGGCTATGGTGGTCTAACCATATAAACACTAAATACTGACATATATTTCAGTTGTCCTCATCAGCTAGAAATTATGCACATTTTCAGTTAAAACCTGAACTTCTGCACCTGGAAGGAATAAATTTGTCACCCGATTAACTTCTTTATATTATTGTTTTGCAGGGCAGGATGCTTTTTTCCCACGACTACATCTTTTGGTGTGGTGACTTCAATTATCGAATAGATCTTCCAAATGAGGAGGTTAAGGACCTAATACGACAACAGAACTGGGATGCCCTTATAGCAGGAGACCAACTTATCAATCAAAAGAATTCTGGACAGGTAACTTTAAAAGTGTTAGCATACTTTTCTTTTTTTCCTTCAACTGTTTTCTTTGGTGTCTCTGTAAATCTATATCCTCAGCATGTTTAACTTAACACTTTTATCCAATTAGTGGTATGGAAGGATGGGGCATAGCAACTTTTAGTAAGTTATTTGTAGTAACTGACCTGGAGAGGCAGCAATATAAATACAGTGACTAGCTGTAGGAGTAAATTTTTTCTTAGTCTTGGAAAAGAAAGAAAACCTTGTCATCACTTTAGAATATTGTGTTGGAATTTGCTTTGTAATATTTTTCCTTTTTATCTGGTGCAACTATGTTAAAAAATAGTTCTAGGTGTTACTTTTGTAGTGCTACTGTTTACTTTAACTTGCTGCAGTGATAGGTTACTGTCATTCTGTTGGAAAAATGAATAGTCCAAACAGTACCTTGTTGCTTACAAAGAAAAAGAGCATGGAATAACAAACTCTGAAGAAAGCTTCAATTTTTAGATTGTTAGAGTTTCTTGGAAGGTAGGACATAACAATTAAAGGAGTATTTGTAATGGCTGAAATTTGGTGTGAAAGTGAGGATTGTGCCTTTCCAGCTGTATGTCAGAATGTCATAGACAGTAAAATGAAAGACAGTCCTGTTTGTTTTGTATGCTTGCCAGCACTTTGGTCATAAGCAGTATTTTCAGAAATAGTTATCTTCCTTTCATGCTGGTGTCTTGTGCACCAGAACAGGAAGAAAAACACTACATTATTGAAAATTATTTGTTTATAAGCTAGTTCCTAGAGAAAGAGATACATGTGTTCAAATGGGCCAACAGTGTAGTTGTCTGTTAATTTGATGAAAGCAAGGGAGGTGTAGAGGTTTTGGGGATGTTTACTGCTGTTATAAAGCTGGAAAAAACTATGAGAACTGCTGTACTTTAAAAGACTCAAAATAGTCTGGATAGGGAGAAAAAAGGATAGTACTGCACTGTTGGAATAATATTCCATTACTAGAAAGTGGCTAGCTGCACAGCAGAGGGTTGTCAGCTGGCTGACAGGGTAGCTCCAATAATTGTTGCATGGGGCTGTTAAGCAGTCTATCTGCTGTTCAGAAAAGGTGTTTACATAGCAACTTTCTTCATAAAAGTAGTTTAAGAAATTACCAACGATAAAGAAACCAATATAGTCTCAAGTTGTGGGGCTTTGACATAGATCTTCTGATACTAATTTTTATGTTGATTAGATTTCAGTTTATATTTCCAACAGTTTAGTGTATTAACCATTGGGGTTTTTTTTCCTCCTTAACTCCTATTTATTGGTGGGACATCTTGTGTCAAATTGGAGGAATGTTTTGTATGTTCAGATAGGTACATTAAGATATAAACCTTAATTCCCAACATCTGTGAACACATAAGCAGCTAACTAATTGACGTGCTGTGGACAGCATTTCTGTCTTGGATGACCTCAAGTTATGAATGACATTGGAGGAACAGTAGGTTGTTCATGAACCTGGGTTTAAAGATAAAAATGTTGGCATTCTTCTGATCTTTCTGGGTCATTTCTCCCTTCTCAGAGATGTGTATACAAGTTTTCACTGTTAGAAAACAGAATTCTGATTAGTTTCAAGCTGTTTCCCATCTGTTTCTTTCTTCTGACATGACACAGAACTGCTTTGTTTCTTACAGATTTTCAGGGGATTTTTGGAAGGGAAAATAAATTTTGCTCCTACATATAAATATGATCTTTTTTCTGATGACTATGACACCAGTGAAAAGTGTCGCACGCCAGCATGGACAGATCGCATTCTTTGGAGAAGAAGAAAATGGCCTTTTGACCGATCAGGTCTGAGTTCTTCCTTAGATTATTTAAAATAGTCTTCTAAGTGGCTCACAGAATCCATTTAGTGATACTCAGAGTACCAGTGTTTGTGAGCTGACTTTTTACGAAACAGAAAGCTTATAACAGCATCTGCAATAAATTCAGTGACACTGACAGCATTGTGGCCAAGAAGGCCAAGCACATCCTGGCTGTATTGGGAACTGTGGTAAGTGGGACCAGGGAAGTGATTATCCCTCTGTATTCTGTGGTCTGGAGATCAGGTAGTGAGGTGGATTTGTGACTGCTTGAAAGAAAGAAGTCAGAGAGTTGTGGTCAGTGGGATGGAGTCTAGTTGGAGGCCTATAACTAGTGGAGTCTGTACTGGGACCAGTTCTGCTCACTATATTCAACAGTGACCCGAATGAGGGCACAGAGTGCACTGTCAGCGAGTTTTCTGATGACACAAAACTGGGTGCAGTGTCACAGAAGGCTGTGCTGCCATTCATTGAGACTTGGATAGGCAGGAAGAAATTGAATGAAATTCAACAAGGGCAAGTGTAGAGTCTTGCACCTGGGAAAGAACAACCCTAGGTACCAGTATAGGTTGGGGACTGACCTTCTGGAAGGCAACGAAGGGGAAAAGGATTTGGGGGTCCTAGTTGATGAGCCAGCAATGTGCACTCATGGCCAGCAGGGGCAATGCCATTCTGGGGTGTATTAGAAGGGGTGTGGCTAATACCTCGAAAGAGGTTCTGCTGCCCCTCTACTCTGCTCTGGTGAGGCCACATCTGAAGTACTTTGTCCAGTTCTGGGCCCCTCAGTTCAAGAGTGACATAGAACTGCTTGATAGAGTCCAGTGCAGAGCCACAAAGATGATTAAGGGAATGTATCACCTCTCTTACAAGGAGAGACTTTATAAATATGTAAAGGATGAGTGCCAGGAGGATGGAGCCAGGCTCTGCTTGGTGATGCCAAATGACAGGACAAAGGACAGTGGGTGGAAGTTGAGGCATAGGAAGTTCCATGAAAACATGAGGAGGTTTTTTTTTCACTGTGAGAGTGACAGAAGATTGGAACAGGCTGCCCAGGGGCTTGTGGAGTCTCCTCTGGAGATATTCAAAACCTATCTAGACACGTTCCTGTGTGATCTGGTATAGGAGATCCTGCTCTGGCAGGGGGTTAAACTGGATGATCTTTTGAAGTCCCTCTGGCCGCTGACAGTCTGTGATTCAGCACTGGGGAGGTTACACTTTGAATACTGTGTTCAATTTTGGGGCACTCACTACAAGAAAGACATTGGATCCAGAGAAGGGAAATGAAACTGGCAAGGGTCCTGGAGAGCAGGTTTTATGAGGAGCTGCTGAGGGAACTGGTGTTGTCTAGTCCAAAGAAAAGGGGTTGGAAGGACACCTTATAGCTCTGTATAACTCACTGAAAGGAGGTTGTAGTGAGGTGAGTCTCTTCTTAGTAGCAAGTCACAGGACAAGAGGAAATGACCTCAGGTTGCACCAGAAGAGGTTCAAGTTGCATATTAGAAGAAATTTCTTCATTGAAAAGGCTGTCAAACACTGGAATCGGCTCCCCAGTGAGGTGGTTGAATCTCCATGCCTGGAAGTTTTTAAAAGGCATATAGATGTGGTGCTAAGGGTTTAGCACCACAGAACGGTTAGAAATGACCTCTAGAGATCTAGTACACCCCGCCCCTGCCAAAGCTGGGGTGATCCAAAGCAAGGATCACCTAAGGCAGGCTGCACAGGAATGCATCCGGACTTGGTAGAGCTAGATAAGAGTTGAACTTGATGATCTTAAAGATGCTTTCCAGCCAAAATGATTCTGTTATTCTATGACCAGGAGGATCAAGGACGAGATAACCAGTCACTGATACTTCAGTAGTTCCAAAGAAACATCTGGGTTTTATTCTGTAAAGCATTTGGGTTTGGTTTACTTTCTTTTTTAGCTTTTTATAATATTTTTAAAATGTATGCTTGGCAATCACTGTGTTTCTTCCTCTTTTGTTTTCATTAATACTGAATGTAGCAGAAGACCTGGATCTACTGAATGCCAGCTTCCACAGTGACAGTAATGTCCCTTATACATGGAATCCTGGTACTTTGTTGCACTATGGAAGAGCAGAGCTTAAAACATCCGATCACAGGTTCAGATTTATTTGATATCTTACTTGAAAATCATTACGATTTAATAGTTATGTTTTGTTGCTCAGATGCTCTGCTTACCAGTTTTTCTCCTGTGTTTTTTTGAAGGCCTGTGGTTGCATTAATTGACATTGACATATTTGAAATTGAAGCAGAAGAGAGGCAAAAGGTTTATAAGGAGGTGATCGCAACACAGGGACCACCTGATGGTACTGTAATGGTCTCCATCAGAAGTTCTTCGGCAGAAGAAAACTATTTTGATGATAATTTGATTGATGATCTTCTTCAAAAATTTGCAAGCTATGGTGAAGTTATACTTATAAGGTTAAAAATGCTTTTTACTTTTAATCTCTATTCCTCTTCATCGTCCCCCCTTAGTTCCTGAATAAAGTTACTATCTTGGCAGACATTCCAGTTACAATCTGATTTGGTTTTAGGCCTCAACACAAGGGGGAACTTCTTTACTGTAAGGGTCACAGAGCATTGGAACAGGCTCCCCAGGGAATCGTGGAGTCTCCTCTGGAGACTTTCAAGGCCTGTCTGGATGTGTTCCTCTGTTGGACTCGATGGTCTCTTTGGGTCACTTCCAACCCCTAACATCCTATGATCCTATGATTTAGATTCCAACTTTCATTCCAGCTTACAGTTGAAAATCAGTTTTACATGCCTGTATGTCTCAGTTTTCAGACTTAATTTTTCCAGAGACTCTGTCTCAAAAATAGAGTAGCATACTGACTTTGTCAGAAATCATTCAGACCAAAAATCTGCTATTTGTGTAACTTTTCACCAATTTTGTGTCCTAAATTCAGATTAGTAGTTTTCAGTTAACTGGAGAGGATCCCTGTGAATATTCTGTTTTCACTAAGCTGTTAATTGAACTATATTTTGTCTGGGGATGTTTTGGTTTGAGTTGCTGTTTGGCTGTTGGTTGGGTTTGGGATTTGTTTTGTTTGGGTGTGGGGGGTGGCTTTTTGCTTGTGGGGTTTTTTGATTGTTTTCTTTTGTTTGGATTTTTTTTTGTGTATGTGTTTTGTTGTTGCTGTTTGTTTGGTTTTGGATTTATTTCCTAGAAGACTAGGAGCATTGTTCCAAGTCCCCAGTGTGATGTAACATGGAACATCTAATAGAGATATTTGACCTGTTGCCACACAATTACTGCTGAATGTGTTAATTGTAGGCACATAATTTTCAAGAGGACCATGCTTTCTTTGTGTGATATTTACCTGTTTCTCTTTGGCTTTATTTTTTCCTGTCATTGCAAGGATACATTCAGTTAAAGCTTGTTAGCCAATTACATATATTTAATGAACTTAAAAATTAAGTCTTTTCCATCAAGTGACACATTGAAAACCCTTTAAGATTCAAAAGTTGGTAGCTAGGATAAAGTATTTTAAATATTGTTTCCAATGGATTTTGCAGGTTTGTGGAAGACAAGATGTGGGTAACATTTCTGGAAGGAAGCTCTGCTTTGAATGTTATGAATTTGAATGGTACCGAGGTAATGTAAAAATTATTGAACTTCTGTACAGCAAGAAAAAAATCCAACTTGTGGGTGGGTTGAGATTGTATTTGGTTGATTTTAATGCTTAAAAGTTTTTCCTGTAACACTGTAGCACAGAATATCTGCTTTTTCTTTTTTACACTTTTGATAGCCACACAACATTATGTTGCATTTCAAAAGGCAGCTGAGAGAATTAGTAAACTTTATTTTTAGAAGGACTGCTAGAGAAATGATGATCCCATATCATGGAGCATCTTCATCAAATGAGGGATTTTTAATTGACTTTTAAATTATTTAAAAGGCAGAGTTTTCACCTTTAGTTTGTAGTTTTAGCATATTTATAGCCTGCAATATTTTACAGTTCAGCACTTTTTTACTACACTGTCAAAATTTCAACTCTCCTTAACTTCTGGCAGCCACTATTGTATCTTTGTAAAAATGTCAATTCTCATGTTCCATTTTCACTGATCTTTGTTCTTGTCAAGGCTTAGATTCAGCAACATGATGTTTACAGATGGTTCATTGCATCTACTGAGAGTTTCACTTATGAGCCATGCAGGATAGGGCCTCAGTGTCATGTGTCAGTTTGCAGAATGAAAGCCTGCTATTTTGTCAGTCTGTAAAAATAACTTTATTAACAGCATTTATAAGCAAATATGTTTTTCTTCTCTCAGAATAATCAGAAGCTTTCCTGTTAATTGAAAAGGAAACCCAAGCAGTTAGATTTTCCTTAGGAAATATTTAATAGTTGTAATTAGCAGTTTAAACTACATTAATGTACTTGATTACTAAAATGAAGTGAAAAGCATAATTATTGTTGTGATGTGTCTCTGTTACTGTTTAGTCCCAGAACCCTGATAACATTGTTTGTGATATTTTCAGTTGTTTCTTTTTTCCAGTCTATCTAGAATGCTGAATTTTAATTTTCCTATGCATACTTCTTTTTGGCAATTCAGCTACTAGGAAGGACTATAAACATAAGCCTGAAAAATCCAGATTGGATTAGAACTTTGGAAGATGAAATGAATCTAGAGAAGATTAATATTGGGCTGCCATCATCGACAAGTTCCACTTTGCTTTGTGAAGATGCTGAGGTTACTGCAGACTATGATATGGAAGGTTTGTGGAAATAGAGTTTTCCTCATTATGAAATGATTACAGTCCTCAATGTGGTTCATTTAATGCATGCATCAATAATTTGATTTAATAGATTTATGCTCTTCTAAACCAGATAAATTAGAAATCACATGATTTCCAACAGTCAACAACTTGTTGACCAGTGTCAGTTTACACTGTAGGTTTTACTGGTTTGCTGACACTCTTTATTCTTCACACTTTCTCCTGTGACCTGCCCACTCAGGATCACATCCTTCAGGCAACTTTTACAGTTCGCACAGACTCCTTATAAGCAGGATTAGCACAACTTCAGAGTGCAAAGCAATTATAATTTTGCCAATACATGTAGCAGATTAGTAATGTTAATAAGCTCCCGTGGTAAACACTGATATTCTTACACCCCCAGCTTCCCAAGAAGACACCAGGTGTCTTTGCCAGGCAGGCAAATATGAGTCAGACAAGGAAGCCTCCAGCTTTGTCATTCCTTGCAACAGACTCATCTTTGCCATTGATGAGCTGCTGTATTCCAGTTCCCCGATTTTTGTTTGGTTTGTTTTTTCTCTGATGGGTTTTTGTATCTCTTCATGTCCTACTTTTCTAGCATAATCCTCAAGGCACTGAATATCACCTCTCTTGACCTACTGGCCACACTTTTTTGTTTTTTAATGAAGCCTAGGATGTGATTGGCCTTCTGGGCTGCAGAAGGCAAACTGCGTCCTGGGCTTCAGCAGAAGCAGCATGGCCAGCAGGTGAAGAGAGGTGATTCTGACAATCTGCTCTGCTATGGTGAGGACTTACCTGGAGTTACTCTGTCCAACTATAGGGCCCCCAACACAAGAGAGACATGGACCTGTCTGGAGTGGGTCTAAACGAGGGCCATAAAGATGATCAGAAACTTGGAGCATGTCTCCTTTGAAGACAGGCTGAAAGAATTGGGGCTGTTCAGCCTGGAGTAGAGAAGGCTCTGGATAGACCTTATAGCTACATCTAATATCTGAAGGGGACATAAAGGAAGGCTGGGGAAAGACTGTTTAGGATAAAGTGCAATGTTTTTAAACTGGAGCAGGGTAGATTGAGGTTGGACATAAAGTAGTTCTTTACAATGATAGTGGTAAAATTCTGGAAGAGATTGCCCAGGCAAGTGGCTGAGGCCCCATCCCTGGAGACATTCAAGATCAGACTGGATGTGGCCTTCTGCAGCCTGATCTAGGTGGAGGTGTCCCTTCTCACTGCAACAGGGTTGGACAAGAGGACCTTTGAGGGTCCCTTCCAACACAGTGCAATCTGTGAATCACTGTTGCAGCAATTGTGCCTCCACATTTTTGCTTTTTTTTTACTTGCATGTTTCTAATCTATGTACTTTGTCACAGCTTATTTTTAATTTTTACAAAGGGCATACTTCACTTTCTTCACCACATCAGAATGTATTATTCTTAGATCCTTGGCAAGTGGACCAGCTGTTTTTCAAAGAGCAGGGAAAAACCCACTACACCTTACCTGCTGACATTTCTCATGTGTATTCCATTTCCATGTGTATTTTACAGGATTTTTTTTTTGTCATTTATTGAACAGATATATTTTATAGATGTAGTCATTTTATCCATATTGATTAAGTCTCAGTAGCTCACTTGCTTTGAATTTCTACCCAAACTCCTTAGTAACAAATATTATGTTGCAAAAGTTTCAAGAAAGGAGGTGGCAGCTAGGTATTCTGGAATGAGTAGACCAAGGTTATTTTGTACAGGTGTTTCATAAAGGAAAACACGTTTTGGTAAGGGTATAGGTACAGGAAACTTGTAAGAAAAGTTGGAATTTCAGTGTCATAAGATGTTTCCAGTGCAGGTAGGAAACAGGACTTGTAACAATTTGGACACCTGTATGATCAGTTGATTTTAATAACAGTCCTGTGTGAAGTGGTACAATTCCCTTAAAATGTGACATCTCAAATCCTACAAATTCTGGTATCGAAGAGCTACAATTAGTAGCCCAGTCACACTCTGTTACTGCTGAGCAGTGCGTAGAAGCTGGAACTTCTGTATGTCATTCATGTTCCTGAACAGAGAGAAGCCTCTGAGTTATGGAAGACGGGATTACTATGCTTTCCTTGGAGACTGATGGAATAATTGTCTGTTGTAGGCATTTTTAAAATCAACATAACACTATTCTAAAGTTGCAGTTTAGTTTTCAAAGGCACATCCATGCTGAACTTCTTTTCTTTTATAAACATCCCATTTTCAAATAGTGTAACAAAGCTTGAAATCCTCTACCCAGCCTTCGGAAGGCTGCTACGTGAAGCTTGACATCTCCTGCAAACCAGGGAAATAATTCTTTGCCAAGGTCTTCTTTGTAAAGCAAATTGTTTTGTAGATGAAGCAACATTGCAGTCACCACAGCATCATAATTACCTACGATATCTATAATATGTATTGTGCATTTGATGTATTTTCAGCTGGTTTGATTTTATGACACAAGAGTCATACTTTGGTCGTTGAGCATTAGAATTGCTTGGAACTTGAGGAATTTTTGTAGAAAATCTCATGCTTAGGGTCAGTTTGTAATTTCCTCACTTTTAAAAATAATTAACTGTTGTTCCTTTATTTTACATGCCTTTTTTTTTTTTTTCTTCTGGGGGGGGTGGGTTTTGTTATTTAGGGGACATTGATGACTATAGTGCTGAAGTAGAAGAAATCCTTCCTCAGCACCTACAGCCAACTTCAAGTTCTGGTCTTGGAACCTCCCCAAGCTCTTCACCACGTTCCAGTCCCTGTCAATCCCCTACACTGTCAGATGGGCCTACACTCCCAATGAGACCAAGCCGAGCACCCACAAAGACTCCTGGACCACCTGTTTCTACACACAGTGAGTATTGCATTACTCAACTGCCTCTATTACAGCTATGCAATCTGTCAGCTCTAGGTCCAGTGGTAGAATACAAGCTTATATTTTTAGTAGAGATTTTAGGTTACTGTAAAAGGCTGTGCTGCAAAAGACTATCTAGCATTTTATGCATAAGCAGCCCTGGGCAGTGGAAGAGCTTTGTTTTCTGGGTCTAATATTTGGTACACTGTTCCCTGGTCTACACTGTTGCAAACTCATTTACTCTACTTCTTTAGCGTTTCCTCATGGAAGAGACATCTCAGAAAGTTATGTGATAATAGGCTTTCTAAGTTGCTCAGTTGGAAACCTCTGTTCAACAATTTTGTTGCAATGGGTCAATATAATCCTAGTTCACCTAGTCATAATCTTCAATTGCAGCCTATTTCAATTAATGCTCCTATCAGTTAATCAGCAGAGTTGTAAACTGGATGTAGAAAATGAGAGCTTCTGTTTAAACTCAACTTCACTATGGACATTTAGAATGACAATGTTTTAGAATGGCTTCTGAAACTAAGTTTGTCAGTGTAATTTCGAGTAACTTTACCAAGACTGCTAAGATGCCTTCAGAAATCTCCATATAACATTTGTTTCCAGAGCACTTAGTTCACAGATACAGATCAAGATCTAAATTTGGAACTCTGCAATCTGTAAGTTTGTGCAGGGTTCCATGAAAAGCATATACTGATTGAAGTGTATGAAACAAAAATTTCAGTTTATGAGATCTGCTTCTTTGCACCATTGCTTTATCCCTCTTGTTTTCCTTCTCTCGTATCATTTTTTCCAGGACTGTCTGTCCTCTCTGTGAAAACAACTTGCTTTACTGTGATTAGAATGTACAAGTGATTCATTTTTGCACTGTGTTCTGTCATGTTCTTCAGCTGAAGTTCAGCTTGGTGCCCAGCAGAAGGAGTCTTCTCAGAGCTTGGAGCCTAAGCGTCCTCCACCACCTCGCCCTGTTGCTCCTCCTGCACGCCCGGCTCCACCACAGAGGCCACCTCCACCATCAGGTAATGTGGTTATGTGTATCAGGTGGTCAGGAATGTTTTGTTTCAAGTCTGTGAGATGAACTTTGAAGTCCATACCTAAAGCACATGTTATATTGTTGGTTTGGAGCTCAATGGAACATACCATTTTTTCATTGAATTGTTTAGTTGGTACTTTTAATAGCAGTAACAGCACAGGAGATAATAAGATTTTTTTCAGTACCATTTAAATATTACTGGGTTTGCTTAGTGAGTAAGTTTTAATTTTTTTGGTAGGTGTTTTCAATTAAAAAATGTGGGCTTCCTGTAGCAGTGTTTGCTCCACATTTTCATGTTTATAGCATCTTCATTTTTTAAAGACAAGAGAAATCTTGTGCATTCATTGATTTGTATTCCTTTGAGTTTGGCATCCATACGTATGCATTTTGTCATGTCCAAGTTCTTAATGTAGAGTTCATATGGATCATATGAAAATATCAACAACTGAGCACTAAGAGAAACTGGATGTTCAGAAGCATATGGGCAACAGAGTTAATAACAAACTGACCCTTGTCATTTTTAACTTTCTCATTCTTTTTCTTCCCTCTTACTGTACTGATACTTTTCATTATTGCTGCATTCATTTCTTAAATACTGTAAGGCGGTAGGAGTCCTGCACCTGCTAGAAAAGAAGTTGGAGGTAATGATTTTAATTGTTTTCAAATATGACTACATAGCAAAACTACTCTGGTGCTCTCTTGTGACAATATTAATATGATGATGTCCAAAGGTATAGAAATGGGTAATTCTTGAATGTCAGTGTAATTTCTTTCTCAGAGTTTGTATCCCCCTCTGAACTATATTTGACTTCTTTGTGAAAAAATATTTATCCAGAAGTTGGTACATTGTAGTCAGAGATATTAAAGTTATTCCAGGGTTTTAATTTATTACATTGTCCTGGTCAAAGTATATCCAGCTAACATTTCTGTGAAAGCAGAAACTTGTCTTTCATTTCATAAGACTAGCTTTTTTCCTCACAATCCGTGTCAAGGAGAGAACTGCAAAATGGATTGTCATTGTAGTTACTTGCAGTAATTATCCATTAACTGTTCAAGCTGAAACTGCTGCTGGTCTGGCCCAGTTTCCCCTGGATGATTAGCAGTTAATAGAGTGCTCCAAACCACTGAGCTGTATTTGTCTCTAAGCTGAACACGGACATATGGGTAGTAAGTCTGAAATGTGCTCTGAAATCATTTATAGAGACATGAAACGTCCTCCCTAGTTCTTGGAACTAGGGTGTATTTCTGAAACACATCATTAGCAAAGGAATTTATTCAGTGACTTTGAAGGCACTTGAAAGGTACAGGTCTTCACAAAGTAACAAAATCTCTATGTTTTCCCTTAAATCTTTCCCTTTTGATGATGCTGAGGGCCTTATCAACCCTTCAAGCTAGTTTTGGTTTTTTTTCCCAGCCTGTGATGGTTTGGGTGTCGTGTCCCCCCCCACTTTAGAAATCACCCAGACTAGACCCAGCCGGCTCTGGAAATTGAATGAAGCTTATAGTTACAGCTAGCACAATATACAAGCAGATATTTACAGGATACACAGTTATAGACAGAAATATACAAGGTAAAAGGTAATAGAGAAACACAACTCCCCTCCCAGAAACCTGAGTCCCCAGGAGGGGCTCTCAACTGCCCTTCCCCCTTCTCCCACCCCTCTCAACCTTACCCCAGACGTTGCCTTGTGCCCAAGGAAGAATGGAGGGTCAGCCAGGGTGGTTAGGAAGCAAGTGGATTAATCAGAGAGACGGAAGGTGAGGTTAGAGAGATGCGGCCCAGAGCCTGGACAGAGAGCAACTCCCTTATCTGTATTTGGATTCTTGCTCTTACACCTCTCAGCAAGCCTGTGAATGAAATAGATACCACCATTGTTTCCCTTTCACAGCCTGTAATCTAGGTCTTCTCACCAAAACATTCTAGCTAGCTTCAAACTAGCACACAGCCTGATCCAGTTTTGTATGTAATAACAACTGTATTCTCAGAAATGCTGCTGCTTGAAACTAATCTTTGTCTTTCTTTGTCACACTGTTCATAGTTGAATTGTCCTGCTTGGACTTCAGTCAGCTCATTAGTGCATGGGATAGAGAGAGAAGAGTTAGTGGCCCTGTAATACTTTCTTAATGGCTTTTCAGATACTGCCACTCAGTTGGTAAGAAAGAATATTTTTTATTAGGAAATAACTGACAAGTTTTAAGCAATCTCAGAAAGTAAGTAAACTGCTTTACAAAGTATTTAAACATCAGCTAACGTATTCTGTCAGACAGAGATGTAAATAGCTCTTACATACAGCTGAATGGAGGAGGTTATTGTATCAAAGGTATAGTATTTCAAGTTTGTTAAAATGCTTAATTTTTAGAGACCAGCCAGTTTAAATACAATGTGCAACATACATGAGATTTAATTCATTGTACTACTTCAGTCCTATAAAGTTTGATGTGCGCTGACACAATCCTCTTTGCCAGGTTTGCCTCAGTTGTACAAAGACTAGCCTCTTTTTGTTTTTTTTTACACTCTTTCCCAACATGACTTTCCATAAAGAATTGTAACTTGCATAAAACTTGCTTGTTATGCAATCTTTTTAAAGGCATTGCAGTTTGTTTTTTTTTTTTTTTCATATATTATTCTGGCCTAAAGCCCATCCCACTTTTTCTGTGCTCTTCATTTTCCACTCATGGCATAATGCTTTGCTTTACAGTGATACCTGAGCTCAGCTCTGAGCAAGCTAGCACAGGACTGGGAACAGTATAAATGTTGCTATGCTTGGGGAAATGGCATCTGTTTCTCTTACCTAAAATGAAGGCTCCTAAAGCACTGTGAAAATATCCTTTCTGTTAGACTTTTGTAGCACATGCAGAGTGACCTTGACCATATCTTTAAGATGTTGTGCATTTTAAATGTTACTTTTTTTTGTTTCCTTTTTTTTTTTTTCTCATGTGTTTTAACCCTTTTTATTTTTCTGAGGGCTTTCCTCTCTTCAACACCCATAACATTTCTTGTAACGGCTCAATATGCTTTGAAAATGGGAGCAGGATTTGGACATCTAATTTTTTGGTTGGTTTTTTTTTTTAGTTTGGTCATATTGTACATCAGAAGTAACTTGGAATTCAAAGAAACAAGGCTATGTACTCTCTGCAGGAGTTTTTGCAAACAGTAGACTTTTTGGCTGCTAAATACAAAAGATTTCCACTAAGGATTCGATTTTAGAAGCTGTCACTTATAAATCAAAAGACTGCACTCTGTTTATGCACAAAAAAACCCTAATACATTACAGATATTTTTTTCAGAACATTAAGAATTAGAAATGCTGCTTAATAGCCAATTACTTGAAGTTAAAAAATAACTTTTGTTTTGCTGTTTTCCTTTAATAATATTACTCAGATTTTTCCTGATTAATGTAAAAAAGGCTTATGGCTGTCTTAGCATTGGTTTAAACTGTTAAGATGATGTTAAGATTGAGAGAAAGCACAGTATTTTCAGTATATGCAACAATTTGGGTGAAATGCATTACATTTTCGTTGTGATTTTCCTCCAAATAAATAAAAGAAACACAGAATACACAGTAATAAAGTTGACATTAAAGAAATGTAAGTCTGTTAATGAAAATACATGCACTAAAGAAGCAAGGGAGTTGTAACTAGATGATCCCTTGAGGTCCCTTCCAATCCTGACAATTCTGTGATTCTCTGATACTTATTAGTATACACTGATATTTATAGTCACATTAGCCTTGCAATAAGTGTTCAACATCTTTATTTTTATTCTGTTGCTGTTTGGGTTTTTTGGCAGAGTAGAGTTCATGGGTTTTGGGTCCATTAAGATATTTCAGTCATTCTGAAAAAGTTGGGTTTTTTTCAATTGGTTGGTTTGGGTTTTCTTTTAAATGTGAGGAAGGGCACCTTTACTGCTGAAGAAGGAATGTTCAGTAATGTAGGAAACAAGAAGTCTTAATGGTAAAACATGCCTTGTTTAAATGTAGGCAAATGGTGTAGATTTCACATACATATAGATACTCTTCTGCACACATGTGTGCGTGTGTGCATGTTACACTTCAGGAGAAGCTGGGATTGCTTTGTTTTCCATTAAGCTGATGTGTAAATGTAATCTTTGCAAAATACTCAGTTCTGTCTAAAAGAAGTCAGAGTGTAACTTACAGGTTGTTTCTGTGTAAATCCACCCCCTTTCCTTAAAATAATATGTGATCTCTTCACTTGCAAAATAGTATTTCAAACTGCAACAGAGATTTTGAGCTATATACAGACTACAGTAAAAGTTTAAGGTAACAAATGTTTCAGGCTTAGATGTACATCTTTCACTGTCCTTAAGATTAAATTTTTCCTATAATGCTAATTTATAGCATTATCGCAGCACCACACTTTTATCACTGTTGAAGAGTATTGTTAGTAAGTGAAATCTGGGGTATTTTGACCATGGTGCCTTTTCTCTCCCATATAATAAATATCTTTAAATTGGAAAAGCCTTTTAAAATCCTGATGCATAGAAGTTTTCCTCTTTGTGGTGCACCAACAGAGGGGCATGTCTGTGTGCTCTGGTCAAAGAGGTTCTCAGCCTTCTCCTGAAATTAATTTACTTTATTCATCATCTTGCATAAAACAAGATTTGCTTAAGAGAATACAGAAAATACCTGTTCAAAGTATGGGCTGAGTTGAGCTTTGGCAAAGGAAAGTGCAGAAGATCTGTGAAATGAGCAGGCTAGTTCCCTGCTCTTGGAGGGGTTTTATTGTGTTATTTCCATGAGCATCATCACTGAGGTAAACAGCTAGCTTTATGTCTCTGTAACCACAGAGGGTTCAGAGGTGTTCCCTGTATTGTGCTGGGCTGTTCTCTACCTCCATTTAATTTTCTTCAGTTAGCAGGTAGGCTTCTCATAGCCTATGGGTTACCACTTTCTTCCCCAGGGTTCCTCTGGGTTGTGTGGGAGAAGGGCAGAGGTAGTACCTGAGAGTAGTGAAATGTTCTCAGGCAGTGCTCTCCTCCTCTGCCCCTCCTTACAGACACATCCTGTTCACTCCTCCTCAGTGTTGCTTCTCTTGCAGAAAAATTCACTGTCAGAAACTTCTTTGATGAAACTCTAATGTCAATTGGCAAAGCCTGGAACTCACTCAGAATATATAACATAGGCTAGTATTTAACATTTTTGAACCAGATGTTCAGCAAAACCAGAGATCTAACATCTCTGGAGATAATCACATACCAGCCTCATCTGCAGCCTTCACTCTTCCTACTCTGAGTGACACCTCCACCCATATTTGACAAAATTCACAGCACTCTTTCCAGATCATAGAGAGCTCCTGAGCAGGTACCACACACTGGCACATGATGAGACAGCATGAGGCTGTGTCATCGCTAAGGCAAAAGTTGCTCTTAAGGTGGGCTCCTTGTACACTGGCTCTTTTGCCTTTCTCTGTACTTGAGCCACTCCAGAACTGCCAGATGTTGCTGTTACTTTTTCCTATGCACATGCCTTGGGGATTTCTCCTTGCATCCTGTCTAGTTATCTTTGTCCTGACATATTTTTACCATACAATTTTATAGACCCAGTATATGCTTGGTCATACTGCAGAAATAAAGCAATTCAGCATGATTATGCATGATTGAAAATATTCTTTCTCTCAGTCTGAACTGTACATCTACTGTGCACCAGTTGACACAGGTTTCCCAAGTACAGAGTGCTGCTTGGAGATAAATTAATGATACAGTTCTGTAGGACACAGTACATTATATAAAGTGGGAAACATTTCGTCCATACAATTATTCAAATGTAGTCTTGGCAGAAACATACCACATAGTATTCTCTTAAATTACAAGAAGCAGAATGAATGGTGACAGTGTAAGTGATGTACCTGTTTATTTTCAAGTGTTTGAGTGTAAGTATGCACTCTGATGTCAAAGAGTTTCAAGGCTGACATTTAATATCATTCTGAATTTAGAAAAGTTTGTAGGAAGTGTATACTGAAGAAATTAAATTCTCTTTCACCTGTAATGAAAAACTGAAATAATGGCACATTTCTATACATGATCATACTTGCTGACCTCAAATTTGTAACAGTCTGGCTTGCCCATGCTGCTACAAACAGTTATCTCCTATGTGTAACTACAATCTAGCTAGGCCATTTTGATATAAAGATGTCTTGTGGCAGTGTTCTTTCTGGTTTTGCTTTCTCAATCTACTGCTTTTCTTATGCAATGTACAGCTTCTCTTCTTTCTCTGAAAAGGTCTTGGAGCTCCTCCCAGTCCTGGGGTAGCTAGGAGAGAAGTAGAAGGTAACACACTGATTTTTGTATTCTAGAAATGGACTTCTAATTTAATACCTGACTAATATTGTTGCCTTCATTATATGAAAGGTGGTTTCATGAAGGTATTTAACGTGTAGGATTTTCCTTCTTTTATTTAGCACAGTTTTCAGAATACCAAGTTGGTTCCTGTTTTGCAGTGATGTCGTGAATTGTTACAGAAGGCAGTCCTGATTCATGAAAAATTAAGTGAAAACTTACTCTGCATTAATCAAGAAGAATGCTTTCAAGGTTGACTCTCAGGAGAAGCTGTAGCTGACTGAGTGCTCGAGTAGCTCCTATACCTGTAACTAAAACAGGACTCTAGGAAGACTAATTTTTCATAAAGAACTACATATGTTCATATATTTTGGGGAGAGAAACTTCTATTTAAACAATTTAGCCTATAATTTAATATTTTGTCTCTTTCTGAAGAGCTCATTGTAGATATTTTGATTCTGATACCTAAATGTATGTGACAGACATTTACGAGAAGCATTTTTCTTGCATTGTTCTAATTGGAGTATGTACATAGAGTGTTGAATGGGTCCTGTTTTAGCCATGACATGGTTTTGAGTTTCTTCCTTTCTCTTTAGGAATGTGTCCTATTGAGAAAAAATATAGGTAGGGCAATAAAAGCCCAAATATAGTCACAGTCAGGATGTGCTATAATTAATTTTGGCTATATTACTGGTTCATTTTTCTAAGTTTGCAAAATGTACAGAACAGTTTGGGTTGGAAGAGACCTCTGGTGGTTATCTAGTCCAACCTCCTGGCTAAACTGGTGCCAGGTTCCTCTGGGTATGAGTTGCATTACTGAGAACTGTACCCAGAAACCCATTCTAGCCAATTCTAAGACAGCAGGGTTGTCTGACAACTGGAAGCCAATTTGATAAACTAAGTGTGTTATGTACCACAGAATATTCCTTCCAGTTACTGTAACTGACATGGTGATTTTACCTCCCTGGGAAACAGGCAACAGAAACACAAGCCAGATCCCTAAACCTCTTTGCCTGTTAGAAATTGTGCACTGGCTGAGGTAAAGGTAATTTTTTCCTATCTTGCACTTCACAACTTGAATGTTGCATACAAGGCTGTCATCAGCATCAGCATGTAAATGTTGAGGTTGGTGCTATATCTATCCCCTAAACAAAATGAGTAAGTTCAGGAACTTCAGTGTAGACCCCGTAGATTGCTGAGCGGTGCACAATTACAGATGTATTCTTCTAATGGCATCATTTTTCGAATCAGCATATTACATAAGTTCTCTTTGTTTTAAAGACTGCTGTTAGAATATTTGCAGAATGTACTACAAAAGAAAACAACTTCTAGCACGATTGAGAATCCAGGTTACCTGTACAAATGGGTGTCTTTAGCTTGCAACAAATAGGAGGTGATTTGACTTAATTTGTAATTAGAAGGGTCAAACTTCTCCACATGTGCCATGGGGTAACAGCATGCTAGAGTAACAGCTTAGCTGATGGATAGACTTTAATATGTAACAACTCTAAAAAAAATCACTAATGTATTTTTGCTCCCATTTCCATTAGTGGTAATGTACCATTGCTGTATAATACCTGTTTGTAGCTTATCTAACAAAGATAATCTCATTTTTTTCATGCTTCAAAGCACAAAAAAGTCCTGGAACACAAAGGAAAGATAACTTAGGTAATACAAATATGTGCTTTGTACTAATTGCAGAAATAAGTTGATTCTGAAATAGGTTCTAAGCCAGCGATCTCTAATGTCTGTTCCAGTTCGTAATCAGCCTCCACCTTCAGCTGGAATTTCAAGCACAGGTACTGCTGGATATGGTGCAACCAGACCGGTAGGTATTCTGCCTTAACTTCATTTCCCTCCTGTGTTTCTCCAGTTTATTACACTGGCAGTGGGGTTTTGTGAGTCATAACTGTAAGAAAACTGCAAAAGTGGCTGGCTGTTTTTCAGTTTGTATGAATTCCCTCAGCAATCCCTGTCTGTTCACTAAAAATAGGCCAAAATACAGTTACTGGACATGACTTTGTTGTGCACTCTATACAGTCACTTCATAGGTTCCAAAATAATACTACATTTTATGTCCACTTTCAAAAAAAGAATACTGCCAAGTGCAAAGTTGCTCTTTGTATCATATGTTCCTGTTGACTACGTTGTTGATTTGGTATTAGAAAATTTATTACCTTCTGTGCTGAAATGTGTATCTTGATAGCAGCTAATGTATATCCTGGTGGCAGGCAGTTACTGTATTACATAGGCAGCTGGTGTATTATATTGCTAACTACTCAATATGTAATGAAGTTTTGTGTCTTATTATAAAAATTCATTTTGATAAATGTTTTCACTTATATATGGACACTTCAATGCTTCACTATAAGCAAGAAAACAAGAGATGGAAGACAACTGCCTAATTTCTCTTAACAGCAGCAAGCAGGAGCCTTGTGTTAGGCGGAAAAAAAAATGTTTTGGAGCCACAGCGCTAAAACTGACAGCATAATTTGTTAGAGCAAAGCTGACTGCATCTCATCCTTTGCAGATGTTAATGTTGTCTTTAAAAACAATCAAAACCCCCCAAAACAGCAACAAAAGACAAAACACAACAAAACAACCAACCAAATGTAGTAGAAGTTCTGAAAAAAAATTAACCTCCTAAAACCCACTTGGCCTTTCAAACCTTTGTTCAACCCTTGTTTGGATTTCTTAACTGACAGTGATTCTGTCCCTTTTCTCAGGCTGTGTTTTGAGCAGCATTTCATTTCAAGGACTTCAGGACCAGGGACAGGAGCCACAGCAATTCCCCTTCCTACTGCATAGTCCAGGGGATTATTTTCGATCTCCCTTCTGGTTCTTTTCTGTTCCTTTTTGATGTATCTGTATCTTTATTTGGTCTTGTTCTTTTATTAAAATACATATTGAAATTTAATCAAATCATCCTTCTGCCTTGTCAAAGAAATGACAAAAATGCATCTTGGCAATTAAAGGGGAAATATATTTCAGAGGTTAGGTGGTTTAAAGCATTTAGAAAGTTGCTAAATGGACTCAGTCAAGCATAATGAATCAGATATTATACAAACTCTTTGAAGGAGAGTACATAAAACATGTAAAAGTAAGATCAAGGATGATCCTTGTTTTGTAGTGGTGAAGCTTCTTTGCTTCTTTTTAAATGCTCTTTGTGTAGAGAGTTGTGTAATACAGCTTGTTCTAAAAACCTTTTCTAGAATATATACTGTTCCTAATACTTTGTCAATGTACCAAGTGCACAAAATTTTAGAGGAAAGAAATCTTACAAACCACTTTGTGTCGTGATAGTTTTGTGGTGGTTTTTTTTTTCTGGATTTGTTTGTTTATTTGTATTTTCTGAAATATATCAGTTTTGTTCTTTCACTATATAAAACTGACTGTAGCTGCTTTTTGCAAATGGCAGGCTATAATTATTGCCTGAAAGGTAGATGGCGTCTGCATTGATGGTGGGGTATCAATGTGTTCTTACAAGATCTCCAAACAAAGTAGTTGCTGATGGTTTTGTAGCTTACAGAAATTCACAGCCGATGTAAAATTAACATGAATGCTAACAAAATAGTGTTTCTAACATTTTTACACAGGTAATTGTTCTATAAAAAGTTGAAGACCATTGTAAAAATCCTTTGCTTTGAACTGAACCCTCATAATGTTTTGTTGAGAACTGTTTAAAAAAATCTTTGCCTTGAATTGAACCTTAATGCTTTGAGAATGTCTTTGCTTTTATATGTGCATGAAAAATCAGTTCAGCAACAGTTATCAAATAACTTTTTTTCCATAGAACCCTAATCATCCTGAATCATTTAGCAGTAGATAACTGTAGATGACTATGCATGCAAATTACAATTAAAATACTTTCTTTTTACCAATTATTATGTTAGACTGTCCCACCTCGAGCCGGAGTTATTAGTGCACCACAAAGCCATGTCCGTCCCTCTGGGGGAAGACCGGCGCCTGAAACTCAGACCAAACCAGCTGAACCACCAAGGGGTAAGTTTACTATAGAAGTTAAACCTACATGTCAGTGTTCAGTCAGGAAGTACCATCTCTGGTTTGAGTGTTTTGTTTTCAACGGGCGCTTTGTTTTTTCACTAGAAATTAAGATTCTCAAATGTAGTAGCATTTGGCAGTTTGTTAATCATCCACAAGTATAGTAAACTCTTATCAGACACTTGGCAGCAGTCAGATGAGATGCAGACCTATAAATTTAACGTTATCAAGAGCAACTTTGATCAGATTGCTGTGTTTTAGTCTGGGCGCATTGGTGTGTCCTGCCACATCTGATCACCTTACAACACATTTTTTCTCCTGCTCTTTTCTGTAATCATAACATGTGGAATAGCATTTATGTTTGGCTCTTAAACCTGCTTCCTAAACTTACACATAAAGGTTTTTTTTTAAATGTACTTGTTTCAGAACATGCATTTATAATAGTGACTTCCAAAACACTTTTCAATATAGCAAATATATTTAAGAATGTTTCTGGTTCTGGTTCTGTTTTGTATCTATAGTAATAATTTTTAATGAAGGTATGCTGAGGTTTTGATGACTTCTAATCTAGTTGCTGTGAACACCTGGTGTCCCTACAGCCCTTTCTTCTGCAGTTCTCTATGATGCTTCCACAGCCACATGTTCTCATTTGTGCTGTTCTTAAGATTTCTCTTACATTTCTTTACAATGACAATACTGCAAATATACTTGCCAGGCTCACCGTTGCTTCCCGAACCACTAAAGCCTCAGGCTGCTGGACCTGCTCAACCCACCCTTCAGCCGCCACCTGTGCTAAGGATGCAGGAGCCTCTGACACCTGTGGCATCGCATCCATCTCAGACAAGTGCCCCACAAAGTTTGGAAGCCCCACAACCGCCTCCTCGTAGCCGATCATCTCACAATTTGCCTTCTGATTCCACTCCTTCACAGCAGCAAGTAAGTAAAAAAAACATTTTCATATGTTTTTTAATATGTAAATTAACACAGCTTGTACTGAGTGCTGTAGATTTGTGTGAGGCTCCTCAAGCAAGCAAATAAACAAAACTAAAGTTCAAAAGGACTGCATTGAAAAATCATCAGGCTCTAGTAGGATAATACTTGGTTATGTATTGCTCATGAATGACTAACATCTTAAACACTAAATGTTTAACTTAGGATTTCTTATGCTAGTTCTACAACTTACAGAGAGCTTGTTCTTAAAATTATGTTCTTAAAACTTTATGTGGAAAAATACTCAATCTAAGGAACTTAATTTTATAATGACATGTGTATGACTTAAAACTGCATAGTAACTAGCCAACACGAGGTTTGGTTATTGTGCTCTGTGTTGATAATAATTCATTGCAGGAAGACAATATGATGCATACTTAATAGAAATACATTTCTGTGCATTCCCTAATGTCAATTTAAATACAGAAACATACAATCTGAAAGTTAGTGCAGTAACATTAATATTCTGTTATGTGGGGCCATTTAGAGTGCTACTTTCAAAAAAAAAAACAAACACAACAAACCAAAAGTAAAACAAAAAAAAACCAAGCAAACAAACAAAAAACCCCCCCCACACACCTTTTTTAAAGGAAAACCTATAGTTTAACTGCTTTTTGAAAACCTATTTAACCTATTTCCCTTTTTTTTAGTGTTGTTTATATATATGTAAGGCTCAAGTACTTCACTAAAGGCTAGTGCTGTTAGTTTTTCCAGTACCAGGTGCTAGTACACTACTTGAATAAAAGCACAAATTCATTTGTGCCCACTTCTTACCAAGAGTAAATCTGTAGGTTTTTTTAAATGTATAATCAGCTTTAGAAACCTGTGACTACTTAAGTTTTCGTTAGTGCTTCAGATTGTACCTCAATCTGAAGCCCACTTTCATTAAAGCACTTGGTTAATGCTTATTTTGTAGCACAGTGAAGCACAAAATTCAGTCCTTAGTTGACTTTAAGTTCTAATTTTAAAAAATCTTTAAATGCTCTTCCTTTCTTACTCTTGAAATTCTCTTGCTGCCTGTGAACTTTTTTGTTTTGGAAACTTAGACCAAAACATAGGGAATATTTTTCAATATACAGGTAGAATATTAGGGCTACTTGTAGTTTGTTTGAAAGAACAAAGTGTTGCCACCAAAGAATACACATGGAGGCATAAGATGCTTGAGAACATAATGGTTTTGTGAATAGAAAGAGATTGCATTGTGCCTCTTTTGAAAGCCTCATTCCTTCTATATGCAGTTTTACAACTGATCATATTGTGAAAGAGGTGCAAACAGTTCTTTCAAAATTACTATGAAAGTTACACTTATCTGCATGTATATACAGCAATCAAAAAAGTGCTTAAGAACACTGTAAGCAGCTTTGTCATGCTGTGGCTGTATAGTTAACAGGTAGTTTTAAGAATGGGCAACTATAATTTTCTTTGCGAACAGACTTCTTTGATTAACGTAGATTGTGCAATCACAAGAAAGGCCCGTGTTGAGCTTCAGTTTTTGTCTCCAGATTAGGGCTTTTTATTTCTGTTTTCTTCTTTTTATCTTGAGTTTCATTAAATGATGTTTATGTCATTTCTTGGTTATAATTTGTAAATACGAAGTTTTCTGAGAAAAGGTCTTTAAATAAAAACAAAGTCTTTTGAGAGGTAGTGTATTCCAAGTTGATCCTTTGATTCAAATCTTGATTTTTGTGGTATTTAAGAACATAAATCTCTCCTTACAAAAAGAACTGCTTGTATATAAAGTGTGAATGTTCAGGACTAAAGATCACCAAGCAATATATTTTTTTTAAAAGGCAGCTTTGTAAATAAGTTTTATTAACTGTTTCTCACTTGAGAAATTTTATATTTCTTTTTTAATCTTGGAAAACTATTACTAAAGATGAATGAGAGAATTAGACCATCAGTAGTCTAATTCTTTTAATCAGTCTTCAAAAAACATAGCACAGTGAGCTGCACAATGGATGTCTGTGTGGAAATAATACTAGAATTGGCTTGAACTGGGTTTTTTGACTGTTAATGGTAGGTCTTGTAAGTCTTACAGCAGAATACAACAAAACTTTAAAATTTAGTATAGTGTATAATAAATACTTGCGGTTTGTATTCATATTTTAAAAAATGGCACTGTGAAGACTTAAAAAGTATTTTTAATATGAGGCTGCTTTGTTACTTGGATCTTCTTCCTAATTTTCTTTCCTTTGATGTCTGTTTCTCTTTCACAAGCAGGAGCAACCATCAGGGTAACAGGTATCTGACTATTTACCAATCTTGTATGTGGTCTCCATCTATTCAAGCAGAAAAGATGTATGAATCTTGTTTTCATACATCTGCAGTCTCATCCACGTTCAAAATCACCTGTCTGCATTAATGAATTGACTGTCATACCATAGTTTGCTTTTTCCTTTCATAATGCAATTAAAGTCAATACAGTTAACTGTATTTATTAGAGCCATAGCAAATATTTGCTCCATCATCTTTTATGAAACAAATGGAACCTCACATATGTTGCTTAGTCAATGCTGAATCTCCTGGTCTCAGTCTATTTGGAAAAAGAGAGTGGGTATTTGAGTTAGCATTTCTTTCTAATACAAATAAATCCCAATTCAATTGTACTGCCAATGCTTTTTTCCAAGGCTAACCCATATTTCACGTTTCTTAGACAACAGGGAGCTTCATATTAACCAAAACAAAATATACTGTTTGTCACAATTTTAAAAGCCTTTGGCTCCAGAATTGCTCAGAGGAAACTTTTGTTTACAATAAAGAGCAATTGAGATTCGTAGTTTCTTTGGGATCTTATGCTTTTACATTACTTGGTTAATGAATGCAGTACTTAATGGGCAGGTGCCAAGCTGCATTTTATTCATATTCTTCCTTCAATTCCTTGCATTTCTCCCTTGGTTACTTGATGCCTATGTTTTAATATTATTTTCAAAATATCTTACTCTATACATAACAACAATATTGAACTACTCATATTTACAGTTTAGTAACATGAGGCCTCGCCTATTCCAGAAACTCTCTGGCATCAGGTACCAGGGATGCATGTAACTGGCACTGTTAGTTCAAAAAAACACCAGAGCAAGTGCATCGTTGCCAGTATTTTTTTCTCCAGCCAACCAATTCAGGCAGAGCTGCAAAATTTTAAAAGAAATTGCTATGCTGGGTAGACTGGGGGGGAAATGTGTTTTATTCTTATTCCTGAGAGCATCTAAAGGCATAGTGCCTTAGGCAGTGGATATGTGGAGACATGCTTCAAGATACTCATCACAAATGCACTTAAAACAAGATGTTTAAAGACGGAGGTTAGGCTACCGTTGTATCGCATTTTAGTTGATCTAGTTTTAGCTAGTACCCTAGTTCAAGCAAACATTAGTTAACAGAACTTTCATTCTAAATATCCAAGCTATATGGATATACTATATCCATATATATTTGAAATTTCAAACCTCTTTGTGAAAATTTGAGTCCACAGAAGCTGTTTTAATTTAAACTTAATTCTTTACATTTGCTTAATAAGGGGAAGCCCCAAACCCTGTCCTGTTAGTGTGATGACTTGAACAAAGGTAGACATTCCATCTTTGTGTACAGTTTTTACAAAGTATAAAAGTTGCACTCTTTGACAAACGTTGCAAAACCAGGAATATTTTGTTTTTAAAAGCTTAGCAAATCTGTGGAGAGAATGGTCTTTTGCATTTGGTATTATTCTAAACAATGATAACTTGCCATTTTAAAGTATTGCAAACTGATGATTGTACCTTTATATGTCAAGAAGCACCTGGAGATGCGCACAGATGCATAGGTCTACAGAGAAATGTCTGAAGTGCATATACTAATAACACTAATTTTTCTTTTCATTGCATTGCTTAAATATTGCTTGTAACATTAGCGTTACGAACTCTCAAACAATGAAACCTAGAGCTTTTTATTTTATATTTGTGCTGGGTTATCACTTGTTTAGAATACAGCATAATTTCCCAAGTTTCTTAAAAGATTTCTTTATATACAATGTCCTTTAGTGATTTTGGCTAGGATTCTGACCTGCATGAAGTCAAGCTGCATCAACCAACAAGGGTGAAAAACGTGTCTAATGACTAGCAGGCTTTTCTTCAGAGAAGGGGTTAAGGGTTATTGTTTTCTAGAAGAGAAATAATCATTCTACTAAAAGTGCATTGTACAAGTTACAACCAAATTGTATGAAGTTTCAATTTAAGCCCAAGAGGTTCTTTTCCTCTTGCAGAAGAGTGAGAAACGGGAAGTTAGTAATAATCTTAGAACGGCTAGCCACATGATTACTAAGCACCTTGTTTTCTTTCCAGGTCAAAACAAATGGAACGTATGGCACTAAACTTGAAACACAGTTAAACAGTGACCCTTTCGAAGATTTGTCATTTAAGCTGCTTATGTCAAAGATGCAGACGTCTGTTCGAACATCACCTGTCCTGTCTTCAAACCAAAAGGAGTTAATACAGTTGCCTTCAGCAACACAAAGAAATGCTGATCTTTTGGATACTGTAAATTGCATGCCACCAATGCCTCCAGTTCCAACCTTCAGCACATCCCAGGAACATAAACGCAGCTCTCCAAATCCATTTGTTACTGGACTGAACTGCACAAATCCGTTCACTGAAAGAACTCCTAATGCTGGAAACCCATTTAGAGTGGAAAGGCAAGAGTCTCAGATAACTTCACATTTACTAGAGGGACATGCTGCTTGCAATCCTTTCCCTCCTCTAAATCCCCCCAGTACAAGCAAGCCTGTATTTTCAGTTGATGCAGCTGACAACACTTTTTGTTTGCGAAGTAAATCTTTCGTGGTAAAGAATGTACAGCCGAAAGGATGGGTAACGTTTGATGATGATGATGATAATTTCAACATAAAGCTAAAGCCATCTAAAAGTGTTCCAGATTTTAAGCAAATCAGTTCCAGGAAGTCATCTGGATTTCCAGATTTGCTGGGCACTGGACAAAATACTTTTCTTGGTTCAGACTTTAACTTTGATAACAATTGGAATAGAAGTTCTACTGATGGCTTCTATACAATGCCAGCAAGAAGACCACCTGCACCTCCTATACCATCAAGAATAACCAGCAACCAATCCCCTGCAGATCCTTTCATTTCTTTGTCACCTACACAAGATTTTACAGAAAGATAGATGTTCAAAAATATAAAAGGTTGTATTTGTTGCTACATTTATCCAGTAGATAATTGGGCATTTGAGATTATTATTCTGTGTGCAATAATTAATTTTTAAATGCACTGAACCTTAACTCATAAACAGCCACTATTATTGTGTGTATAAATTTTGAATATGTATATATGGTAGAGCACAAAAAATGGTCAGAAATTTATTCAAATCCCAATGTAATAGTATTTGAATAGAAAGAGACAAGAAAGATGAGCTACTAATCTCATTAAAATATCCAGTCCTGGAAGTATTGCTTAGGAAGCTCTCACATTTCTGTTCCCATTTGTGGAATCTTCAAAAAACAGGCTCCCTGCTGGTAGCTTTCCCATTCCCTTTTTACTCTTTTGTTAGTTGATATTTATCAGTATTTACCAAAGAGCTGCCAAAGTTTATTGAGATTTGAATGTTGACAAGTATTGTTTAGAAGCGGTTTAATTTATAACAGAGGCTATGGATATTTGTAAGGTTTATATTTGAATTTGAGGCACAACAAAAATAGTTTAATTTCAAAATAGAAACAAAACTTTGTGTATTAATATATTCAATATTTGACTTCAATTTTCTGTGTCAGTACATTTCAGCTGTTACTGTGATGTGTACTCACTAGCATTACTTCAGAATAATTGCTCCATATCATTGCTTTATTCACTACTATTTTAAACGTAGGTTGTTTCCACAAATTGGAAACAAAACAACTTTTCTCTCAACCTCTGGAAAAAAATTCCCCCTGGGTTTTGAGATACAAAGCAGTCTTTACCAGTTTCAGACCACATATCAGAGTTGGCTTGTCACACACTTCTGCACATTAGAAGGACTCTCTTGGCCTGCAGAAAAACATGTGTGAAGGAAACAGCAGCCATATTACAATATCAGATAAGGAAAAGTCACCTTAAATGACTAGGCTGACTAGGTGAGGACCATTCTCTGTGTGGTGCTGCTTTGAGGCCAGTGAAGGCTGACTCACAGTTCTACAGATTGCACTATAAATGTGCAACTCTTGTGCTGTTACAATTTTCTGAAAGTCACATCAGATTACATAAAATGTGCTATCTTATTATCAGCTTAAAGCAATCCATTTCCTTATCTCCATTTACATATGCTATAAATCTCTTATACTGTGCAGTTTTAGGACACTCAGCTGTGTACTTTCATCTAAAGCTGAACGTGTCACACAATGTTGTCATCTCTCAAGGGACAGCAAATACATGCCTACATGCATGCCTGAGAGCAAACAGTACTGGTTCTTCTAAAGCAGGGAGTAAAACACAACACTGGCTAGCATTACATTTATACACAATGACAGTACTCTTTTTAAGCTCTCAAATGTTATCAAAACTTCATTCATCAAGTAATCCTGTCTTCTTCCTTGAAACAGTATGTGGCTAGCCATGAGCTGCAGTTGGATAGAGGAGTGATGATAGTGAGTTTTATATTGTGCTTTTTTTTTTCTGTTCAGGTCATTAACCAGTACTTGTACATTTTAAACAGCAGTGGTACTTATACTCTTTGTGCTTCAGTATGTGAATTACCTTGTTTTAAACTGTTGCTATAAGCATCTGTGTGATTGGTGGTTTGGTATATTCTTACATTAGCAAAACAATTTGGGGGGGAAACTTTTTGCTAGTGGGAGTTACGTGATAACTATGTTCTTCGTTGACTATTTAATTACAGTGATTTAGAAACTACTGTCCAAACTGTACCTGGTATACAGCACCTCTACACTTTACGGAATTACGGATACTGAGTACGGTACTGCAGAGATCACAAAGAAGTGCTCCAAACGTATAGTGTGTATGTATATAGCTAACCGCTGTAACGTATATTAATGAAAACAATTACTAGCAGAAGTTCTGAAAATACTAAAAACTAAAATTAGAAACGCCCAACATTCATCCGTGACTTCTGTGTTCCCTGTGGTAAACCGCTCTGTTTAAATGTACCGACTTTCTCGCTTGTGGCACACACGTATTTATGGCTGTACCCTTCCCACAGCTGCAGTATTGGAACCCAGTGGCGTACAACATTCCGTGCCGAGCCTGTGGAAGGCGGTGGTGTAATCATGAAATAAATATACCTGCCCTTCAGATACTCTAGCTCTCGCTCTCTGTATACCGGGGCTTCCCGGCGGCCTCCTTCCCACCCTTCCACCCTGACAGTCATCGCCAGGCGCGATGACGAGGGCAGCGGGAGGCCGGAAGCGGAAGCGCCAGTGCCGCGGGCCGGTGAGCAGGGCCGCGCCGGGTGGCGGTTGCGTTTGCTCGCAGTTCCTGGTGGGCGCCTGGGGCGCGTGCGGGGCGAGGGCGGGCGCGCAGCGGGGAGGGTGGCGCCACTCCCTCAGGGAGGTCAGGAAGCGTCGGCGACGGCCATTCCTATCTGCCGGTATCCAGGGACGCGGATCGGTTGCTGGGGGGGAGGGAAGACGGGCAGCGGCACTAACGGCCTCCTCGTCCTCTCCCCGTGCAGGCGTAGAGCTGTGCCGCTGCGCGCCCCGGCCTCACCATGGTACGATTGCATGTGAAGCGCGGCGATGAGAGCCAGTTCCTGCTGGAGACGGCCGCCAGCGCCCGTCTCTCCGACCTGGCCCCCCTCGTAGCCCGTATTTACAACGGGAGGCTGAAGGTGCAGCGCCTCTGCTCAGGTACCGGCCCCACGGCCTCCTTCCCCGGACAGCCGGCGGGCGGTTGACTCCCAGCACCCCGCACGCAGCGGTGGGCTGACCACCCGCGTGGACCTCGCCGTACCTCCGGCGGCTGTGGAGCTCTGAGGCCGGCGGATGAATTGTTTTCAAAGCAACGTGAATTCGGCTGTCCTGGGCTTGAGCGCCGCTCAAGTCTCACGGGTATATGGGCCTTGCTGGCCTATGTATTCGGACCTGAGGGGCAGTACTAGGAGTTTACCTTGGCCGCGAACTCGAAGGAGTTCTACACTGGCAGAACTTCAGAAACACCTTTCAACCCCCAATTTAGCAGCAAACATGCCATTCTCTCCTAAAATTTAGGAGAATACTTACCACAAATGCTAAACCATGTGCAAATTCTCACCTTCTGGTGTTTTAATAGAGGTTTTTATTTGTTTTAGAGAACATATGGCTCTGAGCTTTCCACTGCACATGACTGAAAATTCATCCGCTGCGTGACTGAACTGCAGCATGTCCTGTCCCATAGTGACTGCATAAATCCTTTGTGACCAATGGTGCATGCTTTCTGTGAAGGAAATTTTTGTGTTGTCTATTGCATGGTTAGTGCCAGGCATCCACCAGCCATGTGATAGCCACTAGATGTGCCTAAAATAGTGCTTTAGTTTGATTCAAGGAGGCAGCTTTTTCAACATTTACTGTTTGTCCCTGTGGAGCCACATTGGTTTGTATTTCAGATCAGCCTGGAAACACGTGAGCTGAGATCTCTTCAGGTGAGAGTCTGTACCTGATGTGCTCCACTGCTGTATGTAGTGTATGAGATTGTGCATAGGCTAATTTGAAGCTCCTAACATCAGGCACCATGATTACTGCATTTTCAGCACTTGCTCTCTCTACAGGTCTACTGCTGTAGCTCCACAATGCTTGACTTTATGTTTTCTTGTGGCTGCCAGTTTTTCCAGCCACAGCAACAGAATTCCCATTTATTGGGACTTGGAGTAGTTCTGGTATGTCTTTTGTGAGATGGGTAGTTAGTATGACGATTGTAGAGAGGCTGGAGGACCTTCAAGGAATGGATGCTCTGAAGGGGATTGACTGGAAAAGTAGTGAACATAGCTTGCAGGCTACGGGTCAGATGCTGTAGGCTAGGTGAGAGGGTTAGGAAACCATGTCTACATGCTGTCTGTCTCACTGCATGAGACTGTGCATCAGTAACCAGCATTTACACCTTTGTGTTGTCTCTGCTAGAATTGTCCTGTTTCTTGAATAGACAAATTACTATGGAGTGATTTATGTTTAATTTTTCATTTCATACTGGGTGTGAATCTGACTCTTTGGGTTGGATGTAGTTTGGGCAAATCTATAGGTGGTCTAGTTACATATACTCCGAACTGCAGAGAAGTTAATTGTTGTATAAAAATAACATGGTTTTCCATTTTGAGAAAAATTGCTTCCTCACAGGTACTTAGAAACAGGAGTATGCAGCTAGATGACGCTGAGGAAATACCAAAATGCAAGAAGTTTATGGCCAACAAGTATTGACTTGCTTTCCATACCTGCACTGTATTATTTACTATGTGGTTTCATGAAAGGCATTAATTGTAGTATAATTACAACAGATATATATGTATTTATATTTTTATACCTTTAATTTGTTCCACATGTGTAGCTCTTAAAACCTAGGGGAGTAAAATTTGCCTACATGTTTGTAACATGAAAGGCTTTTGGAAATAGTATGTTTTCAATAACACAGATTTTTTTTATCTTGTTCTCTAAACACTTTAAAGAGATGGAGGAGCTGGCAGAGCATGGTACGTTCTTGCCTTATAATATGCAAGGGCTGACAGATGAGCAAATCGAAGAACTGAAGTTAAAAGATGAGTGGGCAGAAAAATGTGTACCAAGTGGTGGAAGTGTCTTCAAGAAGGATGAAATTGGACGAAGAAATGGACATGGTAAATCAAATGTAGATGTTTGTTTCTTCCCTGTTGACGCAGGGAAGTCTACAATGTAATGGGGAACACAGAAAATGTGGTTCTGGACCCTTCACTTCATTGTCTTGGAAGAAATAAAAGATGATTAAATACTAAGTGCACATGGTTTTCAAGACAGCACATTAGCTGGCTCATGTCTGTTTGCTAATTATAAAAATACCTTCCTGTAAGTAAATTACATTAACAAATGTACAGCTGCCTTCAAACAGCAGCTATTTCAGGAGCCTGTTTCACAATAGATTAGCTAAACTATTAGCTACATATGTAAGTCTTGTGTCTTGGATTAGAAACTGATAAAATGTTGAATTTAAAATCTAAATAGTAGTGTATCACTTCAGCACATGTGCTTACAGCTGTGGTACTTGGAACTAAATTCCAAAATACAAGTAAACAATCAACAGAGCAATTTTGGCTGTTTAACATCAATTTATTTTCTACATTTGTAAATTTAAGTAAATTTAATTTGTACATTTAGAACTATTTTTCTCCAGAAGCTCCAAGATACAGTAACAGGTTGGTTTTCTCCTTTTTTTTTCTCTTTCACTGTGACTCAGGCTTACTGAACTCACTCCTGTCACTTTCTTTCTGCAATTCCAGCCATGTGGTGTTGCCTTACCGCTTGGCATGTGTATGGAGCACTGCTTTACAGTCAAGAGCATGAGGATTGCATTGAAGGGACCTCAGTGGTCTTCTTGCTGTCTGTCCTTGTACTCCTGACACCACAACCCTGGTCGGGTCAGCATCCCTGTAGATGTTGATTGCAGGGCAGCTCAGTTAAGGAGGAATCTTTAAATAGTTTGTTTTACCTTGTCATAAACAACAGCTTGTTCCAAGTGTCTTATTTTGTGGAAGATAATTGTTCTAACACAACACATTGCCCGACTGAATTTAAGCCTTCGGTGAAGCAGTTCTGCTTATATTTTAGCTAAATGTTTTCCCTCCTAACTGTTCTCAGAGAGAGATGAGTGTCTTATATGAAGGCATCTTGACAGCCTGTCCTGTTTGGCATGGTTGTTAGCAGTGTTGGCCCATACAGTAGAAGTTTGCAAGCAACTTTTAACATAAAGACAGCACCACTTCTACTTATAGTTGTACTCTGGCATTCGTTTGTTAGTGAGAGGACAGCTTTGTAATACTGATGAACAATGTGTAAATGTGGGCCAAGCTAAATACTATCAAATAATGTATTTAAGTGTTCAGCTGTGAATGGGTATTAAATCATACCCATTGGATTTTTGTATTTGAGGAGAGGCTTTTTATAACAAAATTGGTAGCTGTTATATAAAATGCACATTGTATTTCAAAACTGCATTTGACATTAGATTGGAATTGTAATTAGACAAAAAAAGTCAGAAACCCCCAAGATGTTGTCCCTGGTTAAAGCACACATCCTGGTGCAGCTCAGAACAGTCCCAAGTACAGCACAGGATGGAGAGTTACAGTTTTGGTTGTGGCAAGTATGACATGGCTACTGCTTTCTACTCGGTACTTTTGTTCCAAATACCAGGCAAATGTCTTTGTGGAAAAGTTATTTGGGTCTCCCATGAGAAATATGGGTTTGTTTCTGAAGTTAGTAGGAAATATATCAATGAATTTTCAAACAGGTAGACTGCGGTTTAGTAGAGCCTATTTTGCTTGGTGGCTTAACAATGTTTCCTTTGCTTACATCAGAGAATAATCTAGACAGATCTTTGCTTGATTTCTTTATAGTAAGTGTAAATTATTAAGTACATGTATCTTATTTTTAGCTCCAAATGAAAAAATGCAGCAAGTTATAAAGAAGACAATAGAAGAAGCCAAGGCATTAATCTCTAGGGTAAGTTTCCTGAAGTTGCACGTGGTATGTGGAACTTTCTTAATAGGTGCTTTGTAGTTGGGCAGATAAAGAAAAAAAATCATCTTTTTTCAGTACAGTTTTGAGTAATGCCACAGAGTGATATAACAGTCTGATAAAAACTGGCGTTTCTGTTCATGATTTTCTTAATAGCTTTTGGCAAGCTGGTTCAACAAGTTAAAGAATTAGACACTAAACTCCCAAGTGAATGCTGGCAGCTGAGACCCCATTGAATGATTAAATCACATTTAATTCTATCCACATGCACTTATTTTGCTGTTGATGCATTCTTTTGCTGAATGCTTGTGTTTTCTGGGAAAAAATTACTTGCATTCTGTGATGCTTCTGCAATAAAATACCTTTTGTTCATTTACATAGTCTTTGGACATTTATGTATAATTAATTGAAAAAATTGTTCTAATCTCTTAGATTTTATGAGCACTTAGACTGATGGTCAGTCCCAATGAGTTTGAATGTTCCAAGATAAGCCCTGATGGGACTATGGTCACAGTTATTCAGCTGTAGATGCTCTGTATTGTTTCTCAGCTTTCATTTCACTTGGAAACTGATCAAGTGACATCTGTTATCAGATATCTGTGTCATAAACATGTGCAAGTAATTGTCTTCTCCCTGCCCTTACAGTTCTGAAATTGCTAAGTGTGAAACTTTAAAACAGCATTAAAACTGTTAGGCAAACAGGTAACATTACTGAATTTTCAGTGTTGCCCCTGCACATAAATTTGCCTTCTTGGCTGTTTTGTTATAGGTACATGTCATATATGTCCCTTTCTGCCTGTTTGCTTTCCAGCCACTCTGTCCCCATCCTGTAGCGCTGCTTGGGGTTGTTGTGGCCAAAGTGTAGAACCCTGCACTTGACCTTATTAAATCTCATCCCATTGGCCCACCCATCCAGCCTGTCTAGGTCCGTCTGCAGGGCTCTTCTACCCTGCAACAGATTGACACATTCATTGATGAGTGATGTTAAGGATCGTTTGGGAGGTGTTGTTTTTAGGTTTATCACTTTATAATGATAAAAATCAAGAAATATGGCTATGTAAAAAAAAAAAAGTTGATCATCTGATAATTGAGGAAACCAATTGTATTTGTCAGTTAGCTAGGTAAAGAATATCCATAAGGAGGCAATATTCCCTTACTCTCTTTTTTATAAGTCTTGTTACTTAGAATATTTGAACTATTAAATCCATGGGCAAAAACTTAATTGCTTCTCTTACAGTTGAGTCTTGTTTTTCCTCTTATCTGTTGTGGTAGGGTTTGGAATGATCTCAAGTATTTGATCTTGCAGATCTCTGCACAAGCCATGCAATATGCCAAGCTTTACTTTTCTCTAATTTTTCCCCTAAGTTTTAGACCTGTTCTCTAGCTCTCACTTGAATTCTGCTGTTTTGAATCTTGTTCATGAGTCCCAAGTACTTGGAACAAAAGACTCCCTATCCAGTTTCTGTGTATTTGTTTGAATGCCTGTATTCCACAAATATTTGTTACTAAATTCCTCCCACACCAACCAACCCCACTAAGTGATTTTACTCTGCAGTGTAAGCAAGCTAAACAGATGGGGCAAAAGTGTAGTGATGTATTCAGAAGTCAGTAATCATAAGAGAAGATCCATGCTTCTGATATCTTTGTGCTCAAATAAACCACTGTAGAACCTTTGAACTGAGTACAAAGCAAAGCCTTTCTGCATATTTCTTTAAATTACCAATGATCCCTGCCCATATTTCAGAAACAAGTTCAGGCCAATGTATGTGTTAATATGGAGATGGTGAAAGATGCATTGGACCAGCTCCGAGGGGCCGTGATGATTGTGTATCCAATGGGATTGCCTCCGCATGATCCAATTAGGATGGAGTTTGAAGATAAAGAAGACCTGTTGGGAACTCAAGTATGCAGTAACTTACTTGAATTACATGTAGTGCCTGGGCGAAGTCTATGCTGTGCTTTCATTTTGTCAATGAAAGTTGTTTTCACTTGCGTGACAGATTTTGTTTAATATCTTTGTCTGACAGTTTATGTCAAAGCACAGTAACAGCTTCACTAAAAATAAGATGAGTTAAGTTTATTTTTTAAAAATTGATTTATGTCTGGGACTTAATAGCTTGTCATTTCTTTCTAATGCTGGCATTGAGAATTTATTGCCCAAAGTGTTTGTTAGATCAAGATTTAATGGAATAGAGATTCAAATGCTGTAGATAAGGAGAAAGACATAACGGAAGTATAGTATAAAATTACACAGTCCTTTCTGTTAGCTACTCCAGAAAGATTTTTCCAGAAATTGTTTCTGGTTTTGTAACTCCTCCAGCCATTCAGCTTGTTTGTTTATTTGTCACAGGCTGGACTTGAAGTTATAGAAGAATCTGAAGCACAATTGTGGTGGGCAGGAAAGGAGCTGAAAGAAACAAAGTTACTCTCAGACTACATAGGCAAAAATGAGAAAACAACCATCATTGTCAAGATACAGAAAGTAAGTGTTGCTGAGAGATTTCTTTCCCACTTACCTTTGACTGTGCAATTGTCTTTGGAAGAGAATTGTCCTTAGGTGTATGAAATGGATTAGAGTGGTTCCAGCCTGATATTTTAAAATTATACATCTGTTTTAAAGCTTTAATTTATTATATTCTTAGGTTTTTCTTTCTTTAGTAATTCCTTTACCTGTCAGTTAAATACTGTAGTTGCTATTACTTGCTCCACAACACTTTTCTGAAGTACAACAAAGTTGATGTTAAAAAGTAGATGAAATACAAGCTGAAAAGTTTAAAAAGCCTCATCTGGCTCCTGGTTCTACCTCTGCACAGAGCACTGAACAGACCCGGTCATTCAGTCTGACCGATTTCTCTCATTGTAGCTGTGAATGTTTTTCTCTTTATATTAGGGCCTCTAAAAATCAGGTTTAGCATTCTGTGCATGTGATGTGGATACTTCTCATCCCTTTTTCAGTTGGTTCTGTGTCTGACTCTGTCCGCAAGTTAGTAATTTCCTGCCCATGATGTCCTGAGGTTCTTGATGGCAAGTCTTCAGAATCTCTCAGTTGGAAATGTAGATATGCATCTTTTTTGAGTGAACAGAACTTGCTGAGTGCTAGAGTGAGGAACAAGCTGATAGACCTGTACCACCTAGTGCATCTGTCAGCAGCAGCTCACCTAAAGCTTCCAGATGAATTTCTTTATAAGAAAATAGACTTTCCAGTTGTCAGATATGATGAAGCACATGAGGCCTTCTATATTAATTTTGAATGCAGATCTGAGTAATCCTCTGGAGTAAACTAAAACCAGGCAAAGATCTCCTGTTCCTCCTCTTTGTATGGGCTCAATGCTTCAGCACAAGCCAGTCATTAAGTGTATACTGGTGTGTACACAGTGGTCATGTTCTTGCACTAGGCTTCTGGAACCATTCCATTATTTTTTGGACAAAACGATTTTGTACAAACTGCACAGTTGTTTTCATGTCTAGTGAGAAGAATGTTTGGTGTTTCAATTCATTGTCAAAGCTTTGTCAGAAGATGCTCATCCTGTTCATGTGTGTCTATGTCTTTAGATATAAAATCACATTCAGAGGCTGTTTTTGCAAGTGTCAGATGTCTCAGAGCACTTACTTTTAGCTCAAGAGTTATTCTGGAACTGCAATTTGCTTTCATGTCTGTGAGAGCTTCTCTGCCATGGAAAGTGTTAATGTCTATGGCAGATATTTTTATCTTCAAATGTCTGTAATAAAATTCCTCAAAGGTAAGTCATAAGATTTATGTGCTTGTCACTTAGAAGACCAGAGGTGCTTTCTTTGTCCTGTCAGGGTGACTGAAAAATTATGTGACCAGTTTTTGAAGTGTAGGTACTCGGGAAAGCTGTTTTACTAAGTTCAGTTAGTTGATGAAGCTTTTCAAAGAATGTAAAGTAGCATGGTGACTCTCTATTTGACAAGAGATGCCTGCATTCTTGGGCTGGAGAGCTAAATTAAACCACCTCAGATCCTTTTTGTTCCAGAGGATTCACCATCTCTATTCAAATTGTACTGTTAGCTATTGCTGACAATAGCTGTCATCAGCTGTTTTCTACTGTGTGTGTAATTTCTTCCATGAGGACAGTTTGTGGAAAAAAAAATTGAAGCGTCAAGAAGAACATTTATTTGTACTGTTTTCTAGCTGCATTCTTTCCCTGCTTTTCTAAGTCTTCATCTTCAATCTGCCATTAGCACGGGAGCTAAAGAAGATGAATCTGCCCTGAGGCATCTAGAATTTGCTTTAAGCAGATATATTACGGCTTATAGAGTAGAAGTTTAAGTGAAATAGTCAATCTTGTTTGCAACTTCCACTGATAGTCATAAAGCTGATAGTGTGATTCAGATGATGAGGTGAAAAAATAATTTCCACTTGAACGCAGCAGCAGTTTTTCAACTTTTATTTACCTATTCTGAAGGACCTTATTAAATTTGAGAAATCCTGTTGTCTGAAGAAAGATTTTTATTATCTTTGCACAGCAGCTTCTCTTCTGTATCACAAATGCCACTGTAAATAAAAGTTATGATTTCCCTTTCAGAAAGGACAAGGCGCTCCAGGGCGTGAACCTCTGATTAGTCATGAAGAGCAAAAGCAGATGATGCTCTATTACTACAAAAAGCAGGAGGAACTTAAGGTAACAGTATCTTGTTGCTGAACGTGAACTATGCTGTTGCAGCTGCTAACCACAGCTTGCATTCATTACTGCCTTCCTAACCTGTTGGTTCTATTTACAGAAACTAGAAGATGATGATGATGACTCATTTCTAAATGCTGAATGGGCAGACCACCATGCTTTGAAAAGACAATTCCATGGTGTAAAAGACATCAAATGGGGGCCAAGATGAAGCTCTACAAACACTTTTTGCCTCTTCAAGATGTTTAGTTGATACACCTACTTCCAAGAGGAGTTGTGTGCAGTGGATTCTTCTGGTGAAAGCTGAAATCATCACTTCATAGTAGATGCCTGTTTCAGCCTTAGGCTTTGAGTAAATGTTACATTTCTGTGTAACTTGAGCAGCACTTGCCTTTGCGAAGGGCAGAATCAAGCCTGTTGAAGTTTGTTCTTTTAGTAAAAGCTTATGATTTGAATGTTGAATTACCTATTTCATAGACAATATATCTAGTAAATACGCAATAGAATGTCTGATACTGTTTGGAGTAGTCTTTATACTTTCTTCTGATTTCCTTTAGATGGGATAGTCTGCAGAAGAGAATTTATTTTAGAAAAAATCTGTTTTTCCAGGCTAATCCAGTGAAAGATAGTGATGTTTATGTGCTTGTTTGCATTTCAACATAGACAGTTCCAAACTATGATTTTAAAATAAGTTGACCTCTTAACGATTGTTAAAGGAAGTATTTTTAGATAAACACAAATAGCATTAAAATCCTTGTGGAATTCTTAATTCTTTTGGTTTAGTTTTCATTGACATTGGAAGCCAACCTATTGATCTCACTCAGTTTAACAAGCTGTTAGTGATGAGATTTTCATACAGAGATTGACAGAAATTTGCTTACGGACATAAACATCACTTACAAGTAGATGGGATACAATAAAACCAAATTTATTAGGACAAGATCTCTCGTGGAAATACTTCTAAGACTGTGGCTGGATTAGAAGTGTTTAGTTTCTAACAAATCAGCATTTTAAGATGAGATATTACATTTATTGAAGAGTATTTTCTCTACATGCTTGATATTTGCAATCCTCTCATGATTTGTAAGATGTGTCATCAGTCAGTTTTGGGTTCAAGACTAACAAAAGAAGAGCTAGTAGATTTGAAGCAAATGTAGTGTCCTTTTCTGAAGATTCTAATTTTGGATACTGTATGGTTAATGGATAATTCAGTGTTTAGAATTATTTATGTAGCTTCCTAGAATGGTTTGGGTTGGAAAGGACCTTAAAGATCATCTAGTCCCATCCCTGCTGCCATCGGCAGCATCACCTTCCACTAGACCAGACTGCTTAAGGCCTCATCCTTTATGTACATAATTAACGTTTAGAAACAACTTGCTCAAGTTCTACACATTGAAATTTCTGTGTCCTTAAAGGATATGCTTTTTTTATGGAGGCAGATATGCATCTTAGTTAGATCACTGAGCAGTGGAAAGCCAGGGAGCCCAAAAAATTCTACACGAGTATCAACATTTTTATAAAGAGAGATGAACTGATATGAGCACTCGCAGGCAACTGAAATGATGTCTTTGTTTACACCTCAAAGCAATTGTCCCTAGAGCAGCAGGAATCTGGCAGTGCTCACCTTCTCAGTTCTGCGGCATAGAAAGGCAAGCCAGCTAAGGATGTTGCTTTTGTAGCCTCCAAAGAGTCAGGATACCAAGTTGTACCTGCACACATCTGCCTTCTTTCCACCCAAACCAAATGAGATTGTGCTCACAAACCACATCAGTCTCAAGAACAGGCAGTGGCTCCTCAGCACATAGTTTATGGCAGATTTTAATGTGAAATATTTTTATAGCTCACATCTTAGGGCACTGTGGTGTTGCTCAGCAGCTCTAGAAGTCATATGAATTGTGTTTGGTGTCTGAACTTATACACATGTTTGACATTTTTCATTGATAGTTTTTTTACTTTATTCATGCCATAACCTTCATGTCAGGAGGGCTTAGTGGCAGGCAGTTGAAAACACAAATGTCTGAGAGATTATCAGCCAGAGTCTTCCTGCCCTGCCAAGCCTGCCAGTGCAACAAGGTGGAAGTAAGTTTTGTCATCATTGACTATCCCCTAAAAGCACCTGGCTGTGACTCTCCAGATGGACACATCTCAATATTTCTGTCTTAAATCTCTGCTTGTTTGAATCATTGTGAAATAAAGTGTTTTGCTAGTTGTTTTTTGATGATGGAAAAAAAAATACCATTTTCTCTAAGTATGGTTGAAGAAACACTGATCAGGTTAAGCTGAAGTGTTTGCTGAACTGGCAGCTGAATGAATATAGAAAAGAGAATTACTGTCATTCAGTGAACTATTAATGGAGATTTTACTTCAGTCTCTGATTCATCTGCCTTTAAGAAAGTTTGATATTTGGTACTATTTCTTGAATATCAGTATTGTCATTTTTACCAAAAAAAAAAACCCAACAAACCAGTATGTGGGAGTTTTCTAAGCTGCAAAACTTCAAATACTTTATATTTTAAAACTACTAGGTATTATTTTTTGGAGGGAAGAAAATAGTGTCTTTTAACAGAGTACTTTGTTCTGCCATTTCATCAGATAAAAATCAGTGTCCTGTATGACTCTTTGGAGGTTTTTAACCATTCTCCTAGCTGAAAACTTCTTTCCTACTGTGTTTCTTTGGTGTCATCAAAGGGTGGGGTGAAGAAAATCTGGAGATACTTTATGTGTGAGTACCACTGGTATTGCAGCTGTTACTGATATGGTGAAAGTTCTTGATCCATGAGTGCTCAATGAAATCATTATCATAAAAGTCATTAATTTAGTATAAAGGTTATTAATCTTCCAGCTCCTGATTGGTCCTATTGGTTGTAAGAGTCTTGGTTTACCAGAGATGGTGGTGTGGCTTTTCAAGGGGCTTCTGTAGATGTAAAAATTCTCCCCTCTACTCTGCAGTGCTCTCCTTAGTGGCTTTACAGGGATCTGTACAAATGCTGTCTAAGCCCCCAAATTTCAAAACAGGTTGTGCTTTGAAAGTAATTGTTTTGGTTTGGCTGTAATATATGTGCTTCAAAAAAGATCAAATTCCTATTTATGGATTGATGACTTTGGATTGTTGCTCATTTGTTTTCCTCTTTTCCATCAGTAGCCTAAAATATTTATGTCCTTTGGGCAGGCAGAAAAAAATGTAGCCCTGTTTATAAGCTTTTCAAGCAAGCTGTGTGGCAGCCTGGCACATTTAATATCTAGAAGGGAATTATAACCTTCCAAAGTTAATTCCAGGGATCACTTTGTTTCCTCTGCTGTTTGTGACAACAGTTTGCCAGATCTCATTTCTTCTGTTTAACAAGCCAGATTAGTTTAGTCAGCCCTGCCACATGGTTTTTGTTCTGCCAACCTGGGAGGGAGATTCCTGAAGGACAGACTGCCCATGAGTTGCCCAAGAATCAGGGCTCACATTGTGACCTTACCTAGTAGTGCTTGTTTATTGGCACCCTGAAACAATTAGCAGGAGTTCCTTGTCACTTTAAAGCATTTTTTTTTAGTTACTTTGTCATAACTGCATTGAGCTTAGCGGCCTTGGCAGAAAGCTTCCCAGATGTTTTGGATCAGTTATAATGAATGCTTGAAAATATCCAATTGAATCCTTCTTACAAATAGAGCTTTCATCTTAGATTAGTATTATTCTGAGGAGTTTGTTCTGTAGGCTCTCGGCTCTGTGAATAACTGAAGTCATCGTTGGCTTTTGGCCATTTGATTTAACATCCTTAATAGCAGGGAAATACTCAATAACAGAGGAGGCAAAACAAAGTTCACATAAGCAATAAAGTATCTGTATCTCTTAATCTTGCTCCTTAAACTCCACTGTGCATCCATGACCACAAGTAACTGGTTTTCCATGACAAAACCCCAACACATTGGTAGAACCTTCCTCCCAGTGTTGCTCTCTCTGCAACTGGCAGATGTAACAGAGGACAAGAAGTTCATGATCTCTTGCTGAAAAAGAGACAAATTAGCATTATGCAGAGGATTCTGAGGGGATGTTTGAACAGGACCTTTGATTACGGTGCTTATATTTTCATTTCCTCTCTAAAAGTGATGGAAAAGCAGGCATAGAAAATAATTAACAGAAGAAACTCCATTTTATTCTGCATACCTTTGACTGCTGTTCTCTGCTAAAATTTTTCTTGTTTTTCTTTAGCTGATAAAACTGTCCACAGGACCAGTGCTCGTCTGAGTTCTCAAGACAGCATCTGTGAATCTGCTGCATTCATTTATTATGCCAGAAATTGTGTTAACTTACTGGAAGAAGACTAAAGAGTACAGGAACAAAGCAAAGCCTGTAGATACCTAAATGTAGAATTTGAGAATGATGAGATAGGAACTCTGCACCTAGGTTTGTAAATTTGCAAAAGTATTTTGTCTTTCTTCTAAACTGCTGATTTCTGGAAGTTTCCCTCTCTGGAAGCAGAGAGGGAAAACCTTTTCTCTATCAAAGGGCATGCACAGCGGAGTGTTGCTAAAATGTTTGGTTTGTGGCCATATCTCCATCCTAAAGAGTGGAAAGTTATGAGAGTTGCTAATGCCATTACAACTCCTAATGTGCTATTGAGGTTTCCTTGAATAGGAGGGTGGGAGGAAACAAGGCACAAGTGCTTTGCTATGTGTAGAGGTGGCTCCTGTACCATCTTAACCCTGCAGGAAGACTACACTCCCCAGGGTGTGGTAGGGGTGCTGCTCTGCAGGGCACTGCTCTGGGCCTACCCTGTGCCAGGCAGTGGGTGGTCCTGTATCATCACATGCGAGTCAAGGAAAGCCACCAGAGAACTGGAATTTGGCAGTTGTACTGGAAGGTCTTAGAGCAGGGTGAGACTGATACACACAAAAGGCTTTAAAATACTTTGGTAGGGGGTTGAACTCAATGATCTCTGAAGGTCCCATCCAACCTCTAAAGTTCTGTGATTCTGTGATCATCTAAGGACCTAGGGGCACTGCCATGGAAGTGGGCTGATGTTTCAGACCAACTTTGCTTTGTCTTTCACCCGGGTGACAGCTGCTGCAGTTTAAGGATCCAGTCCATAACTGTTGTAGTCTAGTGGCCAGCTCCGAGTTTGCAGCTCTGTTTCTTCCTGCCTCTCCCTCCCTCAGCAATGCCCTATGACCTCATTCAGAGAAAGACATTTCACCTCTTTCCTGATTTAAAACGGGAAAGTCCAGTTTAAATTTTTGCTGCTGATAGATCACAGTGGTGGTGGAATTGCAGTGCAACAAAGAGGCTGGACTGCAGGATTGTTGCAGCTCTGATGGCTGCCTTCCAAGTGTGGTTAGAGAGGTTCACAGGCTCATAAAAAAATTTATATTATGGGACCTCTTGAAATCTGCTACTTCTACCATGCACTTGGAGCAGGGCCTCATTCTGAATTGGATCCAGCTTCAGAAGTAGATCATATTGCTCAGGGTCCTGATTTTTCAAAAGAAAAGCAACAGGCAGCTCTGACCTACCAAGGTTTTGTGCCCCTAGATTTTCATCTCTCGGCTGCATAAAGGTGTGAGCAGTGGCTGATGCTTTCATGTCCTTGCTGTCCCAAGGAGAAAAGCAACTGGGCATTACCATCATGTGTTCAGGTCTTACAAATACATGAGCTTAAAATCACAGCAGCATGAAAAAAGAGTCTGGGGAGTTGTGTGGGGCTGGATCAGTGCTCACCCCATGGCTGGCACACCAGCAGTCCTCTGCAACCAAAATTATGACAGAGATTGTCAGTGGATAGTCACTAACACGTGCCCTCCTTGAATGGGTATTTGTCAGGTACCCTCAGTATTTGGAGGCATATTCCTAGCATTTGATGCCTGCCCACTTTGTAACCAGGATGTTTGTAACATCAAGCTGAAGAACATCAAGCTTCTCTACAAGAAGCCACAACTTCTGCCGTTTTCTACACTGCTAGAAAAGGAGGGGTTTATCAATCATGTATTGGGACCTTTTGTGTTTTTTCTTTTCTTCCAGAAATGACAACACAAGAAAACAAATCAGTCCCCTAAGGCTGAAGTTGATCCCTGGAGGGCTTAGTTTGGAGGGGCATCTCAGATTGCCTGGACCAAAGGTGACCACTGTGGGGCAACCACCCAGGGAGTCTGTTGGGGCAGCAGAGCTCCACTTTCTCTTCATCTCTAAAAATGGCACTTGGCAGCAGAGCAGGGAGTGCCCTCAGTACTGCTGAAACTATGAGGTGAGGCATACCAGCAGATGGGGTATTTTGGGTACAGGCCTGGGCAGTGCCTTGTGCTGACATAGGGCTCTGCATGCTGCAAACACAGAGGGACCAAGCTGTGCTCCTCAGCAGGGTCTCTGTTTTGCTTTCATGCTCCTGAGCTGGAATTCATCTCTCTGGTGCTTGAAATGGCATCTTCACTGAGGACAACAGCTTTTCAGGGCTCACTCCAAAGCTCACTGGAGAACTCTGTTTGCTTCACAGGGTCTGGATGGCCCTTGGGAGCGCAGGAAAACCTACTACAGGTGACATCACATGTGACAAGAAATCTCCTGGCTTGTCCCATGCTTGAATGCTCCATCACTCAGTATGCACTTGCAAAAAAATGCCATTTGTGGCCATTTATGTCCTTCAGGCTTCCCAGTGTGCAGATGAAGTAGACCAGACTGTTTCCACATAAGGTCTTACTTCTTTGCACCTTGCTTGCATGCCTACAGGTTTGCTTTGCCAGGTTGCTCCAGGCTCTCCTCTCCACCCAGTTTGCTCCCAGCCCTGCTTACTCCTTCATTCCCTGCTGCCCCCTGTCTCCGGCCACCCCGGGCACCAACACGCTGCCTGGCTGATCACAGGCACCTCCCATGAAATCGCTGGGGTGACGCCAGGGATTTTTCCCGGTGTCACACAAGCATTGGGTGCCACACCTGAGTGGCTGCTGATAAAAGGTGCAAGTTTTGGACAGGTTTATTTACTGCTTCCTGCAATTTCGCCCATGGATTCTTGGTGGTAACTCTGGGTTATTTTAAAGGCAGGGATGGGGAGTTAAAACAGCCACACCAGCGCTGCACACTGCCTTCCAGCAAGGTTAGGTGTTAATGCTGGGTCATACAATTTTCTAATGCACAGCATTCCCCAAGCCATGCACATAGCACGGACCTAGCAGTTATGGCCAAACGACTCACAAACTCTCCTTTGTAATGGCTTTGTTCTTAAGCTGTTCCTCTTGTCAGCTACCGTGATTTTACTGCTGAAACTTCACCCCACTGCAGCACCAAATGCCCTCCCTGGAGCGTTGTTGCTGCCCTGTGGCACCGCTTTGATGATATTTCTGCCCTTATCTTGGAAATTAAGTAGATAGCAACCGCAGCATTTATGCTGCTTGTTTTCTGAGTTGACACAGCTCAATAAGGACCAGCCAAATCCAAGTGCTTCTTACCCTTGCTCCTGTTCCAGTAGAGCAGATGTGCCACTGACATGAACCTGGCCTGCTGTACACACTTTTTCTTTGGTTGCTGTTTCCCATAAAATTGTGGTCTTTGTGGGCTCAGGTCAGATAATTACACTTCCTCTCAATTTTCTGTTTTCTATGCTGGGTGCTTTTTCTGCACTTCAGCTTTTTCTGCTTTTCATCTTTCCTCCAGAACAACGGAAATCAATGTCTGTTTCTTGGGGCTTTCCTAATTTCTTTTTGCTCTAACTTTGTTTTCTCTTTAACTTTCAGACTGCTGTCAACAGTCAACATTTGGGAACAAGGTGACCTGCTAATGGGACCTGCTAATGGATAGCTTTCTCCAGTCAGACTTTGAAAGTTGCTGCGAGAAGAATAAATAGCAACCCAAACTCAGACTATAAACAAATCAGTCAAGGGAACAGCTCCTGAGTGAAGCTGCTTCCTCTGCCCTGCTCTGTTGCTCCTGGTGCTGGGTTTCACAGCAGGGCTTCGTCACTGTGTTTGAGGACACATTTAAACAGGTATGCATTATTAAGTGGTTGGTTTTTTTTTCCCTCAAAACACATTCCCAGAGGCTGTGAATTGCAATATATTGAGAAGCAGGCTCTTCTCTCTGCCAGTGGAAATATTTTATTGCCTGCCTGCAGCCTGTGGCAGCTGGCAGAAAGGAAAATCAGGAGGGAATCGTGTTTGTTAAGTCATCTACAGGCAACTATATGAAAGCAACAGAAAAAGTGAATTTATAATCTTTACTTGAATAGAATGGAGTATTTCCCCCCCAGGGCTGTAAATGCAGATAAGAGAAGCAGAGTTAGGAAAAGTGAAGTATTTTTCACTTTTGCTCCAAGAAGGGACTAAGGGGTAAGTTACAGACTGCTTTCTGCTGATCTACTCTGTCACTACAGTTGCTTCATCACCAGGAATGATCACTTCTGTTTTCAGCTGTGAACCTCAAAACAGGGTGATGAGATGGAAAATGTGCATAGATGAAGTGAACAGAACAGCAGGGAAAGGATTCATGGTGCCCAGTGGCAGGACCAGAGGCATAAGCACAAAAAAGCACAGGAGCTTCCCTCTGAGCATCAGGAAAGGTGACCAAGCACTGGCACAGGATGCCTAGATCCATTGTAGACTCCCCATACCTAGAAACACTCAAAAGCTATCTGAATGCAGTCCTGGGTAGCCTGCCATAGGAGGCCCTGCTTGAGCAGGGAGGTTGGTCTGGATGCCCTCCAGAGGTGCCTTCCAGTCATAGCCAGTCTGTGATTCTGTGGCCACCCCTAGGACATGCTGTTTTCACACAGGCTTGAGCAAAGCAAAAGTCTGGTGGAAAGACTCTTGGGTTTTATTATGATGTCAGCTTCAGAACTAAAACCCCACAGAGGCTTAAAGACAAGGAATGAGGAAAGAAAATATGCACATTTTAGTGACTATAAACATTAACTACCAGACAGATAACCTCCAAAAATAGATCATCTGGAGATCAGCTGATCTGTAGGTTCTGCCCTGGGGAAGGAACAGCAACTAGGACCCTCTGCCCTCAGTCCTGCATTCCATGCATTTGGAGCCCTGCCTACTAGAACTGAATGACAGCTTCTCTGGATGGTCAGTAAGACGAACAGGATCCTTTTTTTTTTTAATTACTATGGTCTGTCAGCAGAGGGAATTGTTGGGATGTAAATCAGCCCTCTTTCTGATCAGGAAATGGGTGGTGCCTGCTCCCATGAGTCAGGAGGAATGAGCCAGCTCCTGACCGAAGCTGTCCCACACCTACTCACAAGGCCAACAAAAGGAGAACTTGCCTTCTCCCATCCTCAGGAAAAGGAGGTTTTTTTCCAGACCAAAACTTAATTCATCAATGTCATGCAGTGGCAGAGGCTGTTAGGACTTTCTATTGGAAAGGGGGAGACTTAAGTCCCAGAAGGCATGCAGCCAGCCTCCTGGGCTGTGGTGAGCATTCTAGTTTCCCTGTGCCATGGGTGACCTCAGCTCTGTCCATCTCCTCAGCCTCTCTTCCTTCCGCTGATAGGATGCTAATCACTGCTGAGATTTTTTCCAGTTGAGCATGGGACAGTGCCTTAGTCATTGGAGCAAGCCCCCTTCCTCCCTTTAAAGTTTTCCCATGCTTAATTCAACTTTGTATCGGTAGGAAACTACAAGTCACGTCAGGGTTTTTTTTCTTTCCAAGTGTCTCATACCGCTTCACTCTACCTAGAAGCACAGCATCTGAGTGGGAAAGCACAATGAACTTAACCAAGTATTACCAATAGGAAGTGACATTTTTCCTCCTTTTGTTCAGTGAATTCCCTACAGGCTGCAGTTAAAATATTGAAGACATTTTATTTAAAGACAGGAAGGTTGTGTTTTCAAATATCAAACATTTCTGATTTAATTTTCTGTCTGACTGAAACCGAATCTGACCAGTCTGAACAATTTTCAAGTGAAGATTGTGAGCTTATCAAACAAATCCTGAGAGTGTACCTTTCAGTCAAGTGCTGGCTTGAAACCATGATTTAATATCAGAAATATTAACACAGCATTTCACTTAGGAAGTTACATGTTCTTCGTATGTGTCAGCTCTGGGAGTCTTTTCTGAAAGCAGCCATTGTTGAGTTTGTGCTTCACAAATTTGCCAGCACGGGTAGCAGCAGAACTACATCTCAGGCAGATACCTTCCGCTGGTTGAAATGTGACCTTTCCCTTATTCCAGTATCTCAGGGGAGCCTACAGGAAAGCTGGGGAGGGACTATTTACACGGTCTAGTAATGTTGGGATGAGGGGGAATGGGTTTAAGCTGGAAGAGGGGAGATTCCGACTGGATGTTAGGAGGAAGTTCTTTACAGTGAGGGTGGTGAGACACTGGAACGGGTTGCCCAGGGAGGTTGTGGATGCTTCCTCCCTGGAGGCGTTTAAAGCCAGGCTGGATGAGGCCTTGAGCAACCTGCTCTAGTGGGAGGTGTCCCTGCCTATGGCAGGGGGGTGGAGCTGGATGATCCTTGAGGTCCCTTCCAACCTAAACCATTCTATGATTCTATGATTAACAATATGGCAATGAAGGTCTCAAATGTAGATTGATTGTTGCCTTTCTGCCCATGCCTTATCTAGTAGCTATGGGCTTTAAAAAAGGAACTGCAGATGCCAAGAGCTATTGTGAAGTCTCTGCACACTGAAGAGTGCCTGGCTTCAGGTGCCATTATGTTACCTATCAGGAGGTCTGCTACGAAGGAAACCATGAACCTTTTCACTGAAATACTAGGCAGCTTAGTTTCTAGACCTCCCAGCCCAGAGACCTTCTTTCACATCTCTCATGTAAGTAATAGCATCAGCTGGTCTCAAGCAGCTCGAATCTAATCCCCTTGTAATCAGGACACTGCTACCAGAGGATTTCTGTGAGGAAGGCTGGGTTAATGACACAGCAGCAAAGCTTCAAGAACCTGTGGTTAATTTTGCTTTGTCCTGCTCATGCACATGTTTCTCATGCAGTATGTTTCTCATCCACAGAGAACATCCTCATGTAATTTAGGAGCTGCAACACACTAGATAGTTCGAAGTGCCATGTCCCAGTGCAGGTGTTTTTCATGTTATGCTGCTTAAGTATTTTTCTCCCTTTTAATATTCCTCAACATGCATGTGGCAAGTGACCCCAAATTACACTGAAAAATAATCCATAAGATAATATAGCTTGCAACTATCAAAGCTTGCAGACATATTTTTCACAGAATGATTAACACAGTCAAGGGTTTAAAACTCTCCTTTTATTGCATATATTTTGCCTTCACAAATAATTATATGCAGCAATACAAATGTTCCTTCACAGAAGGTACATTTCTTTTTTATAAAAAAGGGCTAGGGCATCATCCAAAATAAGCCTTTTATTGTTCATTAATGTAAAATGTATTCATATTTCTGGGAGGTGTCATATCCAAGCCACTGTTCATCCAAATTTCTTGTATGATCTGGTCCCTGCGCTCTATCCTTTCAGCCAGTTCTGCCGCCTCTGTGGAACTGTAACCTGAGTAAGGAGGTCTGTAAAGTTCTGCTACCTCATCCTGGACATCTGAATCAGAGGACTCTTCCTCCTGCTCCTCGTTTTCACTGTTCTCGAATGCTCTGTCACTTCCTGGCATTAATTGATTCTTCTTTCTGTGCAATTTCTTGATGTCGTTCGAGCACCACACGCAGATCACCAAAGCACACAGCGTGAAGATTAAGCCCACACAAACACTGGACATAAACAGGAGAGCTGCTCTTTCGGGGTGATCTGGAATCAGAAAGCCTGTGCTTAAAACACTTGACAAACTCTGCTGAAGTCTAGCTATGGAAGCATCAGCTGCCATTCCCAGAGCAGTGCAGAAATCCCTGCCTCTTAGTAACATGACAAAATAACATTATTTCACTGTGTTATTAGCATCTTGCTAGCATTCTCAAACAGCTACTGAAGCACCCACTTCTTTTTTTTCTCCAGCCATCCTGCCAAAAAGTGCCTTCCTCTCACAAAGAGAGGGCAAGGGAAGAGCAACTCTGGGTTCTGCAGCACCATGGCAGCATCTCCAGGCCAGGCTGGGTAGGGAGTATTTTTCTCCCTGGACATGCCCTGAGATCACTTCTTGGTATAGCAACAAATGAGACAGATGTAGAATGGCCTTTCTTCATGGATTGTAAAATCCATCCCTGGCTGCTTGGGGTGTTGCTGGGGGTTCTCGAGGCTGGTGGGGTCTAGGCATTTGGGGATAACTGTTGGTGGCAGCTGGGTGCTGCCAGCAAGGACAGTCTTGTCTTGTGGGGCTGCAGCTACTCTTCATGCTGGCAAGTGAAACCCTTGCAAAGACTGTGAGATGATGCTCAACAGCTGTGTGGCTCTTGGTGTTTCCTAGAAGAACAGAAATCTTAGCTCCAGAATCACTTCTCAACATCAAACTTTGCTTACTTCAAAAATTCATGACTTCTCTTGCGGTGTTAAAAGTTTTGGTGATCATGAATTAATTTGTATAAACAAAATTTGCCTTAAGTGTTGTAAGTCACAACAAACCCTGCTGTGTCCCATACCAGAGAGGGATGGACTTGGATTGGCTTTTACTTTTTTTCACTGCTCCTTGATGATCCTTATATGTGTGCAAACCAACATTTCCAAAAATGGATGTCTCCAGCTCTGCTCCCAGATTGGGACCAGGTTTTCAAAACTACTGAACAACTGACTGTCCCCATTGAAAATATTCATTAAAAAATATCTTGGCTGCAGTCTCTGAAAGAGTTTGGATCCTTCAAGATGGAAAATAGTCTATAAATATCAATTATGCTGTGACTGTCCCATCCACAAGACTGCAATCATGTTGTAATAATATTGTTACTATAAACATGAGAAGTTGTGACCTTCTGAAGCGATCCTCCCTTTTTCCCAAAATGTCATGATTTAATGAACAAAACAATTTCATCCTCATTTTCTTACCTCTTAGGTATGCAAATGTAGCCAAGGAGTTGCTAACAATGGTTCCATCTTTCTTTGGAAGTCTTGATTCCTTTGGATCAAGGTCAACACCTGTGACATGCGGAGGTAAGGCAAATTGAATTCTATCACTGATGATGAAGCTGCTGAACTGATATTCACCCAATAACTTTTAAACTAACAAGTGCACCTAAAACACAGGCAGGCCAGTGCTGTGCTGTAGAAACCTTGCGGAACATTAGAACAAAAAGGTGTTTGATAAATACAATATTTAAATAAATTATCAATAAGAAGATATTCAAAATATTGAGTATCTAGACAAGCCTGGAGAAGAGAAGACTCCAGGAGGAGTATAGGAAAAGCTGGAGAGGGACTTTTCATAAGGATGTCTAACAGTGGGACAAGGGGAATGGTTTAAAGCTGAGAGCTTAATTTTAGACTAGATTTTAGGATGTTCTTCAGCATGAGTCTGGTGAGACTCTGGAACAGCTTGCCAGAGTGGCTGTGAATGTCCCCTCCCTGGAGGTGTTCAAGGCCAGGTTGGATGAGGCCTTGAGGCATCCCTGCCCATGGCAGGGATGTTTGAGTAGATGATTTCTAAAGTCTCTTCCAATGTAAGCCATTCTGTGATGAACAGGAAACTATCTACTACCTGTGCCTTCTCCCATTAGAGTCTCTGAACTAATTTCACTTCATTATGCTTCATAGCTCTCAAAAGAACTTCCCAGTCCAGCCACTGCAGTATACTCCCGCTGCTGATGTCAGCAAATATGCACTAGGCACATCATTCATTTTGTTGCCTTTAAGAGCAGGTGTTGTTGGCATAATTCTTACAAGACTCTTCACCCTGAAAAAACTGCAGTTTCACTTTTACTTTTCCCATGGTCCCATTGAAATTAGAAGACATCATTCTGGTTACAGGTAGATCTGCATGGGTCACTTGTTTCATAGTGTCGTGATAGCAGAGTCGTGCTGGTGTGGGTCCTGCCTTGCTCCCAGACAGCCATTCTGTCCTCCTGTTTCTGCCAGGTTTCCATGACCCACCTCCCACAGACCAAGCCCTACAGTGAGAAAATGTCCTATTTCAATCAAAGGAGAGCAGCAAGCCATATGTTTTTGATGGTACATACCATTGTTCTGTTTTACAGAAGACTTACTATCAATGGCCAGGGTGTTGACTGCCGTGAGGATCAATTTAGGAACTTGAAAAGATGAAAGACAAATTGTGTAGTGTTAGTTCGAGGAACCAGATCCTCAATTACCAATCTTCATACTAACACTCAGTTTATTTAATTCAGTCTCAAAAGTGCTACAGAAGGAATCAGAGTGGGTGGCTGCATTCAGAGCCAGCACAAGCAAGTGCCAGCCCTGCTAGTATGCAAGCCTTGCCCAATGCCGCACCCAGCCTGAGCTTCCTCAGTGGCCTGGAAGTATTCCTTCATGTCCAGAGGAGAGCCACGAAGATAATCAGAGGGCTGGAGCACCTCTGCTCTGAGGACAGGTTGAAAGGCTTCGAGGAGACCTTATAGTGGCTTTCCAGTATCTGAAGGGAGCCTACAGGAAGGCTGGGGAGGGACTACTTACAAGGTCTAGTAATGTCAGGATGAGGTGTAATGGGTTTAAACTGGAAGAGGGGAGATTCAGACTGGATGTTAGGAGGAAGTTCTTTACAGTGAGGGTGGTAAGACACTGGAACGGGTTGCCCATGGAGGTTGTGGATGCTTCCTCCCTGGAGGCGTTTAAGGCCAGGCTAGATGAGGCCTTGAGCAACCTGCTCTAGTGGGAGGTGTCCCTGCCTATGGCAGGGGGTTGGAGCTGGATGATCCTTGAGTTCCCTTCCAACCTAAACCATTCTGTGATTCTATGTCCAGAGGCCAGAAGTGTTTGCAGTTGTTACTGCTTATCTGCATTCATATCACTTTCAGCTGGGGCTGCTGCTGCTGTCTGCTGCATTGCCCTGACATAAAGCAACCTGAACTTATACCCTAACCCTGGTGGCTTGTCCCAGGAGAGTGGCTTCACCCAGTGACACATCCTTTTCCTTCCACCACTGCATATCCAGCACACCAGGAGGCACTGCACCAGATGCTGTGGCATGGGATGGTAGCAAAGAGCATGCTGCTCACAGGGTTAGCACTGGTGGTGAAGAAAAGGAGGTGGGAAAGGGAATAAAGTAACTGAGGAGAAGAGTGAAATAAACATGGGGTGAGAAAGGGATGGAAACGATTGCAGCAGGCAGAGTGAGCCTGAGAGATGGAATGCACAGGTAGAGCACTGATAGTTTTCATCTAAAGATGAGTCAAACCAAAGAGGACATACAGTGTTGCAGGGCTTTTTGTGAGGGTCTAGAAAGGGCAATTTTGGACCTGTGACTGGATTCACATGCCAGCCCGTGTGGAGCTCCAGGAACATCAATGTAGCTGCACACAGTGTGGGACCTGCCCCCTTGTTTTCCATCCCACAAGGGATGTGTTAGCCTGTACACAGTAGACAAAACTGGCCTATAATTTTGGGATAAAATGGGCTACAATCAGATGCTAAACTACATCCAGATGCTGAGTTTGGATGATTTTCTTTAACTCTCAGAGAAACTAAGTCTTGTGTCATGTCCTCTGCAAAGCCTCTGAGACAAATGGTCACTGAGAAGGAAGGTGTGCAGGTTGGGAAGAGATCAGTTAGGTGAGAGTAGGCTGCATCCTTCTCATTTCATTATTTTTTTCCCCTTGGTAAGTTTTCATGCACTTAAAATAATGAGAAGAGATAAAAGCAGGTGCATCATGCAGACAGTGACAGTTCACATTTCTTGTTAGATGAATGGGGCCTTCAGATACTCAGATCTTGGCACCTGTTCCTGTACTATGTGAAGGCAGATTGACTGATTTTTTCAGCCTGATGTAAAGGAGGGGGAAGCAAGAAATTTCAGGTATGAAGCTCACCTCTACCCCACACAGAAAAATTTGCAAATACATAGTGTATAAGAAAAGTTAAACAGAACAGAGGAGACTAAAGTTTGCAGCTTAGCATAGTTTTCATTTGAAAAAACAACTAAAAATAGCTCTTCTTTCTGAGCAGAACTTTCGTGTGTGGGCCCAAAGTCACAGTTGTTTCCTTTCCTGATGAAGGATTTTTTTTGAGACTTTTAGCTCCCGTTTGCAATAGAAGGCCAACAGAGATAGGGGAGAATGAGCTCATGTCTATTTTGGCTTGGACCTCATCGTAGCTCTTAACTGTTTTCCAGTGGCTGAATACTTCTGTTGGTGGATGAGGCAGACAGTGAGCAGGTTGGTTTGTTTTCAGACTGCACTCTGAGCTGGCTGTTATGAACAATATCCTGGGAGGACAGACCATCCCCAGGGCCTTTGTGTGACCTGAAACTTCTGTGGCATGGGCATCAGCTCAGGCGAAGGCTCCTTCACTTGGGCAGATGTTCCTCCAGCTCCTCTCCCAGAGGGAACCTCCCTGGACTTTGCTTGCTACAGGACTAAATCCTTTCCCCAAAGCTTCCCATCATGTTTGAATAGCTACTTAATTTGGCATTCAAATAGTTTTTGTAGGGGGATGCTTAATTCAAAATGGGAAGGACCAAAAAGGCCCCTGATTGCCTGCATTGTTCATTTTTATTATGGTTTTATTTCAGACATGAGGACTTTAACTAGGCTGCCTCAGGTCACTAAGGTACAGAAACACTGGTACTAGCATAAGGAATTTGTATCAATACACCTGTATTACAACTTGTGTCAGCACTATGTCAGGAAGACTGGAGTCAGTCACCTACAACAAGCTGCCAAAGACAGCCCACAGACAGACTCTGAATGGCATCCAAGGAGTGCAGATATAATGTAGGGTGTCAGGAGCTGTGTCTTCTCAGAGAGGTTCCTGAAGTTCAGCCTCAGCAAGAACCAGGAGATGCCACCTTGTGCAGACATGAGATGATGCTGAGTAGGTTATTGGGAGCACTCAAACTGCTAGAAGCCAGCATGTTCTGGCTCCTGCTAAGCTTCTACTAGCAGGAATTAACTGCAAAAATAAAAGTGCAGCCAGACACACTAGCCTTAAATGGTCGTTGACCCATGAAGTGGGGAGTATGATTATTTTTCACATTCCTGATCATGATGAAAATACTTTCAAGTGTGGCACAGCCCTCAGAGACTCTGCTCTGCTCTGCTGTGATCCTGTCACTTCAGAGGAGGGCATGTTTACCTCATCTTGGGAAGCATTAGGTTATCAGCAGTCTTCTAGAGGGGAAAGAATGTGAAATGTCATTCTGAGATATGGCCAAACTCTTCCCATGTTCACCAGATGATCTGTAAAATAGCTAGACCTGCAAATCATTGGCTAATGCTTTGGATTGCACAGCTCAGTAGAATTTGGCAGAAGGAAAAGTCTTCAAAATGTGCCAGCAACACACAAGAACACTATTTATTACCCACATGCTTTTGCAAAACCACTCCACTAAATAATAGAACACAGAACTTCACTGCAAACAAACCTCTGCTGTTTTTCTAGTACACAGATATGCAGGACAGGATATATTGTTACAACTATTCTTAGTAAAACTAAGGAGAATTCCTTTAGCTCGTTCGAAAAGTTACTGCAGCATGGCAATATGACATATTAGTGCAAAGGCACTATTCAACAACATAAAGTTGAATTACTGCAGTGCCTCTCACCTCACAACTAACTCACGAGGAAGCTGAAAATCATGCCAGCAAGGAAGCAGTGAGGGCTCATTTTCCTCTGATCATCAACTACACAGTGATCTAGCAATCAAGCCTATGCTGCTGTTCCCAAAAGCACATCTCAGATAACCTGTGCCCTCTAACCACTACTCACTAGAGATGCAGCAAAAGGACTCTTTGATATGTCCCTGTGGAGCTACTGCTTTGACTCCCTGCAGACCCGAAAGAGTCAGAAAGGAGAAGGGCTGGCAGCTTTCCAACCAGTGCACAGTAAGCAGATCAGTAACTCAGTAAAAAATGTTTACGCATCCTCGGTTGGAGCAGAGGTGTGTGAGAGAGATGGTCACCCCTGACCCTCATGCTTCAGCCCCAGAGCTAGCCAGCAGCAAAAAGCAGAGCCTGAGGAAATCTGTTCAAGGCTTAAGAAAAGTGCAGTCATTCCTAAAAATGTGCAATAGAAAATAAGATGCTACATAGAAGTTCTGCAACCACTTTTCTCTCCCTTTATTGATATCACACTTTACTCACCCACAGCCTTTGCTTTTGAGAAAAACAATTGTAGGGAATTCTGCTTTCCACTGATGTAAAAATATTAGCCTATGGTAAAGAATATGGAAAACTGTTTCCTTTTCTCTGAGGAAAGAGCCGAAGTAGGCTTCAGTCCTGCAGGGGATGTATAACCCCAAACCCTTACTTATAGTGAGACTCTGCCCATGAGAAAGGAAATCCCTCTGCAAGGCTGAAGGCTGTAGGTGTGCTCATGTGAATCAGGTTTCAGGACTGGGCTTGTAAGACAGTGCTTCAATTATGCTGGACTGCTTTACCTGTACTGATGGTAGGCAATGCCAGGCTATGTTTCCTAGCTCTGTTGCAGACTCTTACTTCAATATTATTTCTCAAAATACTTAAATATTTTGTTGCCAATTGCATTTTTACAGGAAAAAAAACCCTTAATGTCTAAGTTTACATTTGCTGCAGCTCTGCCCATGGGTTTGCTCACATATTTTGGTTGTTCTTGTACAGCTATGTCACAAACTTGCTATGTTAAAAGGAAGGGGAGATTTAGGAAGCCTCTGGGTGCATGTGTATGTCTCCATATGCGTGCACCTTTTGGCATTGTTTTGCTTTGCAAGCAGAATGGGAATTTAAAAATGGTCACAGATTAGCTCTTACCGCATGCATAGCTGACGTTAAGGTGTTTTGTCACTCCAGGTAGGCATGGACTTCCAAAATCCTGGCTAGTGACAATGAATTTGCATCTCTGTTTCCCATAACACCTTTTTGATAAAACTTCTAGTGCCGTGTAGGACAAACAGTCTGAAAGAAAAATGCATACAATAAATATACAACACTGGTGTTATTAGAAATGATAGCTGCTACTTGCATCACTAGACATAACAGAATCATAGAACGTTAAAGGTTGGAAGGGACCTCCAGAGATCATCGAGTCCAAGCCCTGCCAAGGCAGGATCCCCTAGGGTAGTTCACACAGGAAGGCATCCAGGAGGGTTTTGAAAGTCTCCAGAGAAGAAGACTCCACAACCTGTCTGGGCAGCCTGTTACAGTGCTCTGTCACCCTCACTGTAAAGAAATTTCTCCTCATGTTGAGGTGAAACCTTCTACGTTCAAGTTTGTAGCCATTGCTCCTTGTCTTATTGCTGCTGACCAGTGAAAAGAGATCGGCCACATCCACTTGACACTCACCCCTCAGATATTTTTGTACATTGACCAGATCTCTTCTCAGTCTTCTCCAGACTATGCAGCCATAGGTTTCTCAGTCTCCCTTCATAGGGAAAATGCTCAAGTCTCCCAGTCATCCTCGTGGCTCTCCACTGGACTCTTTCCAGCAGGTCCCTGTCTCTTGAACTGGGGAACCCAAAACTGGACACAGTATTCTAGGTGTGGTCTCACCAGGGCAGAGTAGAGGGACAGCAGATATAAATCCGATGTTTATTTCAGGCAGGTTTGCCTAAGCAGGATTTCAGAATTAAATACTATGATCTGTCAATGCAAGGACAGCTGCAATGAAAATGTGAACCTGCAGCAAGCTAACTACCTCACGCTGACTTCCAGGTGCATACTAAGGTGCAGCAAGATTCACGTCAAGCTCCCGATGAGGTGTCCACTGTAAGATCTCTATGTTCCCTTCATGATGACTTGGGGGAAAAAAAAGCACATCCAAATAGTTCTCCATCTATTCCATCTCAAAATGACTGCGCAAACAAAGAGAGATGCAGTGCTGTTTGCAGGTATTCCTCTTGGGCCTCGAATTATGGAGATGATTTGACTGGATGCCTAATTTCAGTTAAAGTCAGGTAAGACCAATTTTTCTGTGTTGTGACAGCTTGGGCTACAGTGAAGTTTGGTGTATTAATTGTAGCTTTTGCTTTATTATGTCTGTCATTGGTAGGAGCCAATCTGCCATTGGTGAAGAGGTCAAAATGGACTCAGTATTTAACCAGGGAAATAGTTGTCTGCTTCTGTTCCAAATTCCAGGCTGTTCTTGTAAAATGCCACCACCAGCCAAGTTTGCGTGCCTAAAGCAACCGCAACAGCATCTATTCTGATCTGCCCTCTTGCCCTAATTACAATAGGTAACCCACATCATTTTCAAAGCAGCCTAAACTTCCCTGACTTTGCACAAAGAAAATCCAGATTGCTCAATGTCTCTCTGTGGACTGGGCAAGAGGCACGCATCAGGTGTGAAAACCTGCCTTGCTAACATCTGCACTCAAAGCTGCAATTTCCTTATTCAAGACTTAATGCCTTCCACTACAATTTGTATAATAAAACTTGATTAGCAAGATTTTGTGCTGAAGCTGGAACTGAGTGGGAAAGCATGTATCACTCAAAGTTCTGCTTTAAAACAGAGAGAATGTCTTTAGATGCAATTAAATTAGTGGTATCCACACATGCTAAACTCCAAGCCACAAATTAAAACATCCATTAGTTTGGGGTTTGAAACTGAAAGTATGCAGAAATTACAAGCCTGGAGTAAGTAATACTTTGCTGAAGCTGTGACTTTTTGTGACTTTTGGTGGACAATAGTTATTTCTTACTCCAGCCTTCAGAGGCATGGACACCTCAAAGGTCTGAAAACATATTTCTCTGGGCAGTAAAGTAGTCCTTCCTCTAATAAAACTCAAACAAGAATGGCATCGTGTCACTTTCCAACTGCTGAAGCTAATTTGTGACTCTAAAGGAAGGAGAAACAGTGTTTGCACAGACATTCAAAAGGTTCCCCAAATCAGCCTTACTTGAAAAGAAAGAGGTTTGAGACTGGAGTTCTTGACAAAGAAGACTGACATTTAATAAGTGAAAATGGGGCAAATTTGTGATTTTTAGAGTTAATGCCCTGACACCAGCAGTAAATAACTTATGTACTTGAGCACAGCCACCAGGAGATACTGGACTGATTGCTTTAGCAAAAGTCTCACAGGTTACCTTTGGGCATGGAATTTTAGTAAAGGGTCTATTCCTTTGTCTTTTTGGAAACTTAAAATTCTAATGCCCCTGTGTCAGGGAAGGAAACTTAAAATTCGAATGCCCTTGTGTCAGGGAAGGCTGACCTAAACTTTGTGTACATCTGATGAAGTAACTCAGTGCTTTAGTTCCCCTCCCTGGCAATTTCAGATGAGTAACGATATATTTGGGTAGACATTTTAGGCAGCCAAGTAGCTTATTTTGGCAAGTACAAAAACAACTGAAGAATATCAGGAGGAATTATCAGATGATTCATAAATGGATGTCTTGGGAGCAGTACAGAAATCTGCAAACTGACATGTTTTTCTACCAAATTTCCTGCCCTGGGAGCTACTCAGAGTGTCTTAAAAATCCAGGAGGCTGTTGTGCTGATGGTTTTCTACACATTCAGTGATACAGTAAGTACATGTTTCGGTTTGCCTTTGGTAGATGTTTGCTCATGTTTCTTTGAGAGTTAATAGCTTCATATCATCTATAGTCATGTTGGATTTGGCTCCTCTACCTGAGAGACCAGTCATCATATGCCTGCAGGCTCTTGGCAGGCCTGTTTTTGGAGAACTTCCCAAGTCTTGCCTGGTGTCACAGGTGAGGAAATGCAAACAAAGGCTGGCTTGCTTTTGCAGGACACCACAGATGTTAACTGGAAAGACTTGTATCACAAAAACTCTTTTAACCGCATCCTGTGGCCTGACAAGAGTTTGGCTTTTAGTGATTTGGTCCAAAAGTGTTCATTTTTTTTTCTCTCTGGTTCCTGTGCACCTTCTCTGTCTCCTTGCTATCTCTCTCTGCAGCTGTGATGCCAGATAAGCAGTGAGTTCAGCTCAGAGGAATCCTGTGTACCTGGTACCAAAGGCCACTTTTTCAACATCTGCAGCTTCATCAGTACAATCTCCCATAAGCAGACATTACAGAAGTGTCTGCACTGAAGTCAGAAAAATCAGTGTGAGCCGAAGGGACTTTCAAGCTAGTTTCAACTAAACTTGCTTGGGGTCCAATAGCAATACAGCTGCAGCAACACAGAGCTCAGGCTAGGAGTAACTTCTCCTCCTTCTGGTTAAACAACTTACCGCAATGTCTGAATGAGGAGAGGATTCAGAGCTGCATTTTGAGTAGATAAGTGAATGGTCCCACCACATGCTCCCGAAGTCAGGAGATGAATGTAAACATGCAATGTGTCTGCATTCTGAATATCTAAGTACTGTTTGAGCTACACATAGGTTTATGAGGCTTGCTAAATGGATACCACACATTTAACATAAATTCCTGGCATGCTAGAAGGCTGGTAGCATCCACCAGTGGCAGTGGCAGAAAAAGCAGCATTGTGTGGCTTGGAAAACACTCCATTCGTCATGCCTTTCTCCCAAAGTTGCCTGCTGCACACCAAGGCTGTTGGTGAGTCTTTTGAAGCAGTCAGTCATATGGATGGCAAAGAGATACAAGTGTCAAGAAGAGGTTCTTAATGCAGTAATAAATGATCAAATCTGACTGCAGCTATTTAACAGTGAGTGTAGAAAGCCTTGTTTCTGGAGGAAAGGCTCTTTCAGCTCCCTAATTAGCTTTGTTTAGGGAAGTCTTGGCATGCAAATAACATGCCATAAATCATGCAGGCTTTAATGAGAAGCAGTTTGTCTTCTGGTTTCTTAAAGCTTCTCTCAATTCAGACAGGAGGAGGTTTCCTTCCCTTTCTTTCCACCCTGCCACACAAGACCTCCTGGTGATGGAGCAGCCAAAGCTGTTTTGAGCATCTTGTGCCAAGTTCTGGCAACAGTATTCTGTCACACCCTGTCCAAACATTAATGAATACCATCTTCTCTCAAATCACTATTAATAGGGTGATCTTTGAGACATGATGGGGATGTGTCTCATATGTAGATCTGCATGACATAAAAAGTAATGCGCTGGTGAAGGACCAGGGTGCCCAAAAAAGGAACTTCTTCATGACCTGCTGCTCCAGTATTGGAGCTCAGATACTTCTTGCTTCCATCCCAAACTGCTGGCTTATGCTGCATTATGCTTTCTGGGCTATGCCTACCAGCAAAAGAATAAGCAGCTTTTAAAATCAACTGAAAGCAAAGATTTCACACTACCAAATCAGGATAGCTTGTGCTTTGTGGAGCCCAAATATCAGCTCTGGGGATAAAAGCTGACAAAGGCGAATGATGGAGTTTGGAATAAACTAAGGCTGCAGACTCCTAAAGAAAGTTACCATAATAATATGGTAATTTATGCAAGAGCATGGCACACAGGGTACTGCCTATGCATCAGAAAAGAGCACCTGTACTGCTGATTCTAGCAAAAATGTACAATAGGATCAGCAGCACTTAGGGAAAGTGTTACTGATATCTTTACATTCCAGGTCCAAATATTGTCAGTAAATATGCCAGTATGACACACTAAGAATACTACTTACTGCCTGCAGAGGCCATTCCTTAACAGTGAATACAGCACCAAGGCTTTCTGAAAAGCTGCGCCCTCTCACTGCGGAGCCTGTTGTGAGACCCTTTTAAGTCTACATAAGATAAGCCCATTGCTTGGTTTTACTTAGAAGCAGCTCTAAGTTCAGAATTCAGTCTGTAAGTATTCTGCACCAGCATTCTGTTTGGTCTTTCTTCCCTTCTCATGTAAGCGTGCACACAGAGCAGAGGATCCATCTGCCAGTACAAATGCTGAGGGCAAGAGACAAATGGAGCTCATTTGCATTTTCACAGTGTCCCTGGAAGAGGTCCTATGCCGGGTTACTAAAACAACTCCTCTGAAACCTCAGGTTTTCTTTCCTCAGGAGCCTGCTACTTGCACAGCTGCCCACAGGGCTTGTGTTTGAAATCAGAGTCACTGTTAGCTAGTAAATGTAATTGTTAAGCAGATGATGCTCAGAAACATAAAGGCCTTCAACTGGTGATACATGCAGTCTAAAAAGTCACCTTCTCTGTAGCAGTTCTGAGCTACAAGCTGTTGCTGCTTCTCCCAGCAGATAACTGGGCTTAGTGTTTCTGTTGATGATCCTTGGAGTGTTTGCACTTCAACATCCAGCATTTCCTAAATTCTGGGCAGCTTACAAAGTTTGTGTTTTATGACACCTAGATGTCTATAGATAGCATGAACCTACTAACTGCAATGTATTAGCATTTCTAGATCTGTCTATAGCCATTTGTACCTTCATTTACATCTTCTCTCAAAAGACTTACACAAGAGACTGGCTCAAGATGGGAGGAGTATAAATCTCTCAGAGAAAGAAAACAAAGCTTTTAAATTAGTGTTAGTGAATAAGAGCTGTAGACCCAGGGAAAAGAAAAAGGTTTTTAAAAAGGGATCACAGTATCACAAAACAGTGTTATATAACAAAATCATGATGCCTTCTTGGGCTGGAAGCAACCTTCAGGATTTTGGAAAGCTCTTTCTTGCCTTGCTAAAATCCCTTCTTCTTTGCCAAATGCCATTTCACTGGGAATAGGGGATTAGTACAAAACTCAGCCGCAGGTTATGTCATGTCACAGTGCATGAGGATAATGCCTGAATTCTCAGTCTCCCAAAAGTGAGAACAGGTAAAATAGAGGACTGTGTTGGAAAGGACTCCAACTTGCATCAATGAAGATACATAATTCAGGGCTCTGCTGGTCATAAGTACTTGAGGGAATGCACTTCTCACCAGCCAATATGCATCCAGGCGAAATTTATGGGAAGGATGTTCTAGAGTTTTAGCTTGCAAGTTGCAGCTAGAAGCGACCCACTATTGAGCCTTTTTCCAAGTACTTTCATGTATTAACAAGAGTAATTTATTGAGAGGTGTTTGTTGACCTGAATCTTCCTTATATTCTCTGTGGTAACCTGTTCTGGCACAACCTTGAAATTTTCTCTTTCCTCATGCACATGTTAGTACAAATATAAAAGAGAGAGCATGTCTGAAAAGGCCAAACCTCACAGGAACAAACGGATACAGTTTCCTGCTTTGGTGCTGGACACAAAATAAAACCATCTGCTACAAAACTGCACCCAAAAGAAGTTTTAGTTTTACTGTGATATTTTTGATAGCCTCAGTAAAACAAGGAAGTTACTTTCTGTAAATTCTGTATAGTCTTAAGAGTGCCAGATGTATGAATACAGCTGCAGAAGCAAGATCCTGCTTGCAGGTTTTAAATGGAATTATTTCCATTATAGGATCTCTGCATCTTTCCTGCAAAGAAAGATGCAGAGATCCTATAATGGAAATAATTCCCCGTGCTTCAGTGAACTTTGCCACTTGTGGTAGGAGCTTACTTTGCAGAATAAACTTCTGAAGGCAAAATACCCTAAAATGCTCAGAGGCAAGATTTTGTGCACTGTTCTTTGAAGCAGGTAATGGTGACCACTCATAGGAATGAAGGGCCCTGATGACAAGCTGGAGAGCAAGACCAAAGATGTGTAGAAATATCATGTTTCAATTCAATGGTGGAATTGATAAAAAGCGAGGAAACACAGGGGAAATGTTTTATAGTGGTCTTGTATGGAAATTTCCCATTCTCTACAAATCCTCCCTCTCAAATTCCATGGAGCAAGATGAGTGCTTTTAAGTGCAGCTCGTTTAGGGTTGTTTTTTTTTTTTCGGTTGTTGGTTTGTTTTTTTGTGGTCATTTTTAATAAAAGCAAGGGATATTTTGACATGAAAGGTCACATATAATACCACATATCAGTCTTGGGACTGAAGTCTTGCTGCTTTATCAGCTATGGTACATGTTAGAGGCTTTCTTGTACTCAGTAGATCAGATCATTACCCAGATTCAGATCTTCTCTTTATATAAATTAGAACAAGAACTTGAATGTACATTTCATAGAATCATAGAATGGTTTAGGTTGGAAGGGACCTCAAGGATCATCCAGCTCCAACCCCCTGCCATAGGCAGGGACACCTCCCACTAGAGCAGGCTGCCAATTTCCCATAACCCACCCTGTGTGGGCTTTTCAGATGGTTTTATCTTGTGTTAAAACTGTTCCATTGCCTAAGGTAAGCAAGACTTAACCATACCAGAGGACAACTCTACTGTAAAGACTTTATCTAGCAGGAATGACATCACAATGCTATTGCTCTTCTTCGTTCTCTGTATTGAAAATGACAGCCAATTTGTATTACTAAACTGGCTTAGTAAACTGGGTCCAAGAGGAGGCAGCCATGGTAATGTTGAGGCCAGGCTCAGGGTCTTACAAGCAGGTATCTGCAATACGAGAGACAGGTGTATACAGTCTGTTTCCCACATGGAGAAGAGCCTTTATGCTAAGGACATTTTATGTTTCCTTGTGTTCCCTTTGAAGCAAAGCTCCAAAAATTTGCCAGCTGATAACATAGACTGTTCACAAAAAGCAATAGTTCAGCATACATCTGTCTTAGTCCAAACATGCTGACTGTCATTAATTGCTTAGCAGCTGTATCCCATGTAACATGAGGTCACAAAAGTCTACAGAACTATCTAATTAATTCAGCACGCCTAGCAGGATGGATGTCAAATATATCAAGTATGGATAGATACACAACTCTTGAGCTCTACAGAGACTTCCTATACCTGTCATTAGGGCTTAAAAATGACTTCTTTGCTGCATAGTACTAAAAAATTGCCATTTTCCCTCTGATGCAGTGAAAGAAATGGAAAGGCTCAAGCACTGCCTTGTTCTACAAGTGCACTGCTTTGCACTACAAGTGCAAAACTGTAGGTAGAAGTAACAACAGATGTGTGTTTGAGCAGATTCAGCTTTTGACACAAACATATACAAGTGCATGGGCTCTGATTCAAGAATCAAGAGCAGCTGAAGGTTTCTAAATTGTCTCAAATAATTAAGATCATGTTGACATTCGAATTACCATTGCTTTCCTTTAAAGGAAATCAATGATTAAAAAATCTTATCATGCACCCACTCACACCTGTATGTGTTTAAATGACCACATAAATAAGATTGACGCTCTTGATGGATAGATCTGCTCAGGATCTGGGTCCTAAGCGCTAAGTCTTTTGTAATAACAGAATGTGTACTCCCAAATGACACAGGTACTTTTGAAACCATACCCACTGCAGAGGGTTAATGGTACCATGCAGGAAGAGGCCAAGCGCTTTCACTAAGTAATGGGAAATATATATATAACGATCTACCTTCTAGATGCTCTCTCCTGTTACCATAATTTTAGACTGTTTTATAGAAGGCAAAACCAGAAAGAGCCAGGCTGTTGTCCAAGAGGTGTTCACATGCAGGTGGCTACAGCAGAGAGCTTAATGGTGATGCAAATTGTTTCTTTTTTAATACTGGGAAACTTTATCCAGTAAGGAGGGCCTGCAGTATTCCAATCTGTGAACTCTAAGTGCTGACACTAGAGGTGAGTGATTTCCAGAGGTGAATTAAACGCAAGAAATTAGTATGATGTCAGACTTCTAGATCAACTGTGCTATCTCTGTGGTGCCCTACATCATGAAGGATGTATGAGCCTGTCAGAAACCTACTAAAATGTTTTCTTAATAGAACAGATAGAATCATAGAAACATAGAATTTGGGTTGGATAGGCAGACGGGCAGAGCTAAAGTCCATGTGAAGGACCACACTGTCCTGGAGGTCCTGTGTACCCCAGAACTTTCCTCTCCCTCTGTGGTTTGAATGGGAGAGGAAAAAGGCGCGAACAGACCTGTTTCTCCCCCCCTGCCCTGCAGGCGTGAAGCGGGGGAGCAGGGGGGACCCTTACGGCACGAGGAGTGCCCCGTGCCGGGCCCGCGCTGCACTCGGCTGAGGGTTGGCTGTGAGCTTTTCGCGCCTAGGCAGTGGTAACGGCTCTGTGTCTAGGAAAGGGTATAAATATCGAGGGGTTCCCGCCTTGGGGTGCTCCGCCTTGGGGTGCTCCTGCCGTGGAGTTCGTCCCCGTTTTGGATCGTGTTCCCGCCTTGGTGTGCCTGCTTGGAGTTCTTCTCCCCCCACCTGGATAACTTCTACACAGGGAGCCTTTGACACTCCGAAGACAAGCCCTGAAGGACTTCACTTTAAGCGCCCTTATTGTGTGGCTTATCGCTTCTTAACGACTCTGAAGGTTGCTGAAAAGACCACGGGACAGACCTTTGAATCGTCCTTCTTTTCAAGCCAGCTATGGTGAGTAGCCTAAGGCTCAGCCTATTTTTGATAGTGGGGAACGCTATATATTTAATAGCACAAATGCTTTTCCAATTACTGACTTAAAATTAGTCAAGTTTACCTGTGGCATCCTATTGTGCAGATATTCTCAAACAACCAAGAAAGGACCTGCTAATTAAATATAAATTATCTTCTGTATATAGTTTTGGGGGCGGGTTTTGGGACAATAAAATAAATTCCTGACTCGGCCTAATCAATTCCTGCCTCCATAACACACACAAGGCAGCTGATGTGAAACACAGTTCCAGAAATTTTAAAGAGATTCATGCCTAAGAACAGATTACAATTTTCAACCAATAAATTTTTAATAATATCTGTATAACTAAATGGAAACATTGGCTTGCAGACAAGTGGCTTTTAAGACTAATTATCAATCTCTTCTTGATATTGTCAGATGTTTCTTATAGATTTCACTTGTAGCATGTTTCTTAGGAGTAAAGTTCAGTCTTTGCACACGGTTGGCATCAGCCATATAAGTCATTCCCTGTGTGGTATTAAGGGACTTGAAGAGTGCATATATCTAATCCTGTCTTTCTCCATGGCATGAAAATTTACCTTCATACCTTCAGTGTCAATTACTGAACACCATATGACCTCACAATCATCATAAATTTAGCTATTTTGTGATAAAAAGTGAGTCATAAGTCTTTAATCATACACCAGTTGAGACTACAGAGTGAAGTCAATGACTGGTTGTCTATGCAGTTACGATGTTCTGGGTTATTTTACCTATGTCTGAAAGTGGTCACAGCCTGACCAAAGTATTAATATTAGAACAACATGAATCTATTGTTTTTATAGTAATTATTAATTTAATGATGTTAATATAATATATTGAGATGCACCTGTACTAGTAAATCAGACCTTAAGAGGCATGCTTCTGGCACTGCAATGCAGCGTTCCACTATAAGCATGGTCCCTGCACCCATCAGACCAAGGCCAAAAGCATCCTCTCAACAACTCCCCAACAGAGCTGAAGAAAGATCTAGCATAGGCCAAGGAGCAGCCCCAAGAAGCATTTTGCATGCAGTCTCCTTGCTATGGAAAGTAAGAATTTACTACATTTCTGTACTACATTTAGTACAGTTTAGGCCATTTCTGCCTGCTGGCTTTGGTGCCAAAGAGAAGTCCTAAGCGCATTTAATTTTCTACTGTCACTGTCTTGGAATCTGGTCATATAACAGTAAGGGACCTATGGACCCCATCCTTACAGTCTGCATTTAAGGCAAGGAAGAACTGGCAGAATTAGAGATCAGAGGAGAAGGCAGCAATAAGACATGGCATCGTGACACTCAGGTTGCCTAGTTACTGTCAAAAGCTGGGGAAAGAACAGAGGCAGACAGCTGGTATTTAGTATACATCACCTAAGTTCAAGACAGCCAACAGAACTAGAACTAAGGACTGATAACTCTGTGAAAGTTTATTACTTTCATGCATTTCTCACTCTGTGTTTCTCCCTTATACTGTGCAATTTGTTTGAGTTTCAGAAGCAATCTCTCTCATACTTCCATCACCAGCACTTCCAAAACACCACTGCTCTTGCACCTGAAATTTTCTCCCTTTGTGTTTCCCCTCTGCGCACCTGCTTGAAGAAAGCCTATCAATGGTGTAGCAACATACCAAAGCCAGGGACTCGCTCCACTTCTGCTGAGCAGATGTTCTCCTCATGTGCCCGTCTGCCATAGGTGGCAGAGTAGATGATAAGGAATTTGGACTCCTGACAGTGGAGTTTCAGTTCCTGGTTCTCACATGCTGACTTGGTTTTGTATTCAGCTAAAACAGAAGCAAACAACAATACAGTAGCATGAGACAATTTACTCAGCTGGACTGATAACAGCAAACAACATCAAGCTTTTCTGTAAGTTCTGTGGCACTATCACAACTACAGACAAAGCCAGTCGCAAAGTGGTGTGTTTCCTCCAACTGAATTGTTCCCATATGACTATCCAAAGCCTCTGGCTCCTTTCTGAAAGCAATTTAAATGTTAATTTTTGACAATCCCCTCTCCCAGTGGAACAGCCTTCCCCCTTCCTGCCTGATTTCCTGGCTCATGTTCCACCATTGCTCAGTAGGAGATGCCTCATCCTTTCCTTTCATAGCTTCCTGGGACAATGTTGCATTCTATGCCTACTTCAGATGCTGGCCTGAGTGCTGAAAGCCTCCAACCACTCATCAATCACGAGGATGGCTGGCATCACCCAGTGCCACCACTTACTGCACTGAGCGAGTGCCGAAGAATGGCAGGCACAAAGGCATGGGGACTGGCAACTGAGCCAGACAGTGCTCTCAGCTGTATTTGCATGGCTCCACCAAGGTCAGTGGGTGTCCTTGGGCGTGACTAGCCAGCACAGGCTCATTTTATAGTTTTGCTGACAAAGAGATGTGAATCGAGAGCCTGAGAAAAATACACCCCCCTTCCTTTCTTAGCTGGCAAAGGCACACTGGCAGGAGTCTCAGCACAGAAGTGGAGAAGGCAGGGAGACTGTCTTCCAGACATCGCGGAAGTTCCTCCTAGAGAACTGTTTAAAATCTGCTGTCTCTCTTGCTGGCCTAAGCAGCTGCTCTGCTTGCAGCATTTTACTGCCAGGTCTTCCTGGTCTCAGTATGATGGCAAACATTTTTCCTGCAGATATGGCAAGAGAGAAGAGTTTATTTTTCTACATTTTTTTGTCCTTCCAAAATGTGAAAACAGGAAAAGGAGGATCCTGAACTGAGCAGGAGAAAAGGGAAAGGGAAACCTTATTGTTACTGAGTAGTATCCCTGTGAGGAGAGTGTGGGTGTTTGTGGTAGGGGAACTGGAGAGAGAAAAACCTCCTATCTGTTCAGTGAAGAACATATTATTGTTTCGTTTAGAGCAGAACAGCTATTAAAAAAAAGGGGTCAGTGTTCTTGGTAATAATCCACTTTCTTTCATCCAAGCTCAGCAGCAGTTACAAGCTTAAGTCTAAAAAGAATGATTTTAAAAACCACTTGACGTGCTGCAGTTTGTTACACCTGTAGAAGCATCTGCTATACTGTACACTCATGAGGATCGTGTCAAGAAAACAGAGGCTCTGACCCAAGGGCTGACAGCCTAAAGCTGGGCTCTGTGTCTGTATGGCTATGCTTTCTGATTGTAGTACAGAAAACAGAAACAAACCTGCAAGTGGTATAAGACAAAGTTAAGCATACAACAGAAACCTCTGCAGAGATACAGCAACAGTATTTCTAAGCAGATGAAAAATGAAGAGACTTAGGCGACTGTTTATGTGCCCACTTGAAGGCAAGGAGACTGTCAAGTATACTTAAAATTACATTTACTGAGTGATTCAACAAGTAAGGACGCTTGCTACAGCCAAGCCTAACAATATACAGGCTACAATCTTACCTACAAGTATAAACTTCCTGTCCCATGAAATCATGTCATTTGCACTAGAACTGTACTACACCTCAATTCTGCAGTTAACATTTGCTGTTAAATACGCTTCTGATCAGCTTTTGTAAAATTCAGATCATGCTTATTCCCTGTGGGAAAAATATTAAGCAACATCTAAAAGTAACAAACAGGATCTCAATCGACTTTTGATTAGTAAAAAGAGATTTCTTCTAGCGACACAGACACAGCTGTCGTATCCTCATCCATCTATTATTAATAATGAAGTAACCATAATATGTAAAAAGTTAAATTTCAACTACTGAGATTATAAAACAGATCACTGAAATTCTGAATTTTAGACTTTTTTTCCCCACTGATGATTGGCCCAGTTCTTGTGTCAGCACTTTGCCAAAGGTAGTACCTGCCTGTTCTATTCCCATATCTCTGCTCTGTCTTCAATATGCCACATAAACTGGCCCTCCTGTTTTCTTGTCACCTCTGTTCCTACTCCACCAATGATGCCTATCTTCATGCTCCCATTAAACAGAATCTCTTTTGTGCTTTCTCCTTTAGTTGTGGGATGGTATTTCTGAGTTGGCTGGTGAACCTACCCCTAAGTCATCATTCTGCTATTTTCTCTGAGACCCATTTCAGTCACACTGGGCATTGGCTGCCAAAAAAAGCTGAGCCCCTGGGCTACTGGGGCTTGCTCTCATATATAATAGCAACAAGAAAAAACAATTTGAAAGCATCAATGAATAAAACCTCGTGATGATTGTCGTAATCTTTCTTACATTTTTCTCATGTTTACAAAGCACATCCTCTTTGAGGCAGGATTTGTCCCTTTAGGTATCATCAATCACCTGCAGAGAATACAGGTGATTCTATAAGGACATTCTATAGTAAAGTTAGCCAGGCATTTGTGTCCTCCAGCCATTGTTCTATAATCAGGAGGTGGTAACAGAGGATCTTTCAAAGCTTTGGTCCCATCTCCTTAAGTTTTTGTGCATATTCATTATTATGGTATCTTCTTCAGCACTTGGATCCTTAGCCCAAGCATCTGGTTTTGATGTTCAGGTCTATTTTTCTAGTATGACATTATCATTGCCATCTCTTTAAAAATAATTTTCCAAACATTTTTCCTTTCAAGTCTGATGTCTAACCTCTGACTCTGCCAAACTACACTGGTCATAAAATTGGCAGCAAGCTCACTGAAGTTGTAAACACAATGGAGAACTGAGGTAAAGCAGAAAAAAAACAATTTGCTATTAATCTGAGAGTCTCAAAACTTCACATGGACTTACACAAAGCCTTCTGCAGTGGCATTTTAACCAAAACAAACAAGAAAACAGATACAAAAACACATTTGCCTGATGTGAATTACTTACTAGGTTTGCATTTAAAGGAGACAAGGAGGAATTTAGTGGTCCCTGGACACAGATCAGGTCCAAAAACCCGACTATTGACAAGGAGCTGGCAGGATCTCAGGTTTTGGCATTCATCCAGTACTTTCTAGAACAATGGGCAAAAAGGATAGGCTTGAAAACAAGGTATGAAGCTATACAGCAAGGAGAACACTTCTTTTTCTGTACAGAGGAAACATGCCTTCACAATGTTTTGGCTAGAAACATGCAAGAAACATCTGTACCACTGGATTTAGGCACATCTCTACTGCACTTTGTGTCATGGCCAAGTTTATTGGAACACATTCATTACAGTGATGCCCACAGCAGTCAATGTTGTTACCAACTGATGTTACAACTTGCTCCTGTTTGTCACCTTTCCCTCTGCCCTTGGAGTCAGATCTCACTGTGTGCCACCATAGCCTTAGTGGTGCTTGAGACTCTGTGTGGAGCCCAGAGCAAGTGGAAATATGCTTAGCCCCCTGCCTCTTTGCTGGCATACCTGAGGCACTCACACCACCCTGACAGATTTTGTGCAAGTGCAGTGTCCAGGTGAAGCATGGTAACTACAAAAATATGTATTTTTAACCATTTCATCTCAGATTCCCTAAGTTGACCTGAGCATGGTCTCTACTATCTTCACTTGAAAGAATTTTAATGACCTGGTGTGCTTAGTGACACTTAAGCACAACTCTAGCTTTAAGCCACATGCAGGACCTCCTGTTTAAGGGGCACTTCTTGCCTGCAGTTACACACACTATCAGGTATTTCTTTGACTTGCCACTTGAACCAAATTCACAATCAGTCTGATAGCACAGATTCTAAGCCTGATTGTCTTTTTTTTTTCTTTAAAATGCTTTTCTAAGACCATATCTACCCAAAGGTTTTTTGCCCAGCACAATGTATCATAGTTCTTACTGTCACGCTTCGCTGGCAGTGGCAACAGAAGGAGGATAACACAAAAGTCAGAAGTGTTATATGCAAAGGGTCATGTGGACCCTCTCAAAGTTCTGTAAGGCAACAGAGTACTTTTAGAACTCACATTGGTGTTCCAACTCCATCAGTAGTTTTGGAGCCATAACTATAGAAAACATGAAGACATTGCTCAAGATGAGTCCAAGTTTTTAACAGTGTCACAAGCCAAAGCACCTAAAACCTCTCCAGTTTAAATGCAATGGTGTACTAGTGAAATTCTTATTCACCTTCAAAGAGAGGGCTTTCTACACACTATTTTTGGATAGTCTGTGGTGTTGTGCTCAGGATTCTTGATGTTTAAAATCACACCAGGCTGCAATAAGGAGGGCATAGTCTATGGGTCATCTCACTGTTAATTAACAGCAGTGAATATAAGATATCCTTCTCTGGTAGTTTCAGGTATTCCTGTAACATCTATGGGAAATTTTGCCTCGTTTCTCCTCAGAAGGGGTCTCAAGATACCACTGTGATAGCACAAGCTGCACTCCTGCTTCCAGGCTGAGAGAGCTGGCAGTGGCTGAAAGTCTCCTGTCATCCCTGGAAGCCATCCCTTCTAAGCAGAAATGATACACATTGGCAGCACATAGCAGTGATCCTCTAACACTCATGCCTTTTTGTTTCCATTGGTAGAAGCAGAGGACTGACTTGCATCCAACACTTTTTGAGCATTAAGTGCACTCTAAGGATTTTAAAAGGGAAGGAAAGCTCAGCAGACTTAACTTTATCAGTCAATTCTTCTATTACAGAGCTGCAAGTCAAACAAGTAACTTCCTTAATTGAGATGGTTTTGGAACAGGCCAGTGAAAGAGTTACGTCCCTAGTCAGTGGAGAAAGCTGTCCCCTACTGAGTCACCTTCTGTTTGCACCTGAGCTGAATCATCTCCTGTGCATCTGTTTGTATCTTCTCCTACTTAATGTAAGCAGTAGTCACATTTTCTATCAAGTTGCTGTGCAAAAAAAACATAGCCACAAAAGCAAACAATGATATTCATAATAAGATAGCACTGGACTGCTAATATCTGGAGACAAATATAACTTTGCAGTTATCCTTTTAATAGGAGGTCACTGTAAAAATATCCTGTTATGCTTCCTTCTGGCTGCAGGGTAGCATCATGCCCAATTATGCTGACTGCAGATGCAGTTCCAAAGGGAAGGAGAGGACAGATGAAATCATTGGTGCTCTTTTCTAAGAAATTAGCTTACAGGATGTGTCTCTTCTCCTTGGCAGAACCAGAATTCCCTGAGATGCAGAGCATTTGTATCTCTGATGTTCATGGCCTCGTCAAAATGCCTTTGATCAGTGGCAGTGCCTGCATGATGATGATAGTTTATACAACAGTTATCCCATGCTGTGTTCATTATATTCAAAGGAGGGGAGGAAATTTTGGAGACCTCACAAAGGCACTCATAAACCCAAATAACCACTGGTATCACTTTACTGTGGTCGATAAAATGACCAAGGACGTCTCTGGCCTACTCTTTTTCATGGAGAAATGTACTTTCACATGGCTCATAGGTCATGTCTGGAAGGTCTTTAAAGGCTGCAGTAAAGCATGGGCAAGCCACACTTGTAAAATGCCCTAATACTGTTTCTGGAGAGAATCACTCTCTAAGACTTAAAAGATGGGAAGGGAATGAACAGCAATGTGTCAGCAGCAAGCACAAATGTTTCAAACTTCATTGGAGCTTTTGTAGAGCATTTACAACAGCCTCACCAACATCAGGTGTTCAGATGGCCCAGACTACTCATTTTTGTAGTGTTTTACTGAATTTGGCCTAACATTGGGCATTTTCACTACTGGGAAACAAGCCTTCACTGCAGTGTAAGTCAGACCTTCTGAGCCACCTTACAGAAGGCTCCACAGCAGAACGTAACAGTTTATGAAGTATAATGCATTTTAGGCTATACTTAGACATAGAATATTACTGGTACACACCACGTATTCACATAAATGTAGATATGTGCAGAAGTGTTTAGATCTGCTGTTTAGCTGTCACAATGCCTTTCCATTGAGTAATGATAGGCATAGAACAAGCCAAACACCAACCAGAATGTCATCTTATTCAGTGGATTGGTAACGTAGCTCTGTCCAATGTTTGAATCCTCTCCTGGGGACAAGAGCCTGTGTGATGGATCAAGACTGGTCTGCTCAGCCATGATCAGGCCTTATTGAGAAGGGAATTGATTATTATAGGAAACTTTGGGAATGGAGTTTCCAAAGCAAGGCTCACCAGAAGAGAAGGCAACCTACAAAGCTTTCACAATTGTATGCCAATATCCTGCTGGCCAGACAAATCCTTTTAGCTGTAATACCTTTGATGGTAAACAGATGTAGACATAATGTCATCTCATTCAAGGGTGTGAACACTTGCCATTCTCATACACTACATGGAAACTGTCAAAAACATTCTGTGCATTAAGAACCTTCACAGTGTGCAATACCTGCAATGAGGTGGGTGCCACACAATTTATAGGCTCTGCCATCTTGTTTTCAGGCTCCTGAGTGCTACACATGTGGTAGTCTTGCCCATAAAATGCTGACTGAACACTTATTGTTGAATGCCGAGGACAGTGCAGACTCAGATGTTCCCCATCGCAGGCATAGGCAGTATGATTTTGCAGAAGTTTGGTTAGGTAACCTAGAAAATATTCAGCTCTGTTACAACTAGTACAGGAAATGACAAGCTCATTAGATAATAACAAAACCACAATCAGTCTCTGGAAAGGGCACTGCAGTCAAGGTTATACATGTGGCCTGCTGCCTCACCACATGATTCTGTCAATGGGTCAGCCATTACATGCGAGGAACTCTCAGGTCTGGAAAACAAGAGGTGGGGTGGCAGTGAGTCAGAGCCCTACCAACACACTAGCAGTGGCACCACGTCAAAGATGTCACATCACAGACAATAAACAGGCTCAAGCCCTTGCCAGACAGGGTTGCTACTATCTCCAGGGAGTTTACAGACATGGGAAGGACTGTTACTTCGTTTTACAGGTTACACTCTTCCAGCTGCTGAGGTATCACCTCATTTTGTACTGACACTTTGCATTTCTGGGCTCCTAGGCAGTTGTGTTTCACAAAAGTGATAACAAAAGTGTCTCTCTGTGTCACTGAAAGATGGTATGTAAGTGCTGAACACTGTAGGTGCTGGAGAGGAACCCAGAATTAAGACACAGAATTTTGTATTTGCTCAAGAGTTTATCAGTGTTACCAGGAGAGGGAGAGGTAGGATCTGTATGCAGCTGTGCACCTGTGCTGTCAGTTTGCATCTTTCAATATGTCTATGAACAGCAAAGATAATGACAGTTGGGTTTCTGATTTGTGTTTCATCATATATTGCCTCTTTAGCAAAGATGACTGTTATCACCACAAATATTTGTAAATCTAATCTCCTACTGGCCTTCTCTCTGTTCTGCAGATTACTTTAATGGAAACATGCAAACTGCTATCTTTGACAGATTAGCCACTGTGATGGGACACTAATAGGGATAATTTAATTGAGAGACTTTCCTCACCTATATTTAGGAAGCTTGGATATCTCTACCATTCTAACACACTTGAATGAAATCTACTTATAAGCAGAAAAGGTTTGTGGGTGAAGTGACAGAAGAGGCATGAGAGACAGGAAAGAGAAAATGATACAGTCAACAAATAAAGCAGCATCCTTCATCCATAAACACATGGAAATTAGACCCAAACCCACGTTTTTCTTCCATGACAATCCAATATGCTACAATCCAATCAAATACACTCATTCTTCCACTATTAGTCAAACTTTTTATAAACACACACACAACTATATTTGAATAGTTTTCTTATACATGTATGAAATTCTGTGTAATTATCTCTAAAATAAGTTCCCACACTCTAGAACACCAAATTCATCTGCATTCACATAAAAATAAAACCCAATCAATATTCTCCAAACCCACTGTATCAAGTGTGCTAGTTTGAGCCTAGCTAGAATGTTTTTGGTCAGAAGAATTAGATTACAGGCTGTGAAAGGAAAACAGTGGTGATGTCTACTTCCCTCATAGGCTTACTGAGATGTATAAAAACATAAGTCAAAACATAGATAACACACTTCTCTCACTTGGGCTGCTGGCTGAGCTGCATCTTACTTTCTAACCTTACCCTCCATTTTGCACTTTGCTTCTTACCCCCCCTGGCTGAACCTCCACTCTTCCTTGGGACTGGGGTAAGGTTGAGAGGGGTAGGAGGAAGGTGAAGGGGCGGTTGAGAGCCCCTCCTGGGGACTCAGGTTTCTGGGAGGGGAGTTGTGTTTCTGTATTACCTTTTACTTTGTATATTTCTGTATATATTGTAAATACCTGCTTGTATCTTGTGCTAGCTGTAAATAGAAGCTTCATTCATATTTCCAGAGCTGGCTGAGTCTAGTCTGAGTGATTTCTAAAGTGGGGGTTGGGGGGCGGGGAACACCTAAACCACTACATCAAGTAGTAAGATTTGAGAAAACACTTATAGAACTTTTACAACAGAGACCATGATTACACATGTATCTTTTTCATTTCAAAAATTATAAGTTTCCTATCTTTGCCTCTTTCCCAAACATATAATTGGTCTCACTAAAGACAGAAGCTAGTATCTTTTCCTCAGAAGTCCTGCTTACCCTACTACAGTGACAGCAACATTATTACTGCTAAATATAACAGGGAAAAAGAAAAAAAAATGAACCATGCTTTCTTGTTTTGGTGGCTGAATCAGAACTAGAGTGGCAAGGAGTTTGTAACGTTAAAACAAAAATCAGCTTTCACAAAGGAAATACTGAAAAATAGCTGCCTCGTGCTGACACTTTTGGGCCTTTTCAAACCTTTAACCAAAGAGGAGCAATTTAAAAAAAAAAACAAACAAACCAAACCATTTTAAGCAGAAATCTAAGTATTCTAAAGAAATTATAAGAAAATAAAGTATCTCAGTTCTCTGGGATCTTTTCTGGCTCTAGCTGTGCAACTGCATAGGAAAATTCAGTTCCCATGTCAGTTACCAAGTCTTATTAGAATAGAATAGAATAGAATCAGCTAGGTTGGAAGAGACCTCCGAGATCATCCAGTCCAACCTAGCACCCAGCCCTATCCAGTCAACTAGACCATGGCACCAAGTGCCTCATCCAGTCTTTTCCTGAACACCCCCAGGGATGGTGACTCCACCCCCTCCCTGGGCAGCCCATTCCAATGCCAGTCACTCTCTCTGTCAAGAACTTCCTCCTAACATCCAGCCTATACTTCCCCCGACACAACTTGAGGCTGTGTCCTCTTGTTCTGTTGCTGGTTGTCTGGGAGAAGAGACCAACCCCCCCCTGGCTACAACCTCCCTTCAGGTAGTTGTAGACAGCAATGAGGTCTGCCCTGAGCCTCCTCTTCTCCAGGCCACATAAACTTGCCTTTCTTGAGAAAGGGGAAGCCTGCCTTGCTATTGTCTTTACTGTTCTCATCTAGAGCCCCAGAGAGGCCAGGAGTCAGTTAGGTGCACTTTCCACTGAAGCAAAGATGTAAGTGACTTCCTCACCTCATTGAACCCAGTCTGAGCACTGGCAGAGAGGAATTATGTTCTCTACTCGCAGCCTAGATCTCAAGCTATCCCTTACATTTGTGTGAAACTGAGATCACAAATAATTGAGCTTTCCTGCCAAAGCCACTCTTCTGTCAGCCTGCTCCTGAAAGGTGCTGAGTATTGTCAGGAAAATGGGCCAAATGCCCAACTGCACCCAAGTGACTTTGCTACAGTCCACTACCGCAAAGGGGCCTCCAGTGGCATTTACAGAGGCCCAACGCCTTTGACGTTGCCATCACAGCATAAAGGCCCATAGTGTAAACCAGCATTCAGTCCAACATGAGTTGTGGGCACTCAACACCTCGAAAGATTTAGCCTGATACTTGTAATCATTTCAATTCCTCAGGTTTTACATTACTTGGAGCCAAGAGTGCTGTATACAAAACAGCCCAGTATTCCCTAAAGAATATCAGCTATGTTGTGATTTGGATGAGTTCCCTGGCATCTTAACTGCTACTTTGATCCTGCAAATTCCTAATCCAGTATCTAAGCACCTTTCTCCAACAATTGCAACTATTCAATCCTTTAAAAAAATGGCTTTATAAAAACCTTGCTCTGATTCTGTAGAAGCCATACGGTTCACTTACAAAAATAGCATCAGGTGGACTGCTGAAAATAAGAAGTAGTGCTCTCCGGCCTTCCAAGTGGCATTTAAAGTGACTCTGACATTAAAATCCTTCTGTATTTGCACATAATAAAGGATAAAAATAGTAATGGAAACTGGCTGAAACCTAATGTTCCCCGAGAAGAGAAGTGGAGACGTGCTAGTATCTAAATTACTTGTCTTATGTGGTAGACCACGTAAACTTGCCTTTTTTATTACTATACACACAAACTACACAGGCACGGGTGGAGCAGTCAGCCCTTTGCAAAGACTGGTGCCAATTAGGCAGCTACAGCCCACACTCAGAAAGAATTCCCACTCAGAAGATCATGATTTCCTCTTGCTCTTCCATGAACAACTCCAGTGTCTTTTCCTCTCCTGATGCAGGCCCTCTTCAGATACCAGGGGACTGCCTGCCCTGTAAGGGAGTTAAGTTCTCTCAGCAGCTGCTGCCTCTCCCCTCAGTCATGGAGTGGTGTTTGCACAAGAGTGGGACAGATTTGCATTGCCTCCTCTCCTTTACCGGGCAGCGTGGCCTTGTAATCACGCTAACAGAAAGCTTCACCTTAAGACCATGAGTTATTGTTTGCAAAAATCTGTACAGAAACAGTTCCCTCCAGGCAGCAAATTCAGCCAAACAACAGTGTAAGGGTAGGGGGGAAATGTGTCCTTATCTCTACAATTAATAACAGCCATGATTATCAGGAGGGAGGGCATTGTGACAGTTGAATGGCTCTGTCACTCTGCCTGATGCACGCTTCCTTTTCTGCATTTCTGTCAACTGGCGCAATTAAATCAGGTCATCCAAAATAGACAGCAGGGTTGTGCCACCATCCAAAGCAGGCAGCACATTGCCTGGGCTACACGCACTTCAGGGCACACTGTTTGTTGCTTAAAATCTCTCAGTTCGTATTAATTCATCAGTATCTGTTCATTGTGAATTCTGGGAAAACTTCTTTTTTCAAAGTCTGCTCTGGGAGCTAGGGGCTGTGCCTGGACTACAGGACCACAGTCCTTTGTCTCCTGTGTGCTCGGGAAATACTCGCTAGCTCGTCTCTGGACTGCAGAAGAGGAGATTCCCCTCCCCTGGAAAGCAGGGCACAGGGAGGACTGGACCACAAGCACGGCTTGCCCCAGCCTGGATGGAGAGAGGTCACGGCTGTGTGTACATCTGGACTGTGAGTCTTCACCAGAAGAGTTGTCGGTTATGGAGATTCTTATCCTGAGCAAACAATTTTAAGCAGATCATATCAAATTCCTTAAGATTACTCAGTATTTTAAAGCAAATATTGGGGGGGGTTTCTCTTTTTTCTCTCATTTTGTGAGTGGTTTGGTGATGGAAGGGGATGCGGTGTGCAGCTACAGCAGCCACTTTTTCAAGTGCTATTCTGCAATGAAAAGGCTTATAGATGTCCTCTCTATCTTCTTTAGTACAATATGAAACAAATAAATAATAATTAAAACAATTTAAAAATAAAAATAAGTCAACTACTGTGAGAATAGCCTAGATTAGACAAACTTGGCAATACTGCAATGTCCCAGTAATATCTCTATGCCTCTGTGTGAAAGCCCCACTAGAAGCTTTCCCATTTATACAAGACACACATTCATAAGCAATGTATAGGGTGCTCTGCATACAAAATCGTTTACAAGACGTTACAGAATGGCTCAGAAGTTAAGCCTGAATCATATGGCAATAAACAGATCCCATTGATTTGAAGGCCAGAAGGTATCATCCCGCCCAACTGTCTGCATAACCCAGACTACTCACTCATTGTAACTTTTTACTGAGACTCAAAACACCGATGCAGAATCCAAGCATAATCCTTTCTTCAGGAATTAGCCAAATTAGTCACAGCATCTACTGTGTTGACAAAGAACGTCAACGGAAAAAACACAGCGCCACAAAAACACACAAAACAAGGAGGCTGAGTAGCTGAACAAAGCTTTAAGCCTTGCTGATCACTTCTTGTTGCAAAGGGGGAACTGACGAACTGTAATAACAAAGACAAAAAAACTGGCCTAAGAGAGTATAGGTTGTGAATAGATACCTCTTTGTGTAAAACAGAGCTCTTAAAAGGTTATGGTTTTTATACTCAGCATATGCTTCTGGCATTATTGCTTTCAATAGCAACAGTAACAGTAGTAATGAACCAGAAGGCACAAAAATCCAAGTTTTTTTCCTCTTAAGAACACTGAGAAAACAGGGAACTTAGAAAGTTTCAGTTTTTTAAAAAGCCTAGCATTGGTCAGACAAAAGATGTGTTACATCTCCCACGTGTGGCAGAAGACACTACAGGGTAAGCAGATTTGCTGGATTCATTCCTTATCTTGGAGGATGCTATTACAAGGCCTTAAGGCCCTTTTCAGTTGCCAGTGTTAGAGTGAATAAAAATAAATGTCTATATTCTGTCCAGCCTCATGGACCATATGGAAATATCAGGGTGAACAGTATTTCAAGCTGTGAATCTAATGCTGACCACGTATCAAATGTAACATTAGTCTTGACTGGTGTAGCGTCTTTTTGGCAAGAGAGCAGATGTGCAATGTAGTATTTTTAGAGCCTGAACCTGTGTTAGCATACAGCCTTTGAGGAGTCTCATAACTGGGCCTTCATATACAGATTTAGCAATATTAGTTCCTGTGCATAGTTCAATCTAACTTAATTAGCACAGCAATTTGGTAGCTCATTCTAAAGACATTTTAGATCAAATCAGATTGAAACAGCATAGATATTGTTGTGGGAGTCCTAGAAGGCTAATCCATTCAATAAATTTGCATTAGCTCTCTCAGTTCCCCAAAGAATTGTGCCAACAGTCATTATAAATACACAAGCAAGACTGACAAGTTTGAAGGAAGAGATCTCATGTAGTGATAACAGAACTGTTGATAAATCTCCACTACAAACACCCTTAGAAGCATCAATCTGATGTTTATTGGTATTTGGGCTCCAGCTGCAGTACTTTCCCAGCAATATTTTCTACACTGTTCTGTGAAGGAAGCACTGAAGAGAAATTAACCCCTACATTTCCCACCTCATCTCCTCTGCCATACCCTCTACTGGTCTTTAGAGGCAGCTGTGCCACAGACCACGCTGTTGAGGGTTACTGCATAATCAGCACTTTCAAAGCAAGGCTGCGCATGTGGATATCACAGAAACAAGGATCTGTATCTCGCAATTCTCTTTAGTGTCTCACCTCAGTTGTCCCCAAGTTCTTTCTGCAGTAGCTCTTTTTTAAGAATTAGTATTCCTGACATAGGGCAAAATGTTACCCAAGAAAGACACTGTTTCTAAAATTCACACCACTGTTTCTCACCCTCTCATTTTATTCTTTCTCACCCAAATACTTTGTAAACACAATGTTTGAGTCATTGTAGTAAGACTTGGTCTTACAGTCTTTTATCAGCAAGAAATACGCTTAGGCGAAAGTATTACAGTATCACAGTATCACCAAGGTTGGAAGAGACCTCATAGATCATCAAGTCCAACTCGTTACCACAGAGCTCAAGGCTAGACCATGGCACCAAGTGCCACGTCCAATCCTGCCTTGAACAGCTCCGGGGATGGCGACTCTGCCACCTCCCTGGGCAACCCATTCCAGTAGCCAATGACTCTCTCAGTGAAGAACTTTCTCCTCACCTCAAGCCTAAATTTCCCCTGGCACAGCTTGAGGCTGTGTCCTCTTGTTCTGGCGCTGGCTGCCTGAGAGAAGAGGGCAACCTCCTCCTGGCTACAACCACCCCTCAGGTAGTTGTAGACAGCAATAAGGTCTCCCCTGAGCCTCCTCTTCTCCAGGCTAAACAATTCCAGCTCCCTCAGCCTCTCCTTGTAGGGCTTGTGCTCGAGGCCTCTCACCAGCCTCGTTGCCCTTCTCTGGACACGTTCAAGCATCTCAATGTCCCTCTTAAACTGGGGGGCCCAGAACTGGACACAGTTTATTCTACTCTTCTGAAACAAGCGTAACAGCTTTACTAGGCAATACATATAAAAACATGCTTGCTTAATATACACTTTGTTTCATAGTCACTAATTTGACTTAATTTCCCTTCACCTTTTTTTTTTCAGTGTGCCTTTTTTCACTGTTCTTCTCAATACTTATACTATACAAGTATATATACAAGTGACTGCTATCTCACTAACTTCATCTTTTTGCTGTACTATGGGAGGTGGCATACAAAGATGGTTTTTCATGAAAAGAAAATTTTTGTATAGTCACTGTATTTTTAATATCACATACACTGGTTTTCATGTGGAGATAGACATTCTTCATTTGGAAAAAAATAATGGTAATCTAGTTTCACTGACCATAGTCACTATAAGTAACTTCCATTTCTAAATGTCTAGCTTGGTTTCAGAGGATATAAAGCTGTTGCTTTTCTTAAAATCAGTCCTTTAAAAGTTGCCTGTTAACCATTTCTGCTAACCATTTATAAAGGAGAGGAAGTTTACAAGATCATGATCTCCATCCGTCTGCCATTCCCTGACTCAAAAACCTTTAAGGTCAACGGCCAATTTCAAACCTATGGAGTACAGGGATCAAAGAAACAAAGCTTATAGAAGTTCACAAGAAATGAAGCCTGAGATGACAAGTTAGAGTAAGAACTGTCACTTAATTTAATTGACTGATGCTAAAAGACACCTAGCTCCTGAAGAGACAGCATATTCTGGAGAACTAATCAGCCTCCTGCTAATGAAGTAATGTGTTTTCATTTTCACTGACCTTAATGACAGATGAAGGATTAAGCCTTCAATAAGAAAATATTTAAATTAAAAGCGTAAATGCTTTTGGGATAGCATGGCAATCAAAGTAGGCATGAGTGACGAAGATGTCAGTCAGGTTTCACAGTAACTGTTTTATCAACGTGTGCTTTCCTAAGGAAATTGTCTTTTTTTTCCCTTCATAGTCACACCTCATGGATCACAATTGTCTTATTGAACCTAACTGTCTGCTAAATCTGAAGGTCAAATTAAGTAACTGCTTCATTTCACTTAAGCCAGAGAAAAGACCCAGGTAACCAGCAGATTAAGAATCACAAAAATGCATTCAAACTCTAGTATGTGAAGAGGGTTTTTTCATTGAGTGGCAGCACATGCAAGAAACCAGCCCATGAGTTCTTTTTATAAAAAAACAAAAGCTAATTGTCATGAAGAAAGTATAGACCTCCTGTAACTTTTTGGTTATACTAAATGGGCACTGTTTCTCCAGGAACCAGAAACCTCATCAGATCCATGCCACTCATCTCATGCTTCCAGTTAGGTGATATTTTTTTTTTTTTAAGAATGGAAAAATCCATGAATTCTGTGCTGGGAGACCAGATGCCTATTCTCTCATACACTTACACAGCTGTACTGTTTCCTTCAGATCCACAGTTTGATATTCCCTTGTGTTGTTTCCTAGGAGTGATGCTTATTTTCATTGTATTTCAATGGCTTTCTGAGGAAACTGGAGAGATGTCTATTTATTTCCTTTTTCTTACTCACTTTCTTGTTTTATTTCCTTCTTCCTTTCTTGTGTTAGCAAGAGGCAAACTACTACTGATGCCCAAAGATTTGGGTCTGTAATAAACTCCAAGCTATGGTCAGTTACACTCCCCTCAGCTATTCCATTAAGCCATAGCAGAAAATACTTGTTCTGGAACCTAACATAGGAAGTATTTCAGTAGAAAAGGAAGATTTTCTCCCTTCTATCACAACATGCTGACAAGAGGTACAACAACACTGTTAAGGGAGATTGTGATGAGGATCTTTACTGCCCTTGCCAAAAAGTCATTCTGATTGGAGACACAGTAGTCTCTTCTAGTGCCATTAACAAGAAGTCACAAGAGAAAGGCTCAGCAGGCAACAAGTGCTTCTGGAGATAGGATGAGTGAATCATAATGCCCAAGAGACATCAAAGTTAAAATCTTCACAAAGACTGCAAGTAGGAGAACCTCAGGGACTAGAGGAAAATATTTATTTGAAAATTTGTGTTTATGAACTTGAACTTTCATTCAGACTTGAGGAGAGAGCCCCTTCATTGCCAGCTACTTAGAAAACAAAATACAGATTTCATGTTGCATACAGAAACTCAAATTGCATTTTTTGTATTCCTGTTTATATTTGAGACTAAAAAAAAAAAAAAAAAAAGGTAACTAAATTAGAGATCAGGGAATTTGCCTGCTGAATGACTATCCTTTGGCAGCTCACAAATCTGCAGTGTTATGATGGCTTATAGTACAGTGAGTCCAAGTCAGAGAAATAAACTCACCAGCACTACCTTACCCTCATAGCCTGATGATTTTCTTTAAAGCATTCCACTGTGTCAAACTCAGTTTGGGCTTGAAGAAATTAAAAGATCCAAATTGTAAAGTCATCTTGGAACTACTGTGCTTATCTTCCCAGTCAATAATAAACACAATGAAGAAAAATAAACAGATATTTGTAGGTTGAAACCCCCACCCAAAGCCCAGTGAAATTCTTGGGAATCCTTCCAGTGACCATAGGCTTCCAATCAGGTCTTATGAGTGATGTTTTAAAATTAATTCTAAATTAAGAGCCAAACATTGCTGGTATTTAACTTGTTGCCAGAAGTCACACAATAGACCTTTGAAACAAAACTCTTAAAATGCACAGAAGTTCAGCTGAAATGACTCACCAGTAATACATCAAAATATTTCCATTTTAATTGTAGATTATGGTTGGCAGATGACAGAATTCTGATAACTGAGGACTGGCGAGACAGTGCTTTCTCTGTCTGGGGACACTTTCATCAAAACCTCAGTATTTATTTGGAACAGATCTGTAATCCACTTCTCTAATAAAGCTGAGACTGTCTGGAAGCTCTGTCCCACCAAGAAGGGTATCAGCAGCAGGTGGAGTAAGAAGGCAGAGGGAAACTAATCTCTGCTGTTTATTTTGAATTAAAATAACATATGATGTGTCAGGTGCTCAATGGGAACAAAGAGAACTCCTGCCCCAAAGGTGCAAGAATCTGAAAGACAAACTCAAAGATGTTGTTCTCAGAGCAATGGAGCTCAGGAATTCAGGTTTCCTCTACTCTCCTGTCTCACACCTCAATTTCCCTGTATCTGTTGTATGGGCAGGAGCATCATACTACCACCTCAAGAGTGTGATGCACTGAAGAGCAGAGCTTTGAAGAGTACAGCAACACTTCAGGTGAGCTGAAGCAGCACCCTTTCTTGGGGATGCCAGTAGGGCCTATCTGCTTATGCTCACAAAATGTGTGGGAATTTATTAGGTCCAAAGCTTTTACTTGCATAACAAAGATGATTAAAGAAATATTAGGCAAAAAACACATCTAAAATGGGATTTCATAAGCTATACCATCTCAGGAAGGCAGAGAGAACTGCAGAGACAGGGCTGAAACAAAAGCTTGGATCTCAGCAGCATGATCTGAACTAAAATGTCACTTCTGACACACCTTTTTTGTTCCACAGAAGAAATCCCAGATCCAAATGCCCTGCACTTTGAGAAGATTTAAACCAAACTTTGAAGTTTAACTCCCATACTACCGAAATGAAACATGTTTCTAAAATGAAATGTTTTTCTTTAAATAAAGCCAAATTTAAATTTGACTTTCACAAGGCATTATCAAGAAGATGCATCATTGACATCACTCCTTCTAGCACCTCTTTAAATATCCTGGTTGAAGGACAAGCTCCACTTACCAGCGTGAGTCAAGAAAATCGAATCAAGAAAATATATACAGTATTTTATCTGACCAATAGAATAACAACAAAAAACCCTCTGCATCATTGTGGTTGGTCATGATTGATCCTGCCACATTATTATCAACAAAGCATTTGCTTGAAGCATTTGTTTGTTTTCCTTTTGCCTGAGGGAATCTGGCATGGGTGAATGCCACAGAACTTAATGGAAACTTATAATGCAGAAAGCCCACAGAATCAGATTATATTTCTTGGGTGAACTGGCTTGCTTGGGTCAGAAGGTCAAGTCTTTGGAGTTAAAGCAATGCTAGTCTTGTCTGAACTGTTCTGGAAAAAGAAAGAAAAGCTGACTCCTGCAGACAAAGATTCAAAGCAGTGGCTGTTCCTTCTGCTCACATCCAGAAAGTCATTCTTCAGCCCAGTTATGCAATCACACAGTTACTTCTTCATTTTTGATCTTCAGTTATAGCCACATTTCTTGAAAGCTATCCAGAAAACCTGGCTAAGACTAAGGTAGAGAAAGGGAGATTGACAATGAAGTTAGCAAAGGAGGCCAGTTCAAGCAAAAAGTATGAGCTCAAAGTAACATGGAGAAGAGGAAGAAAAAGGTATAAAGAAGATGACTGTGTGTTGTTCAGTGTTGTCAGAGAGAAGGAATTTGCTTCCAGGTGGATAAGAGGTCAGTTCATTTCTGCAACAGGAAACAGGCGGGAGAAGAAGTAGGGATAGGACAGAGAGCCAAGGGCAGAGCCAAGCACTTTTCCCACTGCCAGCAAGGAGAGCTGGGGGACCTGATGAAGAAGCAGTGACTCCTGCTGTTGGGAAGATAGATGTTCCTGAGCAAAACACCACCCCTAGCAAAAATGGCTTTCCCTCAGCTGCAATGCTAGCAGAGAGCCAGGCTTTCTGTAGTGCCTGCATAGGTATGTAAGTATAGTATACAAGTTAAGTATAAGTATAGTGCACAAATCTGCTGCATTTATCAGCTCCTTATTTTGCCTGTTTGGGGAAACTATCATTGACCGTAATAGAGGAGTTGTAAGGAAACAGCTGTCACATGGCTTTGATTTCTTGAAAACTCTGTCCTTTTTCATTTCTGACAGACTCCCAAAAGCCCAGAGTATTTAAGATTTTGGTTCCCAAGGACCAGAGAATTAGCAAAATTCACAGCAGTGTTCAGTCTCCTGGACTGGGACCTGATCTGAAATGCAAAACCTGCAAGCGATCACTGAGGAATTAAACTGTGGACACGAATACTTATTTTGGTGAAAAGGTACTTCAGACATTGTTTGAAGACACGAGAGAAAAGAAAATTCTCTACCTATAGCAACAAACAATTATCTAAGGAATGAACTGTGGATGAAATCTCTCTTCTTCCAAATCTTCAGCTTTCAGTTTCAAATTTGGGCATAAATGTTTGTATTTAACTCCAAAAAATTAATCACACACAAGACTGCAGACTTCAGAGCAAGCCTTCACTTTCAATAACAAATGCATTTAATAAAAATATTCTTTTTTGTCACCAAAGTGGTAGAGAATAATAGATTACGCAGATCTTTAAGTATAGTGTGTATCAACATCTCAAGATATCAGTATCTCCTTCTATTAAAAGGCGAAACTAACTTTGTTTATAGATACCAAGTCTTCCTCTGAGTTCTCAGAGTTTTATTTAGAATTGCTTTTGGAGTCTTGATCCAGAACATTTTTTTCCCCTAGAAAATACCATTTTGCATACAAATTCATAAAATGTTATTGCAGTGAAGAAACAGCTCAAAAAAACCCTCCCCCCAAGAAAAACCTAAACCTCCCCCCCAAAAAAAACAACCAACCAACTTTTTTCATAGTTAAAAGCTGGTCTTTGAAACATATGAGAACAAGAACCCATGGTTCTGTATCCTATGAGGGCAAGAGTAATAACAAGACCACAATAGCAACTGATCTGCAGTAACGTAATGAAGAGATTCTACTCACAGCCAGAGCTGCCAACCTCCCTCTTACGAAAAAGGGAGGGATAAATACTGTACCAGTTTCACTGCTTCTGTTCTGTGAAGTGATCCATAAAAAATGACCATAGTTTTCTAAATAAGGAAGTAAATACAAGTCAAGCATCAAAAAAAAAAAAAAAAAGAGCTAAACCAAAACCTTTCACTATCCACGTACACTGCTCCCTGTTCCCCTCTGCATGACATCAAACAGATCCTAAGAGCTGTCATCTTCGTGTTGCTACAAGCAAGCAGTTAGGTCTTGTGATTAACAAATAGGCTCTGGGCAGGTTAGAATTGCTATCACAATTTAATACATAAATAAAAAGAACAACAAAGATTCTATGTGTAGCTGTCACAATCAGGCAGCAGTCTGAGAATCAGTTACAGAAAGCTGTCAGAATGGGGAGAAGGTGGGAGTAGAAGAGAGGAGCAGAGTTTGGGCTGCTGAGGTAGAGATCTGATGCTGGAAACACACGGACTGGAAAAAGCAATGACCCACAAAAGTATGCACCTGATAATCTGAGTATAAAAGCTGAAATCTGTGAAAAGGAGAAGTTTAAGCAAGTGGCCTTCCAGTTCTCTGTGTACTGCTGAATTCCCACTACCACAGCAAATCGTGCAGAACATATTCAAGGTGCAGATCTCAGTTCCTTTTGCTACAACATGCGATTGCACATGGAAACCTATAACCTGATGCCTTGAAGCTTTACCTTCAGAAGGGTAGAGTTAGACCTGATCCATGCCAGGAAAGTGAAAGTGCAGGTGGTGAGCAAAACAGAGGGAGCCAGCTCTCCACTCCTCATCCCACTCCCTCCTCATGAGGAGCCAGCTCCCCACTCCCTCCTCATGAGCTGCCTTCACCTTGGCAGCTGCAGGGCCCTGCCCCTTTAAATGGGGCAGATTTGTTTTCAAGCAAATTCAACAGAGCTTATGAAAACCAAGTCACTGTTCCCGCTCACAGGCAGAGCAAATAAGGAAATTCGGCAACTTTAGAAGCTCATCTTAAGGCTGCTATTACAGAGCTTGTCGCAATTCTTTAACAGGTATTCAACAGAGTAGGGATGGCACTGCAAGGTGTCATCTTACATCCACCAGTTACTGGCCCACAGCATATACCTTTGAAGTAGTTAAAAACTTCTCCATGTGCTGTAGATGCTTTTATTTTTTTAAGGGCTTCAGTAACATTTTGATCTTTTCTGTCATTCCAGATTAGATCTCCATGTTAAAAGTTGTTTAAAAAAAAATAATAAACAAGGCAGGATTTCTTTGGATCTGGAAACCTCCCAGTCTGGCAAGAATTTTGGAATCCAATTTTTCTTTTCTACTTACTTACTGAATTGTCTGCATGACATATTTAATACTAATCTCTGGGGGTGAGACAGAGATTTTTCCCTTGGTCATTCTACCTATTTGGAAAGTTCAGTGCACAATGAATACTGAATACAGCTGTACTTGTGAAATGTATCTTGGATAGCCTTATCTAAATAACTTCATTTGAAAAGTGAATGGACTTTTGTGAGAGGAACTTTCCTAGATAAACTAGAGGGATATTTTTTAACTCAGCGGCTATTTGAAAGGGAAAATTCAAACATTCATTTTATTTTCTTGTGGAGAACTAACATGTGATTCCAAAACTAACATCTACAAGCCAGCAATTAAGCAAAAAAAAAAAAAAAAACCAAACCAAAGAATGAGATAGCAAATATCTAAAAGCCCTTTACATGTGAAAGGCATCTAATAGGAGAAATGTAATTTATCCAAGTATATAGTTCTGATCTTCATACTTAGTGTTTGCTTGCTTAGAAATGTTCAGGCTTACAGGAACTGGAAACAGTAATGAAATCACAAACTGTATTTCTCTATTGCTGAGAAAATAGTTTCTACAGAACCATCAGCAGCTTTTTAAACTGTACTAACATGAACTATATTCATATGCATAACAACACATTTGACCTCTTAATTATACACTACCTTTGTGCCGGTGCACTTGACTGACTTTTGGAAAGGCTGCTCTCTTCATTAAGGGTAAGGTTTGCTTTTTGCCCTAGAGGCAGTTCCTTAAGTTTACAACTGCCAGGATTATGCTGTGCCTACTGTGAAATATAGAAGGGAGAGAAACCACTCTTCTAAGCAACTTCCTAAGAGCAGTGAGATGTCCTGGAGCACAAGAAAAGTTGCAAGATTGTAGTTTTCTCAAACAACAAAGAAAAACTGCTTCCTCAACATGCACATCTTTCCAGGTTCTACAGTATTTCCGTTTTGGACCAGGACAGCACCTTCACAGTGATCACAGATGTGATTTCTGAATGACCGCTAGTGCTTCTGCTCACTTAGAAGCGACTCTCATCGTTCCAGCCCTGAGAGGCACAGCACTCTCTCAGCAGAGAGAAGTGCAGCATTTGTTTGCTACTGGAGTTAAAGGCAGCTCACTCAGGGCCCGATTCCAAGTCTCCAGGAGAAAGTGGGAATCTTTCCAGGGACTTCCACGCACTTTTGGTCAGGCCCTGGCTGATTCACGCATAGCTTTCCCATCGTGCAGCTGAGAAGAAACCGACAGTTCAAGCCCTCACCTCCCTTCCCACAGGACCCCCTTGGAAGCCGTTAACCCTCTCTTCCTTCCTCCCCTTCTTCACACGGTGCCGCAGCTAGGCACATCTGAATCATGCGCCCGTGGTCCCCTGGGTACAGGCCCGCGTCCTAGCCCTAGGACACGACGTGCCGTGAGCTCGCCGCTCAATACGCAGCCTTCCGAATTGTTTCGGGCGGGGTCCGCCGAGCAGCGAAGTAGGCGGACAGCCCCGACGCTCCCGCGGCCGAGCGCACCCGGCTCCTCACGTCCGCGTCCCCGTCCAGAGGTGCAGGGGTACGGCGGCTCCCCTCCTGAGGCACCACGGAGGACGGACAGCCGGGAGCGCCGCCAGACCCCTGCCTGGCGACTGGGGCGCAGGTACCCGTCTCCTGCCCCAGCGGCCGCCGCCGTGTCCCAGGTAACCGTTACTCGGTCCCGGCCCTCCCGCCGTCGTCAGCAGGCCCACCCTGTACCTGAGAAGTCGGCGAGCGCCGCGACCTCGGCGCTGCACACGAGGATCACGCAGGAGAGGAGGCGGAGGAGCCGCCCGGGTTCTACCTGTCTCCGGCGTAGGTGCTGCCCCGCATCCCTGTCCCTCATGGTGCGGGAGAGGGCAGCTCGGAGCCGGGGGGGCAGACTCGCCGCCTCACATGATGGACCCTTCGCTGGCTGGCGGCACAGCCACCCCCGGCCCCCCGGGTGCCCTCCGCCGCGGAGCAGTGCCGGCTGCCCCGGGACCGCTCGGTCGGCGGGGCGCGGGAGCAGGAGGAGGGCGGAGCAGCCCTGCCCGAGGCCGAGACCGCAGCGCAGCCGCCTCACGCCGCGGCGGGAAGGGGTCTGGTCCGTCGCGGAGTCCCGGGAGGCGAGTCGCTGCCGCGGCAGGGGAGCCCGAGAGGGCGGCAAGAAAGGAAAGAGACTTCTCAGCGGCGCCGTGCCTGGCACTGCCCTCAACGCACATCGTGCGGGCCGGGCTGACTCAGACCCGGCTGCACCTCGCCCGCCCTCCCCCGGCTCTCTCCACCCCTCTCCGGGCAGTTCGAGGTCCCGGCACCTCCCTCTCGGAGAAGAGGCACGATTCGCCTTCGCGCCCCCTGCGAAGGGCTTTATTTTTAACTTATTTTTCGCCCTCATTCCTGCTTGGCAATTGTTGGAGGACTGTCATGGATTTACACAACTCCCCTGACTTAAATGACATTTCCTTGCTGGTATTTTTACCAAGACAGGTACAAGATGCCATCATTCCCTGTCCGCGGTAGTGCAACTTCTCAGCCTTTCCTCTTTCATATGTCTTTGCCCCGCATGCCAGACCCTGCAAAACCTACTGCTCCAGCTCGGCTCCAAGTCTCACAGGTCTCTGGGAGAAATCTTCTTAAGAGCTATGCCTGACAGGATCTCAGGATGAGGAATTTCACTGGGCAAACAGCCGTGTTAGAAAATAGCCCCGACTTTTTCATGTTGCAAAAGAAACTTTCCCTTTCTCTGTTTCCTCCCCACATGTTGTTGCCTGACAACACCTTACTCACGTAGTTCAGCGTAGTTGAAGTGTGTACGTTTGCTTAAAGCTTTCACTGCAAAGTGAGAAAACATCTTGAGGTTACTTTGAGAGAGCTCAGCTTGTTCTCTGAAATGTTTGCAAGACCGAAAAGTAAACCAGTGGGAAGTTTAAACAAACTGTGTTTACAACCTGTGAAGCCACCTTTAAATATAAGGTGGAGCTCCTTTTAAGGTATGAGGGACTAAAGAGAATAAATCAGGACACTCATTTTCCAGTTCCTATAAGAGCTGCCCTCAGGAAAGACAGCCTAAAAGCAACGTTGGAAACGAGTCATGAAAGCATCTTCTGCCCTGGGGTTGAGCTTGGATATAAGGTGGGCAGGCAAGAACATCTACCTGTTTACATCCTGGCATACATGTTCACACTGATCTTCCTCCTGAAAAAAACATGAGTGAGCAGGTGAGGGATGACAGAACCAAATTAATTCTGTTAAATCCGTTCCTCTCCTCCTGCTCCAACTGAAGTTGGATCGTGTCCAGATTTGAATTTCCAGACTTTGGCACCTTTTTCTGGAGGTTAAACTGAACTTTGACCATGTTTGAATAAGAATCCACTTTCTTTCCTCACTCTCTCCCTCCACACACAGAACAACAACTGGATAACATAGACATTATAGTCATGCTTCCTTAGTCTTGGTCAGATAAGAGCAAATAAGGTTTCAAATGAACCTGCCTTAGGTCAGGGACATTCCATCAAGTTTTACTGAACTGAGATAAATGAGATCAAAGATGCCGAAATAACAGAATAAAAGTGGAGTACCTCTGAAGCATCTGCAACTGCAAACATGATGGAAAGAGAGAAAAGTAGGTTTGCCAGGTGCATGAAACTCTTACTTCTTGCTGCTTCAGATAAGGACAATGTTTCCCTCCAAACTGAACCAGTTACCCTGTGACTTTCAACTGTGATACTGGAAGGAGTCTTGTGGGAGTCCCTTGCCATACCTGGTGATTTAATGTAACTCTTCTTGCCCTTGGTGTCACAGGTCAGCTCTGCCAAAGGTTTAAATGAATGAAAGGGCAATGTTGTAAGTAGCACAGATTTTTACCCCTCCATAAAAGCAATCACATCCTATGCTCATGCTCGAAATGCCTTGAATCAGAACATCCTATTGGGCTACTTGCCTAGTGAGAATTTGTGAATCTTCTCTTTCCAAAGAGACAGCATTGCATTTTCTAGTCTGTGATGTTGTAAGAAAATGACCATTCTGTGTTGCAGGAATGAGCCTGGTATGGTTTTGGCACTGTGCAGGTATAACCCAAAGGTTCAAGTGGAATGAATGAACTGGGAGAAGTTCAAAGTGTAGGTAACTTCTAGGGAGGTGAAGCAGCAAGGGTGGAATAGGAACATAAGAAGCAGCTGGGTACTCCTATGCGTAGGTATCTGCCTTTTAGAGAGTTCTTTCTATGGACGGAAGCAACTTAATAGACATTGCAGCCAACAGCAATTGAAAACATACTTCCAATAAAATGTTGCTTCTAATTTTCATTTATTCCCCCACCACCACTAGGGGCTACTTCAACATGAACCTAAAAGTGTAATGTTTTTGGTAACCCCTACTATTCCCCACTATGGGGTAGTGCTTAAATAGTAAACTTGGAGACAGCTGTGTAAAACACAAACGTAGGGAGGGAGAAAATACAATTTATCCTGATATGTTTCTTTGCCATAGCCTTGAAAGCAGCTTCGACAAATCTTAGTAGTTGGAACACAATAGAAGTCATCTAGACATGTAGAATTACAGAATCTCTCAACCTTGGCCTTTCTTAGGAGCAACAACAGTGAGATTAATTTGTTTCTTCAAAGGGAAAAAATAGAAGGCTGTAAGTTAGAATGCAGGCAAGATATGTCTGCTCCAGTCTCTCTCTTTTGAGCTTGGGAAGAAAAATAATTTCACAGTGTCAAAAATGCAGGAACTGTGTTGTTGCATGGAAGTTTTGCAAGTGCAAAGCCAAAAATCTGAGCTCTTTTTTTTTTTTTTTTCTTCATATTCATTTTTCTCTGAACTTCAACCAAGCTGCCAATTTGAAACTTACATCATGGCTTAGCCTATGGAAATTAAAATCAAATAGTGCTGTCAGTTCGGAAATAATCAAACAATGTGAAATAATAGAAACCAGTTGTGTTAGATGGCCTCATTTTTTCTAATAGTAAAAGAAATCACAATAAGATCCAAAGCACAGTAACAAAAAACACCAGAAATAGCCTCAGAAACTCTCTCTCTATATATATGTATATACAGATACAACGACCCCCACTATACCTCCTACTGCTTTTTCTTGCTCCTTTCAACAAATTTACTTCCTCCCTTACAAATTTACTGTGAGCTGATCTATGTCATCTTCATTCTCCCTGAATAAACTTTCCAAGAAGTTCACTAACATTCTCTTCAGCTTTTAGAGGCAACCCCCCCCCAACTAACTACAAAACCCCAGGCTGTTCCCACATTTTAAAATGCTTTATAATCCTAAATCCTGACAGATGCAATCTACAACACAGTTCAAACAAGTGGGCTGCTATCCTCTCTGTTTCTATGGAAATGAGTGTCTGGTTAAAACGAAGCACACATTTTAATCACTATATAGCAATTATTTAAAATAATGTAGCACATTTTTCCCAATTCAACCCCTCTTTCTATGGTAATAAGAATGAAAATAGTGGTAGAGAGGCCTTTGCTGTATATTTTCAATTCTAAATGTGTTTTGCGTACTCGTAAGTTCTCAAGGGGTGTGACAGATTTTAAGTTCTAACAAGATCTTCAGTTGTGCAGTAATTTGAACTCGAACTTGCAAGTCATAGTTAGGAAAAATTCTCATGCATTTAAGTAGAAGCTTGAATGAATACAGAGTGTAGTACTTCATCCGGCAGGTGTAGAGGAGGGAGAAATAGTTGTAACTTTCTGCCATTCTATTACTCATTTCAGAGAGAAAAGTTAGCTAATGACTTCTGATTATGCATCCTGCATAATCGTCTCTTGGTCAAACTAATCATAATACCATGGAGACCCTGCCTATTTCACAAAAAAGAGAAGATGTGGCATATAGAGTTTGTAAAATTAATCTCCTTGTGTTTCATTCCATCTGAATTCTTACTGAAACCTTCCTCACCACATTCAGCAGAAAGGTCACTGCTCATCATCCTGAATGCTGCTGATCTTACTGGCACCTTCCCTGTATGCAGATTACTTTTTCTAGCAGTACACTTGGGCACTTGTATAAACATGAAGTAGGAGGCATGCCCTATCTTACAGAGTTTGCTGCTGGAAACAAGAGGAAAAAGGACCTAAGGTGAAGAAAGAACAAACACATCCAAAAAGTCCTGGCTTTGTTGTTGCCCTCTTAAAGCACACAAGTCATCTCTGGTCAATTCCTGACAGGACTCTTCAAAGACAGGCTTGAAAAGACTATGTGTCTTGTCTTTCAGTTCAGGAAGGACATTAGGGCAGAGCTGATGGGTGGACCACAGTCTTGGAAAGCAGCCTGTTTACTTGTGAAAGTGCCTTATTAAGAGTTTATGAACTGGCTTCTGGGCTGGTTGTTGTCACCATTTCTCCTTTAATACGTATTTAGGCTAAGATTTTCCGAAATGACTAATGATTTTGTGTACTTGAAATTCAAGACTGCATCTTTTAAAGCCACAGAATCGATGTCAAAGCACTGAAAAAAGTGGTGACATTTCCAAAAGCCTTGGAAAATCAGGCCTCAAGGTCTCTCAAGTTAGGTACCCAAAAGCATCCAAAACTGACAGTGTTTCAAAAGAATATTGATTACCTAATCAGTGACAGTTAATAGTTTTGAGATCCAGACCTCACATTAATTCAATTCGAGCTCTCCAAAATTAGAAGCAAACAACGAAAGTTAAAAATAATATTGCCTTGTTTCTAAAAGCTCAGTTTTCTTCTCAGTACTGTAAGGGTTTCATGGTAAATTCTGAAGAGCTGCTCAGTGACTATGTTAAACTAATTCAGGCTTGATGACAGTTGAAGATTATTCCATGTCTAGAAGGTGTGAAGGATTTCAGTATGCATGGGAGATACCCTTTTTTCTGCCTCAGAATGCAAATATCCCATAGCGCCACAGGTCTTGTTCTGTACCTGAAAGTAAAGAACTAATTTAGTTTATCACAAGTAGATACCCATCTTATATTTCCTCTACTTCTTCACAGCCTCCTCATTGACATTTCTACTCTTCTGTCCTCTTCCCTTCTTTTCTGATCTTTCCATCCATCCTAAGCATTTGGGCAAGCAGCCTGATTCTCAGCTCATACCACGTTCTGGCTCAGAACGCTGGTGCTAATGCATGTTCGTACTGCTGACTCCGCAGGCAAGTTAGGTCTTAGATATTGATAGGGCTCTAGTGTAATGCTAGGGAAGATAAACTGTCATTAGCCAGGTTTTAAAATGCACTCCTTTAGCTATTCAGAGAAGTGCTGCTCTATCTTAAATAACTAAAAGATTGGAAGATGTGGAGGCGGGGTAAGTTTATTTTTCAGCCTCAGGAGCAAAAAGACTTGTGGTTTTACTAAATTGGTCTAACTTATGCCAGAGCAGTACTGGCGTTGAAGGGCAGTTTCATGAGGTTTATTCCCATAGTGCAGTCTGCCTGTTCAGTTCCTGAGTCCATACACCATTTGGACCCTTTGTTTCTTGATTTCTGGAATTCAAGCTCTGCAATCGTTGTATCTCCAACTTTGTGAGTTGACACTGGGCACAAGACATATGATGACAAAGAAATGATAGTGTTGGGATGTCTTGGGAATATTGCCTTCTTTTGAGGCTGTGTTCTGACACAGCAGCATCCAAGCTCTCTCCCTTTGTGATTTCATGCCTCAGATATCAAAAGCTGGAAAGCAGAAAGACCTGAAAAACAGCTGTATCACATACAGGAACTTTAATTTTTGGATAAAAAAAATAAAGGAAGCTTTTATGTGAAATAGATCTGTAAACCACGAAAGAACATAGAGAACAGCAGTTTTAAAGATGCAATTTTTGATGAAATTCAGTCGCTCTGAAGGCTCTCTATAATTCATTTGTAGATCAAATGAAAAACTAATGTTAAGAAACTACTGCATTTTCTACTTGCTCTGGACCAAAGGTAGTGTGGAGCAGGGGATCACAGGTCATTAAGTGATACTGCCACTGACAGCAGCAGTGGTACTGTTAACTGGCAGGGGTTCCACTAAACCAAACTTCGTTGTTTTTAAAGGACAAGTCTGGGCTGGGATTAGCATGGGCAGTATAAATCTGTTTAGGTATGGGTTTATCAGCAGTTCTACTCATAAGGATAGTTGTTCATGTGTAGTGTGAAGTTGCAGGCCAGGAGATCAAACTGAGTTTGGTGAAGGTCACCAGGACATGGTTAGGGAATGATGTAAAGTTCTATCAACAGACGTAAGATTAAGGGCTGGCACAGCAAGTACTGCTGACCTATAGGTAAAAGCTAGAGACAAGGGCTGGCTGAGTGGGACAGGAGTGTTTATGGATAAAATCAGAAGGCAGACTTTGATAAATCTAGTGGGTAAGAACTGGCCTAACTCACCAATCAGATTTTGTCTTTAGTCACCACATGATTAAAAATCCCAGAGCAAGGAATAATGTTCTGCTTTGGGAGGCAAAAGCATTTGTATTAGGCAGGACTGAGGCTTTTTGCTTTTGATACTGTTCAAGCCAATAAAGACTTAAGAGGTCAGATTACAGTTGGTACGGAAAGGGTCACTTGGCTCTCTTAGTCTTGTATCTGGAACTGTTTGTTGTACAAGAGTGATAGCTAAGGTTCATGAAAGAAAATGGGAATTCTTTTTCAGACTTGCAAATGCCAAAGGGGCAATGTGTATCTTGGATCTGACTGTATGTCCATCTGGCAAGAATCACAGAATTAAATTTCAATTTACTGAAAACTGGGCAGCTCAGAAATTAATGCTTGACTCATTCACTGCTTACATCTGGTAAATGTGCAGGCACAACAGAGCAGATGAACTTTGTCTGAGTTTGATCTCTCATTCTCCTCCATGATATAGCTTGTCAGAAAATAGACTTTAGGGAGGAAAATTCTCATAGATCTAAGAGAGAAAGAAAAGGACATAGGCTTTAAAGTAGACTACAGCAAGAATATGGAAATAATATGGCTTGAAGTGAAACTAGCAGTCATCCTCACCATCCTCATGAAGGCCTATGACAGCTGTTCAGGCAGTCAGGGGAGAGAATAATTGAATTTAAAGTCAAAATGAAAATAATTTATACTTGTATTTTGTAGCAATATATTTATACTAGATATTCTATGAACACTAAGACAACTATGACTTTTACCTGGAACACATCAGCATTAGTGCTTTGAGCCTTTTCAAAGCTGTGTTTGATTGGATTTTTTTCTTGTTTGTTTGTTTGATTTTTTCGTTCTAAGTTTTACTAGCTCTACCTTTCCTTTTTGTCCCCTCAGAACCAAAATAACTCCTTCTTAAGAATGTTATTTACTTTCCATGCTATGTGCCCCTCCATTTCTAGAATTTGAAATATATTTGCATATCTGCATATCATCAATTAATTTTCAGGAAAATTGTAAAGTTGAAAAAAAGGATTCTCATAATCCAGAATAATAACCCATCAATAATGTTTTATGGGAGAATTGAACAGTCTGTGCCTTTGAACAGAATTTGCTATACTAAGTTGAATTACAAATTAAACTGCCATCAAAACAAGCAGAAACATACTTGAAATCCACTTCGCTAAAATTTAAGTATTTCTGGAAACGTCATGAATTATTAGCAGAGTTTGGAGTATGATGTAGCTAGCATCATTAAGATGCTTTTAAACCTTGTTCTTCTACAGTACTTTGAAAACCCTTGTAGCTAGCATCTAGCAATGCATACTTCCAATCTTTTCTTTGCAGTTTCAGGTACTCATTTTACTGGTCTGTGCCTTCTAACTTCATCTTCTTTTATTTTCTTTTACCATCTGTTGTCAAAATATTGGAGCCTCTTCCATTAACAGCAAAGCGTTTGCCCATCCTAAATCTTAAAATTGCTGTTCATGTTGCCCTCTTCTGGATCACTTTTTTCAAACAGTTTTGTTTTTAACAAAAACTCATGTTAGGCAAACCAGACAAATATTAGTGTTGCTTTTATATGTTACTTGTAAACAAAATAATTTACTTTGGATAGATCTCTAACTCGATTTTCATTTTCTCTCATCGACATAAAAATCTCCTTTATCTTCCATAACCGTTTCCGCTATTGGCTTTTCATATCTAACAATTTGTTGGAACGAAATTTCTTCCATTCCTCCCTATTGCTGTGTTTCTCCTTAAATAACTCCTGCTGAAAGCAAAACTTCTGGTTTCAATTTAAGTCTAGAGAACAATGAATGCATTTGGTCACCTTGATTAATATGCTTCATGGGCTGACAGGCAACCAGTACCCTTCTGTCGTGTCTAATTGTTTGTTCATAATTAATTGTTAGTGCTTATATAAGACATTTTAACTAGCAAATTTTAAAGTGTAATGGAAACATGGCCTATTAATTGGAAAGCAGTTCGTGCCTATTGCTTTTTGCAAATTATAGTTTTATCTTTTACCTAGTATCTTAAGGAGTTCTCTCTGCTTCCTGCCACTCCATGCTTTCCCCTTCCACTCTGAAGTTTGTGTCTCCTTGGTTCAGGACTGGGTAAGACTGAAGTTCTATGAAACTCTGATGCCAGCAGAGATAAAAAGCTGCTCAGCCTTGCAAGCATTAACAGATGACAGGCTGTATTACAGGGTAGTGGAGACTTGCTTTTGCAGTCCCTCTACTCCAAATGCTTTCACCCCTCAGTGGTACCAGTCAGGTCTGTGTGGTTGCACTTAAAATGAGCAACCAAAGCATCCTGAGAGAGAAGTAGGAGGAAGGAAAATGTGCAATTAACCATTTCTGAATCATTTTGTCAACTGATTTCTCTGACCGGATAGCCACAATACAAGCAAAGAGTAGTTCACGGTGTTATGCACGCACACGTAGGAAGTGCCTTTGGTTTTGCCCCCGGGGACCAAATGCCCCAGTGGAAGGGCAGCTGCCTAGCAAGCAGTAACTGCGTGCACAGGGCTATTTCGGGAACGCAAGTGCCAACTGTAATGTGTGACAGCGCCAGGCCCAACAGCAGAAACCTGCTGAGCAGCCGAACGCCCAAGGCTATCTCATGAAACGACGCCAGTGTCAACGAACGGGCTTTGGGAGCGGGGTATTTTGCACCGGCAAAGCCCCTAAGTGGAGGTGCCGCAGAGCTGCGTGGCTGGGCACTGGGCTCCGCACGGCAGCTGGGTCAGAAGCGGGAGGCACAACAAAGCTGCGAAATCTCACGGAGACAGATCGGAGCGAGGCAGGCGAAGAGTGGAAATGCCGCCCATGCGTGTTGCAGCCGGGCCTCGGCGCGGCCAGCCACCCTCGCTCAAGGCCCGCGCCCAGCTACGCGCCCGAGGTCAGGCGCACCACCACCCCGCCTTCGCTGGCAGCGGAGCCGCGGCGGGGCGGGGGCTGTTGCTATTGCCAGTGCCGCTTCCTGCCGACGGCCGCTTCCGGGGCGGCTCTGTCAGGCTAGCAGCAGCAGCATGGCGGTGAAGCGCTGCAGCATGCCGCCGGCCAGCGCGCCGGCGGCTAAGCGAGTCTGTCCCGAGAAGGAGGAGTTCAACGGCGCCCGCTTCAAGGCACTGCTGCGGGACCCCGCCACAGCCGGGAAAGGTGAGAGGCTGGGTCGGGGGAAGGGGTGGCCAGCGTGTCAGACGGCGCTCGGATCTGCCCCTGCCCGGCGCTGTCGTGAGGTGAAGGCGTGCTCGGCCGGCGCAGCAGGGGCTGGAGCGGCGCCCCGGGAAAGCCGGAGGCAGCCCCTGGCCCCAGACCGACGTCGTAGGGGTGGCGATGATGATGTTTGCTGTTACTATACCATGGGCTCATACAGCTGCCGCACGGCGTGGGCATGCCCCAGACTCTGCGGCAGACCGGGCGTGTGCGGGGCCCTGTTGACTCCCCGTGTGAAACTCTGCCATTGCAGGTTTGGAGACCTTCGTCTCGATTGCTAAGAGGCTGCCGTCCCCTGAAATCTATGATGTCGTGGAGGGATACGTGAAGATTTCAATGGAGTGTGCTGAAATATTTAAACTTATGGACGGAGAAAGGAAACCTGACAATGAGGTAAGTTGGCCATGGGTTTTGTAGTCGAATGACTGGCAGCGTGCATCCTGATCGGGAAAAGAGTGGCCAAAGAAATGCGTTGTGGTGTAAAGAGCTAATAATTTGCTATGGTGGGGCTTTGTTTGTTTGCTTGCTTTTCCTGGAAGCCACAGTGTCAGAAGCACTGATCAAGTGAAGTTTTTTTGGGGACAAAGATGTTTCTGGGTCTAATCATATGGACAACCAGTACTGCCAAAATCAAGCTGTTAAGGTTCTTTAAATGTTATTAAAAGAAGCAGTTAGGCAAAATAAAAGAAATAGTCTAGTGAAAGCAATTGTTATTGTATAACTAGGCATCACCTTGATACTCGAGTACTTCTAGGAAGCCACTGGCAAAGTTGACCTCATTTTCTTCATCTGAGCTGGACACAATTTTTCCACATCAGAATGTGTTGAATGGACTAGAGAATTTTTACTGTAAGTCGTAGGGCAGTTTTATTAACTTAAATCTGCCTCCAATGTAAAATTGAATAGTGAACTTTTTAACATCCACTTGTTGGTCTTTCCTGTTTGTGTGATGATGACAGGTGTCATGGTAACTGACATCCTTCCTTCAAGATCCTTTTACCAGTAGAGGATAATACTTGTAATGAATACAGTCCCAGTGCTGTGTGGACTCTGGTTTAATATAGAAGGAATTAATTGCAAGATCAGAGCAGCTTGGATGATTTTCACCAGCACATTTCATTGTTTCACTATGTGCTTGTCTCTTAAAGCTTTGATTCATTGGCTCTAGGCTTTGCCTTCCATCTTGGAAAGGGCCTTTAAGATCCAGCATCCTGTGCTGAGATTTGCATTGCAGTTGGTGTTTGCATCCCTAGAAGTGGTTGTTATGTGTACATACAATCATTCATATGCATGTAGGTCTTGATTCCTCAGTTTGTGGGTGAGGTGGGGCCCATTTTTTTCAGTTTACTTGTCCAGGGTTGTACAGGCCTTCAGTCAGCACACTGGCTTAGGCTTCCAGCAAAGGTTGTCCCTCCACACTACTGAATTTCATGAGTTTAGTAACTGAAAAAAGAGAGGACTCACCTGACCTCCTGTATTTCTCTGGTCTTTCCTATAATATCTGTATAGGGATTCCTTGAATATTCACACTGTCACAACTAATTCTTTAGAAGAGGAGGGGTTAAGTTGAGAGAGAATTCAGAAGTTAATTTCACTTTCATATGTGGAAGGTCTTCTCTTGTGGTGGGGTTGCTATCTTTTTAGTGATGCCCATTATTGTTTGTTCAGCTAATAATTTCAAACTGTGCCCAAATATTGGCATATATTGACATATTTCTGTATCTTGCAGATGCTGTTAATCTTTCAAGCTCTAGAAGCCATTTTACTGAGGACTGCCAGTGACCTCTCCCATTTTTCTGTTGTGGGAATGAACATAGTAAAAAAGTTGATTCATTCATACATGAGATTGGTCTATGCTGCTCTGTATTCCGAAAATCAAAAGTAAGTCGTTTCTATACTGTTGCAAAGAACCTCTATCTGTTGAACCCAAGAGCCTGAGTCTTGCACATGAACTCAAGACGTTGCAAAATGTGTCTTGACTTAGTGGTAATAAGCTGCCTTTATTTAGTGATACTCTTCCACATTTCATAAAACAATTGCATGTAGAAATCTTTGCAAGATAGAAGCTCTAATGTAATGCACAGTGCTATCTGATACTTTCCTGAGGATGTAGCTTTCATAAATAAGAAGAGTAGATGGTATCTTGAGTCCTATTATTTTAATGCTACTTGATTTGTGAAATGTGCTGCATGGAACAGGCAAGAACAGATGTTCTTCTAGTTTGCAGATGCTGAGCAGTCTGTATTGTGATGGCAAAAAGAACTGCTCTTGAATGTTTTATTTTCCTGTACTTTTTGTAGCCAGATTTCCATAGTTAGAACAGATTTTTTTCTTTCTGACTGTTTTTTCCTGTGTAATTTTACCTGTCTCTTAAATCTAATCTGTTTTAGGCTGATTGAAGCACTCATGCTTATCTAGTCCAGTCTAACCAGCAATTTTTTGTGCTCTGTGGTCAGTGAGAGAAGTTCTAGGTGCCAGAGATTTCAATACAAACCTGGGAGGATGAGCAAGGAAGAGTTAAAAAAATAAAATGCAAATGACTTATCCAAGGCTAGTGACTTGTCTTTTGGTCTTCAGACAGGCCAGAAGTAGAAAAGCATTTTCTGCTTTCCAATTCAAATTCAACCATGCTTCCTGCACCACTCAGTGGATCTTGTTGCAACAGGCACTTTAACTGTACATAGAATCCCAAGCAGGAGTAAATAAGTGTATTGTAAATAAATTTTGAAACTATGCAAGATCTACACTTAAGCATTTAAAGACTGCAACTTTTGGATAAATCCTCCTAGAACTGACATAGAGGAGGCTGCACATTTCTAATGGTATATGTGATGCTTTAATCATATTTGAGTGAAACATAATGGAGAGATTCCAAGACCCTTACAAGGTAGTGGCTATTCATATGATTGAGATCTTCAGATCTGTGCCTGATAGTCCTGTCCTATTCTCATTAAAATGAACAGCAAACTCCCAGGAATTTAGAATGTATTTTTTGGTCATTTCTTCCTTTTAGTCTACTTTAGAAAGTGAATGTGCATCCTCTCATTACAGCTTAATTTTTGGGAAGAATATAAATAGGTGTTCCCTCTTTCCCTTATTCCCTCTCCCCTCATTCCCAGCTGCCATTATCACTGCCTAAAATAACGGGGTTTGGTTGGTTTAACTTTCTTTCTATTTTCTAAGGCAAATTTTCCCAGTGTTGAGTGAGCAAGAATCAAAACTGAGTGTAGGTCTTAGGATTTAGTTCATGACAAGACCATGCTGCATACTTGAACTAAATAAAACCTCTGTCATTCAGCTAAGAAGCCTGGAGAAGAGAAAGCTTCGAGGAGGCCTTATAGTGGCTTTCCAGTATCTGAAGGGAGCCTACAGGAAGGCTGGGGAGGGACTATTTACAAGGTCTAGTAATGTCAGGACGAGGGGTAATGGGTTTAAACTGGAAGAGGGGAGATTTAGACTGGATGTTAGGAGGAAGTTCTTTACAGTGAGGGTGGTAAGACACTGGAACGGATTGCCCAGGGAGGTTGTGGATGCTTCCTCCCTGGAGGCGTTTAAGGCCAGGCTGGATGAGGCCTTGAGCAACCTGCTCTAGTGGGAGGTGTCCCTGCCTATGGCAGGGGGTTGGAGCTGGATGATCCTTGAGGTCCTTTCCAACCTAAACCATTCTATGATTCTAAAACACAAAAAATGCAGTCATACCATGGCCTACACTGTGTGTTTTCTTAACATTAGCACCAGCTGTAGCTCCTATGGACTTGCTTGTGGTAGTAAAATGTGTAAGTTTTCACAGGACCAGGGCTTCTCTGTCCAAGAAGTATGCTTGTAGAAATAGGCTGTTCACAAAGATGGCACGTTCTTTGTAATAGAATTATGCTTGTGTTTGGTGTAAGTTCGTATTGTGATTGTCATTAAAGTGGTTGGTTACATAGAGATTTGGATGACCAGGGATACTTTTCTAACATCTGTCTTTGTTGCTTGTGTTGGGACTAACTGCTTCATGCCTGAAACTCCTGAAGGCTTGGGTGGATGTTGGAAGTGGAATGGGATAATTTCTTTTGCAGGAAGGTCTTTCTTTAAATTTTGATTTTCTGATTTGGTTGTCTGTATAACTATCATCCTGGAAATAACCTGCAGGTTTTCCTCTGTATTTTGTTTTAGGATGAGCCAAGCTTGCCTTACCTTGTTGTCAGCAATGGTGGCTCAGGGGCCAGATTCAGCAAGGGATGTGTATAGCCATTTTGATTTCAATAATAAATTTCTGCCTGGATTACTGAAAAAAAGATCTAAGAAGGTAAATTAAGCTGCTATGTGACATGAAATACTATGTTATGGCTCCATCAGTTTTCTTTTGCAAAGTTTTAAGCTGTTGCTTAGTCCCTTTTCTGCATCTCTGCAGGAACTTTTTTCCTGTACTGTGTCAGACTGAAATGCTTCTTGATTGTGTTTAAATGTATTGAGTTTGGGCTGAGCTAGAGTTAGTTCTCCTGAAAGCCCAAACCTGATACACTAATATATAGTAGAAGTGATCTATGGGACAAGAACTTCCCATCTACTTACATAAGAAATCCCCAGGGAATGTTTCTGACTAGCTGCAACAGTAGGAGAGCTGACCTGCTGGTCTTTCTCATCTTATCAGGGTACATAGCTCCTCAGGATGACTTTGCTTTCACACTGCTTTGTAGAATTTACTGCAAAATACTAAGGCACATTGTCCATTTCTAATAAAATGTGGTGAGATACCAATGTATAGTTTCTATAGGCTACCTTTTTAAGGTCTAAAATGGAGTGAAAGTGAGGGTAAAGTTCTGAAACTTCAGTGATGTGTTTGGGAAGAGCTGAGTTTTTTTCCAATGCAAGGGCTGCAGTTTGGTCCCACTGAAATGAATGGAGGTCTTGCAGCTGGTTTAATGGAGAGAAAATTTCACCCAGTGCTAGTACAGTTGGAGTAATTGCATTTGAGAAATTTGAGAGTTTTAGATGCTCTTGGTAGAAATCCTTAAGGAGGATGAGTGAGTGAAAAAAGTAATTCCTGTTTTTTCCAAAGGAACTTTATTTCTTGTTTCCTCTTCGTTTGCTAAAAATAATCAGGGTTGATCTAAACCGCAGTGTTTTAGAACAAAAATATTTATATGTCTTTGCCATTATAAGGGTATAATAAATCCAGTATTATTTTCAACACTGATACATTGTTTCTCCTTTTTAAAGATGCCTGGCAGAATTATTGTGTACATTTGCATTGGGTTTTGTGCCATCTGTGGTGACACATGAGAGTGTTTATATATAAAGCAATCAAGAAGAGGGCAAAACCCCCAAACGTCCATCTTTTTCCCTGTACTACCTTTTACAGTTTTAGGAATGCCTTGAGCTCTGTGGTGAAGGGTTGGACTTGATGATCTGTGAGGTCTCTTCCAACCCTGATGATACTATGATATTTCATGGTTTTTGACCCTACTGCAGAAGCTGTCTTTAGGAGTACCTCCACTCTTTGAATTTAAATGCTTGGGTATAGTCTTTTGACCACAAGCTTATTAGATATGTGAGCAAGGTAAAAGGAGAAAATTTTCCAGAAATGGATTTAAGATTTTTCTCTTGCTTAGCTTTCAGTCACAACTGGTTATCAGAGGTGATTTTTTTTAATATAAAAACGCCTAAAGCTTGCAGCTAAATCTAATTTCTTTGTTTATTCTTTCAACCCTTTCATGAGTCACTTCTGCCTTACTTAGTCTAGTAAGTATCTTCTTTCAGGCATTTTTACATGTAACTTCAGGATTGTAGTGACAGGACAAAAGGTAACAGTTTCAAACTGAAAGACAGTAGATTTAGATTAGATATTAGGAAGAAGTTCTTTACTGTAATGGTTTGGGTGTTCCCCGCCTNTGACTTTATCTTTGTTTTGCCTTTCTTCTTTACACATCTCAGCAAGGCTGTGAGAGAAGTAGACCTCACCATTGTTTTCATTTCTCAGCCTGTGATCTAGTTCTTCTCACCAAAACATCCCAGCTAGGCTCAAACTAGCACATTTACTGTGAAGGTGATGAGTCTGGAACAGGTTGCCCAGAGATGTCGTGGATGCCCTCACTTTGGAAGTGTTCAAAACCAGATTGGATAGGGCTTTGACCAGTCTGATCTAGTGGAAGGTGACCCTGCTCGTAGCTAGGAACTAGATGAACTTTAAGGTCCCTTCCAATCCAAGCTATTCTGTGATTCTATGTTCATATCTGATGCAAAGCTTTCAGTACTTCCACTGTGCCTGAATTTGTAGTTTCACAGCACACTAGTCCCTTTTGTAAGGAGTTTTTTGTTGTTTGTTTGTTTTTTTTTGTCTGGTCTAAGTTTGCATGTCCTGAGTAGCTCCATGAGCAGCTGCAAGATGTGTTATACACTGTAGCTCAAATACGACATTGAGTAGCAAAAGTGCCCGAGTCTGGTACTGCTCTGAAAGTCGGTGTGGTACTTAGAAGGTTAACCAGTTGTTGCAGTATGAAATGTGCAGTTGTGTACAATCTCTACGCTAACATTGCCTTTTATCTTTTTTTCAGGAGAAAACTGATGTCCGTGTGGCTTATATTCAGTTTGCTCTCTCCTTTTTAATTGCTGGAGACAATGCAATCTTGACACAGGTGCTGGAATTAAAAGGTACTTCGTAGTTGCTTGTGTTCTTTTTCAATACCTGAGTCTTTTACAGGTGATAGTAAATAGGAGCTAATTCAAAATAGGAACCAGTTGAACAGCACTAATAAACTCCAGGTGGTGAGGTGAGTGGTGGTGGGAGGGAGGAGGTGGAGATTTGGCTGCCCATCTCTCCAGGCACACAGTGCAAAGTCAAAGGCCAGGAAGGCAACAAAATTGGTGAAGGCTCTGCAGAACAGGTCTTAAGAGGAGCAGCTTAGGGAGCTGAGGTTGTTTAGTCTGGAGAAGAGGAGGCTGAAGGGAGACTCCATTGCTCTTTACAACTCCCTGAAATGAGGTTTCAGTGAGGTGGGGGTTGGTATCTTCTGCCTAGTACCAGGTGACAGAACAAGAGGAAATGGCCTGAAATTGTGCCAGGAGAGATTTAGGTTGGATATTAAGATAAATTTCTTTCCTGAGAGAATGGAACAGGCTTTGCAGGAAGCCTGCACCTCTGGAGGTGTGCAAGAAATGCATGGACATGACACTTGGGGACATGGTTTAATGGCTGAGGTGGTGTTAGTTTGATGGTTGGACTCAATGATCTAGGAGGTCTTTTGCAACCAAAACAATTCTATGATTCTATGAAAATACATACTTCTATTACTTGAAAAGATTTAATCTTCTTCAGTATTCTAGTGAGTGCCTCTTCTGCTTGAGAGTAATGTTTGCTATTTGCAAAAATAAAAAGATTTTGGTGAACACAGATGTAAAAAAGGTAAATTTAATATAACTTGAAGGCCATAGAGTTAAAAAAGAAGGAAGAAACTTCAGGCCTCCAGCCTTTCTCATAAGACAGTAACAGTGGATATATTGCATGAAAAGTTTCTTTAGAAGTGCTAAAGACTCTGTGTACTTAGTTTTGTTTGAATCCTCATACAGGATAACTGTCATATACTCCCATTAGACTGCTTTTAACAGTAGTTCAGGAGATTAGTGTCATGAATGTCCTTTGCATCCTTATGGAGGTGTTACATGAGAGTGGAGTGCAGGATTTTAAGCCCTTGTCTCTTAGAGGAGGGAGCCAAACTGAACTGACATAGGATCCAGAAAGTCAAATCTTAGACACATTTGGTTAATATTTGATGACTTAGGTACTGAAGATGATGTAAATTTTCTGCTGAATTCAATGATTGGAAATCTGCTGCAGATGTTTGTCAAGTTGCAAATTGTGACCCTTGGTGAGGTTATGAAAGAATTCAGAAGGCATCTATAAATAAAAAATAGTTCATTTAATATAAGGTGAGGGGGTGAGAACCAAGTCATAATTATTTAGTTTTGTAGTGGGACACACATTTTCTTTAATTGCTTGCAGTTCAGTTCTTTCAGGATAGGGAATGGCAGTGCACATCTAGACCCAGTCGGCACAGCTGGCTTTCATTCCTCTTTAAGATACCAGAGTTCTCTATAAGCTGAAGTTCTCTGACTTTGGGATGTTCAGCTGAGACAGAAGATGATGTGTGTGGTTGGAAATGTAACCTCCCAATATTTGAGAATCACTCAGTGAAGCAATTGTGAGTCCTGCAATGGCATTTACTGAAGTTTAAATACTGCATAGCACATTGGGGCCTGAACTACATTTGAAGCTGACAGATGTTGTTGCAGCAAGTGTTAATAACCAAGCTGGCAAATTAGCTAGTTACAACGAGAGTAGGTTTGGCAGCATTACTTGTTCATCACTGTAGTTACAGACACATCATCTGTCTGAACTCTGATTGCAACCTTTTGGTTCATCCTTAAATGTAACAGCAAGGTAAATAATTTGACACAGCAGAGAAATGAGTATGAATTCCCTGAAGTATTTTGCTATGAAAACAGCTTTCACATTTGCACTTAACATTTGAAACATCTTCTTAGATTTCATTCCTGGTATTCTTCGCTCTGAGATAAATGAAGACAGAGTTTCTACTATCAATCTTATACTTTCCACACTGAGAACTAAGGTATGACATGTTCTTGAAACTGTTGTCCTTTGTTTTCTGTTTTCTTTGCTTCTGATACTGACACTGTGCTGCTGCAAGTTTATCAGTAATATTTGATAATACTTGTTTGATTTTACTAGATTAGCCATATTACTGTTTCAGTACCAAAGATCATTACGCTTTTCCAGTGCCCTCTTTTAAAGGAAGCCTTTGTAATGACTTGTACTTGGATGCTGAGTTCCACTCATCTTTAGTGTGTGATGTCCAACAGAATTTTATTGTTTTGTTGTTCTGTCGCATCAGTGCCAAGCTTGAAGGTCAAAAGAACTGGAGTCTTTTTGGTGCTAGTGACAGTAAGATTAGTCCTTCAGTTAATATGGCTTGTACTGAAGTGGGGAGGTCAGATAGGACTGAGCTCTGTACGATCTTCTTTCCAGAAGAAAAAATATTTTGTGCATTTTCAGTACGTGGACTGTGACATGAGATGGGTTTCTAGGAGCTATCTGGCTGCAGTTGAAGGGTATGTGATACCCTTCCTCAAAGCCGTGACAGGACTCAGCTGAGGCAGCATCCTGTGTTTTTGATTAGCTCATCTTTGGACTTGATTCCTGTTAGTATGGCAAGATTTCTGCTGCAGAAGGTAAACTGAGTTAAAATTATTTCTTGGTGGGGAAGAGGAAGAAGGAGACATCAGAAAATCAGAGGAGTTTTTGTGGAAAAGAAAGGGTACATTCTACCTGCTGTCAGAAAATACTGTTGGAGGAGTAAGTCTGCTGCCCTTTGATTTTCCTTCTATTTTCATAGCAAACAGAAATAACCTCATGATATAGCAGAGCTGAGACAGAAAACTTGAAAGCAGAATTGCTGAAAGGTGTGAGGGTTGATAAAATCTTGACTGCCTTTTCTGTGCTCTGTTCCTTAGCTCTGAGCATGGCTGTGTCTCTTTAACTGTGATGGATAAACTTGTTGCTGTTGTAGGTGCAGCAGCTGCAGGAGAGATTTATTTTAGTCTGTAAAATGTTCTGCAGAATGTTTTTAGTTCCAGTACCTGTGATTTTTGAATCTCTGTTTTGAATTACCGTAGAAGTGTTGCACAAGCTGTTGTATGACCAATTTAGAGAGTGAATTTAGAATAGTTTCAAATTTCAAGTGTAATCTTAAGAGCCTGCCTCAGACTCAGGCTTTTTGCAACTGACAATTTAAGAAAAAAAAAAAAAAAATTTCCATTTTTCCGTTTTTCAGACACAAAAAGCTTGGAAAAATGTAGTGGTTTTGGAGTGTGTGTCCCCACTAGATTAACCAGACTAACTTAGCCAGCTGGAAGTTAAGAAGTGAAGCTTTATATTTACAACTTAGCACAATTTACAAGTACATATATATATACAATATATTACAGATATTTACAACTATATACAGTAATATACATGTTAAAAGTAATACAGAAATACAAGACCCCTCTCAGCAGTTAGTGGCCAGGAGGGGCTCCCAACCACCCCTCCACCTTCTTTCCACCCTTTCCCATATCTCAGAATCTCTTTTATGTGCAAGGTGAGCTGAAAAGATCAGCAAGGGGTGTTAGAAGCAGTATGATTAGTTGGAAATGTGCAGGTTCAGGCAGAAGAAGAAGAAAAAAGCTAACTTTTAAATGTAGTATAAACCTTCCTGAAAAATTGTTTTCTAAATGAAACTTTTTCCTTATGGGAATCATGCATTGGTACTGTTATGTTGTTGATGAAACCTGGCACACTGTATGATTCCTTCAGTTTAACAGGGGAAAAGAGAATTAAACAAATGCAGAGAGGAAGACATCAGAGAACTTCTGAGAGATTTCTCCGGTGTGTTTTCCCTTTCATTCAGACTTTATTTGTAGCAGATTCTACCATCTCTACCAGCAGGTATCTACGGTCATAGTCTGTGGCTGTGCTACTCTAAATACGTTCAGTGCTCTGTAGTTGAACTTGAAATTCCATCCTGTCAAATATGTACAACGTTTACAGAAGCTGGAATATGTCCTATGGCTTCAACCATATCAAGATGGGAGCAGGAGTGTGTGAAAGAAGTGTTAACAGGACAGACAAAAGAACCTTTAGTCTGCTGTAGCGAGGGGAGCGAGTTCTGTGTACTAGAGGAAGTATGTTTCTAATTTGCTGTTATTTTGTGATAACTTGAAATAAATAAAAGAGTCTTGGGTTTTTTTCCTTTCTTTTCAGGTAGTTCAGAATAAAAATGTCAGCAAAACCCAGAAGGTACGCTTCTTTACTGCAGACGTGTTGATTCGCATTGCCTCACTTTACCAGTGGAATGGGATTACTGATGTCAGCCCTGAAGATTTAAAGGTCTGGTAATTTACGTATTAGTAACCCCCAATCTTTGTCCTGCCTTCCTGCTCTCCTTGCTCCTTCCACCTTGCAGCCCACAGAATTTGAAAGAGTTCCCAGTTACTGTAACCTTGATGAGAAACTCTGACTTTCCATTGCTTCTCACCACTTGAGCAGGAGGGTTTGTTTCCCTTCCCTGGTGGTCAGTTTATTAACCAGGGAGCAACGTTTTGAGTGCTAGGACTGTATTCTATTTCTTGGACACATTCATGTCTATAGAATACATCAGGAGCAGTGTTCTTACCACGAGCCTTATTCCCATCACACACTGGTTTGGTATGAGAGTTAAACTCCCAAGATGGTTGCCAGCCTTTTCAGCTGACATTGTTTGAGAGGTTAGCAGGGTTTCTGAGGTTTGAGCTCTTTCTGCTTGTTCTAGTCCATGAAACCACATTCCTAAAGTCAAGAGATGAGGCAAAGATCAGGGCCGCAGTTGGTGTGTGTGTATGTGTGTTAGCACTGCAGATGTTTTGCCATCTTCTCCTCATAAATAGTTTACAGCTTTGCTTTTTTGTTTTTAATACTCATTTAATCTCTTGTTTACCTTTTCACTGTAGGAATAGCTAAGGTATAGCTGTAAGCTCAGTGCGAAGCAGTAGAAAAAGTTCTATGCTTCCACAGGGTTTTGGATGCAGACTTTGCACCTTTGTATTGATTAACCTTTATCTTTAGAAGCTGAACAATTCTAACACTGAACAGCTGCCTTCTTCCTCAGCCAGATGTTTATGCCTGTGCCATTCCAATTGTGATATGTTTTAAGCACCTTTTGGAGATCTCTTTCCAGTAGGTGTCTGCTTGGAGCGGTGCAAATCTCTGATGCTGTTCACAGGATCACAGGATGTCAGGGGTTGGAAGGGACCCAAAAAGATCATCGAGTCCAACTCCCCTGCCAGAGCAGGACCATATGTGCTTTTCAGTTCTGAGTAATTTTAAATTATCATAATTCCATGCAGTCTTTGTGAGTGATGGAACTTGTAATTTCTCGACCATAATTATCAAGATACTTCTTACCCATAGGGTTCTTGAGTTGTACTGGATGAAAAAGATTGATGGAGTCTGGGTTCTTTCATTGGTTTTCTTTTTTCCTTTTTGCTTGACGTAGGTATTTGGTCACCTCTTTCATTTTTGTGTGGTGACTGTACTGGCATTGATGCTCCACCTTTCCCTGAAGTGTTGATGTTCAGTGCATTGTTAGCTCTCCATCTTTTGTGCCTTGTATTCAGTTTGGTTTTCTGTGAAACTGGCCCCAAAACAGATGTTTGCTTATTTCACATCTTTATGCTGAAAGCTTCAGTGATATTTTTTAAATTGATCTTTCTGAACTTCCTTATTGTGTACCTGGCCTATGTGGTTGAAAGTTGGATATTTCAGGTAAAATGTTAAGATTCTTGACTTAAAAGTCCCAGGATGGCCTTGCCCCATTTATGTAACTTTTATATCACTACATTTCTTTGGTTTGATTTTTTTCTCTGTCTTTTCCTGTCTGTTGTCTTAGCAAATGCCCTAAGTCACTAATGCCCTGCAAGTAATACATATGTAACTAAAATTGGGAGATTTGTCTTTCCTTGAAACAAAACAATATTGTAATATTTAAAGTGTGTGATACAGAAACTTAAACCTTTGTTCCTAATCTGAACAAAAGCAAATTTGATCTCTAGCATTTCTGTAAAAGCAGTTTCATAAGCTTTATGAGTGAAATTGATGTAAGATTTTCTTCTGTGATATCAATAATCCTATGTCCTTTTTTGCTGCTCCTTTTTTAGGTGGTTCAAGGTTCTAAAGAGGTGGGAAAGATGATGGTTCGGGAACTTGTTCATAATTTCTTAATGAAGCTTTGTTGCTCTCTGAAACATGGCATACCTTTCTATGATCCAACTCTTGGAACTTCTGGCAAGTAAGTCTCCAGACAGATGAGATACACTTGATGGATGAGATACCCTCTGGAGGGACCTGAACAAGCTTGAGAAGTGGGCCTGTGTGAACCTCATCAGGTTCAACAAGGTCTTGCACCTGAGTTAGGGCAGTCCTTGGTATCAATACAGGTTGACAGATGTTAGGATTGAAGGCAGCCCTGAGGAGAAGTTCTTGGGTGTACTGGTGGATGAACCAGATATGAAGACAGCAGTCTTCACTCACAACCCTGAAGGCCAACCATATCCCGGTATGCATCAAAATAACTGTAGCAACCAGATCAAGGGAAGTGATTCTGCCACTCCACTCTGTTTCTATGAAATCCCACCTGGAATACTGTGCCCAGGTCTAGAGCCCCAAGCACAGGAAAGACATGGACTTGCTTGAGCAGGTCGAGAGGAGGACCACAAAAATGATCAAGGGCTGGAAGACTTCTGTGAAAAGAGAATGAGAATGCTGGGGTTGTTCAGCCTAGAGAAGGGAAGGCTCCACGGAGACCTTATAGCCTTCCAGGACTTCAAGGTAGCCTACAGAAAAGATGGAGACAATCTTTTCAGCAGAGGCTGTTGCAATGGGACAAATAGTAATGGTTTTAAAATAAAAGGATGGAGATTTAGAATGGATATGAGGAAGATATTTTTTATGATGAGGGTTGTGAAACACTGGCACAGGTTGCCCAGAGAGGTGGTAGGTACCCCACCCTGGAAACATTCAAGATTAGGTGGGGCCTCTGAGCCACCTGATTTACTTAAAAATGTCCCTCTTCACTGCAGAGATGTTGCACTAGAAGACCTTTAAAGGTCCCTTCCAACCCAAACCACTTTGTGATTATGACTGAGAGAGAAAATAATTGAGAGTCTTGGGATTCCGTGGAGGGGTTCTCATAGGTTGGTAAGATTCATCACATTAGCTAGGCAAAGAAGGTACTACTAGATTGTAGTAGCAGTTACTGAGTGGTGCTAGAGCAGGTTGCTTTTGCTTTGAGCAAAATTGTAACAGGTATTCATCTGGTATCTGCAGTATCACAGTAGTATCACCAAGGTTGGAAGAGACCTCATAGATCATCAAGTCCAACCCGTTACCTCGGAGCTCAAGGCTAGACCATGGCACCAAGTGCCATGTCCAATCTTGCCTTGAACAGCTCCAGGGATGGCGACTCCACCACCTCCCTGGGCAGCCCATTCCAGTAGCCAGGTCTTAGCAGTCAGAGGAGCTGCAGAATTAGCATTACCTGTAAAGTATTGAAATAAGGATTTATTGTTTAAAATATTTGTTTTGTCTTCCACAGGGGAGGAAATGTTGTACTTCTGCGCTTTCTGCTTGCATTAAAGAGTGCAGCAGAGGATGAAATGGTTGCTGATCTTTTGGTGAACATTCTTAAAGTATGTCCAGATTTATTGAATAGATACTTTAAGGAGACCCAGTACTCCTTTCTTCCGAGAGTCAAGTCCGCTTGGTTAGACAATATGAAGTTACTTAAAAAGGTAAGAATATGAATGATGCACACCACGTCTCCACAGAAATATGCCCTCCTAATACTCTTGGGGGTTTTTAATCCAAAAATTGAAGTNTTGGACTCTGCCCATCTGTCCAGGTGGTCAAGGTCCCGCGGCAGAGCCCTTCTGCCCTCCAGCCCAGCCACATCTGCCCCCAGCTTGGTGTCATCTGCAAACTTGCTGATGACTGACTCGATGCCCTCATCCAGATCATCTATGAAGATGTTAAAGAGGATGGGGCCCAGCACTGATCCCTGAGAGGCACCGCTAGTGACCGGCCGCCAGCTGGATGTGGCACCATTCACCACCACTCTCTGGCTTGGCCCTCCAGACAGTTCCTAACCCAGCACAGAGTGTTGCCATCCAAGCCGTGGGCTGACAGCTTAGCCAGCAGTTTGCTGTGGGGGACAGTGTCAAAGGCCTTGCTGAAGTCCAGATAGACCACATCCACAGGCCTCCCCACATCCACCAAGCAGTATTCTCATTTTGTTCAGGAGAAAACTTTAAAAAGCAAGCAAACCCCTCCACAAAACCAACCAACCAAACAAAAAAATCCCAAAGTCCACAGAAGATGCTTCCAAGTTTAATCTTAGGTTGTAATTCTACAATTTTTGGTTTTGAAGCTGGCTTAGAATATTTCTGAAACATTGTGGGTTTAATTAAAAGTAATTACTTTTTGTCATGCAAAAGACCTGGAGGTAAATTCAGTTCTTACTTTTCTGAGTCTAAACTCAGAAGTTATGCCAACAGTAAGAGAGGTCACAGTATCACAGTATCATCAGGGT
>WAAF01005154.1:2879-13990 GCA_013400475.1 Tricholaema leucomelas | reverse complement strand
AGATGACACCAAGTTGGGAGCAAGTGTGGAGGTGTTAGAGGGCAGGAGAGCTGTGCAGAGGGACCTGGACAGGCTGCACATATGGACACAGTCCAATGCTGTGAGTTTTAACATGGCTACATACCAGGTTCTGCACTTTGGCTACAACAGCCCCAGGCAAAGCCACAGGCTGGGGACAGAGTGGCTGAGAGCAGCCAGGCAGAGAGGCACCTGGGGGTGCTGGTAGAGAGTAGCTGAAGATGAGCCAGCAGTGTGCCCAGGTGGGCAGCAGAGCCAATGGCATCCTGGGCCGGCTCAGGAGCAGTGTGGCCAGCAGGACAAGGGAGGTTCTTCTGCCCCTGTGCTCAGCACTGCTCAGGCCACACCTTGAGGGCTGTGTCCAGTTCTGGGCTCCTCAATTCAAGAGAGATGTTGAGGTGCTGGAAGGTGTACAGAGAAGGGCAGCAAGGCTGGGGAGGGGCCTGGAGCACAGCCCTGTGAGGAGAGAATGAGGGAGCTGAGGGTGTGCAGATGGAAAGGAGGAGGCTAAGGGGGGACATCATTGTTGTCTACAACTACCTGAAGGGAGGCTGTAGCCAGGTGGGATTGGTCTTTTCTGCCAGGCAAGCAGCAACAGAACCAGGGGACACAGTCTCAAATTGTGCCAGGGGAGGTCTAGGCTGGATGTTAGGAGGAAGTTGTTGGCAGAGAGAGTGATTGGCATTGGAATGGGCTGCCCAGGGAGGTGGTGGAGTCACCGTCCCTGGAGGTGTTGAAGCCAAGCCTGGCTGGGGCACTTAGTGCCATAGTCTGGTTGACTGGATAGGGCTGGGTGCTAGGTTGGACTGGATGAGCTTAGAGGTCTCTTCCAACCTGGCTGATTCTATGATTAACTGCAAGCAGTGTATTGACCACAGAATCCTTCTTTTCCAGTTCAATTAATGTTATCTCTTTTTGCTTAGTGATTTTTAGCCCTGGTTATTCCTCTGTATAATGTTTCCAGAACAGATTAGTATTAAAAGTAGTGGTTGGGAGTGGGGAGAGTTCTGAATGTTGGAAATTAATGAACAATATTGACTTTGGGAAATCCTATCTCACTTCAATGAATTTCCCCCTCCATTACAATGACTTTGGCCTGGAGTGAGGTCAGGGAACTACTGCAGGAGTATGTTCATAGAATCATACAATGGTTTAAGTCGGAAGGGAGCTCAAGGCTCAGCCAGTTCCAACCCCCTGCCATAGACAGAGACACCTCCCACTAGAACAGGTCACCCAAGGTCTCATCCAGCCTGGCCTTGAACACTTCCAGGGAGGTTGTGGAGCACAGAAGCACAGAATGGGATCAAAGATCAGATCCCTGTCCCTCTTCAGCTGAGGAGCCCAAAACTGAACACAGTATTCAAGATGAGGTCTCACCAGGGCAGAGTAGAGGGGGAGGAGAACCTCCCTGGATCTGCTGGACACACTCCTCCTAATACACCCCAGGATCCCCTTGGCCTTCTTGGCCACNTGTCTCAGCCAAGCCTCCCAGCTTGGTGTCAGCAGCAAACTTGCTGAGCAGACTCTGTCTGTCTGTGCCCTCACCAATGTCACTGATGAAGATGTTGAACAGGACTGGCCCCAGCACTGATCCCCAGGGGACACCACTGGTCACAGCTCTCCACCTGGACCTGGCACCATTGATCACCACCCTCTGAACTCTATCTTGCAACCAGTTCCTAACCCACCTCACTCCCACCCTCAAACCACGACATTACTCTTGACTGCTACAGGAAGCAAATCTTAGTGAGTTGTTATTCCATTTCATGTAGACTAATAACCAAGACTGCAAATCCATGGCAGCCTCTGTGTGAAGGCTGAGGGACTCCTGAGTCAGTGCTACAAGGGCTCCCAGCTGCTGTTTGTGCAGCAGGACAGGCTCTCAGCAGGTTGCTCCTGCCAACACTTGGTGTGCAGCAGGCATTGTTCAGTGGTGGTTGCTTTGCAGGGTCCCATCTACCTTCTGCTGCAGAAGTGCAGTGATTCAAAGAGGTGCCTGCAGCCACCAAGCACCCTCCCAGCCCTGCATGAAGGGGGCTCTTCTGACAGAGGGCTGCACCACCCTGGGTTTTCCTCCAAGGAAGGCAAAATGGGTGTGAAATTCAGACAGATTTTCTCCCTAAGGCAGCTGTGTATCTGCAGTGTGGTGCTGCAGGTTGCTAGACTTTAGGGTGCCTGCAGAAACACTCCCAAAGGTCCTGGCTATGTCTGATTATCCAAAGAGCTGATGCCTGGAATGCAAAGGAAGAGTCCAGAAGGGTTGGGACCTCTTTGCTTTTCCATAGAGCCCTGCATTGGAGGGCTATGGTCACAGCTTCATGGAAAAGGGGCACAATGGGTGCAACCCCAGCAAAGGCAGAGTGGAAGAACAAAATCCTCCTTCCCTTGTCACCTCCTGCTAAGTGACGCTCCAGGGGTCTCCCAGAACTAGCTCCTCTCTCTCCACAGCCAGCATGGACATGCAGCCCTTAGCCCCCAAAGGAGCCATGCAAGACAGATGCCAGGAGGATGCTGGCACTGCTGGGTGGAGCTTGAGCCTCCACAGATGTGGCTTGTGTCAGGCTCATGCAGACCTGGGAGGACCTGTTGGAAGGTGGTGTGTAATCTCTCATCTCCCTTTCTGGGCTTTGGGAACAGCAGTGGAGACCCTGTTGTACCTGTGATGAAGTTGTAAGCCAGAGGTGTGCAGCTCCTCTGACTGGAGGGAGGTCTTTCTTCCCTGAATTTGTCAGCTTTTACAGTGGATGTGATCTGGGCTTTGGTTCCCTTGGAAACCTCAGTGCAGAGGTCTCAGCAGGACACCATTTGGATGCCATCCCAGAATCTTGCCACCTGGCAAAAGCTGCACAACCAGCCAGGCAAAAAATGAAGGTATATCCTGGTGAAGGCTGTCAGAAGTGCAGTGATAAATGGAGAGGGAGGACAAGGCCACTGCCTGCTCTCTGTTTTTTTCTGGAAGGGACTGGTGACAGAATTCCCTTTGTGGTTCATGTGGGCTTGGAAAACTTTGATGTGTTGGAGTCTTGTGAGTGCTCAAACCTGCAGGTGCCAAACAAGGCCTGGTGGCAGTTTTCAGCTGGCTTTTATCAGCCCTGTGGGCATTCAGGGACACAGTAAATCCCTGCCAGAAACTGCCTCCTTTAGTGCTGCCTCGGATTGACTCACTTCTGTCCTGAAGCAGGGGTAGGTTCCATCCCTCAGCACTCCACTGGAGGATCAGAGGCTAACAGCATACCAGAGGTTGGAAGGGACCTAAAGAGATCATCCAGTCCAAGCCCTCTGCCAGAGCAGGACCATTCAATCTAGCTCAGAGCACACAGGAACACATCCAGACAGGCCTCGAAAGGCTCCAGAGAAGGAGACTCCACAACCTCTCTGGGCAGCCTGTGCCAGGGCTCTGGGACCCTTACAGCAAAGAAGTTCCTCCTTGTGTTGAGCTGGAACCTCCTGTGCTGCAACTTCCATCCATTGATGCTTGTCCTATCCCAGGGAGCAGTGAGCAGAGCCTGTGTGTCCCCCTCCCCCCAGCCCTCAGAGATTTATAAACATTGATTAAATCCCCTCTCAGTCTTCTCCAGACTAAGCAGCCCCAGGTCCCTCAGCCTCTCTTCATCAGGCAGTGCTCCAGTCCCCTCATCATCCTTGTAACCCTCCTTGTAGATCTTCTCCAGCAGATCCCTGTCCCTCTTCAACTGGGGGGAGCCCAAAAGTGATCTTCTCAGCAAAGGAGCCCAAAGGAGCTTCCCAGCAAATCTCAACATAACAGCATCAGTCAGGTTCCTTTTCTGAGTGCCTTCTTCTTTGAGTGAGCAAACCTCTGCTCACCATCACCACCCAGCATCTTCCTTGTGGACACACTAAGATTTCCCCTGGTTCATTTGGCTCAGAATGGACTAAAGGACAAGTGTTGAGAGTGCTGAGCATCAGGAAATCCTCTGGCTGCTGGCAGCAGGCAGTGTGTCTGGTAAAACTAGAAGGAATGTGCACTTGTGGCCAGGAGGGCCAGTGCCATTTTGGGAGGTGTTAGAAGGGCTGTGGCTAGTAGGTCAAAAGAGGTTCTCCTGTCCCTTTGCTCTACCCTGGTGAGGACACATCTAGAGTACTGTGTCCAGTTCTGGGGCTCCCAGTTCAAGAAGGACAGGGAAAGCTGCTTGAGAGAGTCCAGCACAGAGCCACAGAGATGCTGAAGGCAATGGAACAGCTCTGTTAGGAGGAGAGCCTGAGGGAGCTGGGGCTGTGCTGCTGGGAGAGGAGGAGACTGAGAGGTGACCTCAGCAATGGTTATCAATATGTGCAGGTGAGTGGCAGGAGGCTGGAGCCAGGCTCTGCTGGGTGATGCCCAGTGCCAGGCCAAGGGGCACTGGGTGGAAGCTGAGGCAGAGGAAGTGTCATGGAAACCTGAGGAGGAGTTTTTTCCCGGTGAGGGTGACAGAGCCCTGGAAGAGGCTGCCCAGGGGGGAGCCCTCTCTGGAAATATTCCAAAGCTGCCTGGATGTGTTCCTGTGTGATCTGGTCTAGGAGATCCTGCTCTGGCAGGGGAGTTGGACTGGATGAGCTTTGGAGGTGCCTTCCAGCCCCTGACACTCTGTGATGCTGTGAATGTGTTCCCTGGGTTATTAATTAACAGGTAAACAACCAACCCTCCACCTGTGTACCTGAGTCACACACAGAAGGGCAAGCACTGGTCACCTGGCTTGGAAGCCAGCTGTGCACGTCAGTGCCTTTAAATGGTCCTCAGCTTCCTGTGATGGATTAAAGGAAGTTTAGTGACAAAATCTCCTGTTCACAGGCATCAGCTGTCTAAAAAAATCCCCATTTTCCTGAGTGTAGAACAGTTATGATGTAGTCACAGAGAGGGTGCAGGAGAAAAAGGAGCATTTTTGTGTGATTTAAGAATTATCCCACTCAGTTCTGACTCTGTGTCTGGTTTCCCTCTCCCATTTCAGCATCCCCTGGGCAGTTCTGATGTGCCAAAGGGAGTGAGTTGCTGCATGCTTTTGAGAAGTCAGCATCTTAGGCGGATCACAAACCAGTTCAGAGCTGCAGGAGGTTTCAAGTATGGTTCACAAATCGCATCCTTGGATATCACAGTATCCCTTCGAGGTGCAGGTTGAGTGCATCAGCACCATTCCCCTGGGATACAACCACTGTGGTCCTTGCAGTGGGAGGCTGAGCCTGGGTGGTGAGGAGCTGGGGTGTCTACAAGCTGGTGATGAGCAGAGGGAGGCATTGGTGAGGGATTCTGCTGGGCCTTACATGAGGACAACCTGAGGACCGTGTGCTGGGCTGCAGCAAGAGCAGTGAGGGCAGCAGGGCAAGGGAGGGGATTCTGCCCCTTGGCTCTGCTCTCCTCAGACCCCACCTGCAGTACTGTGTGCAGTTCTGGAGCCCCCAGCACAAGAAGCACATGGAAGTGTTGGAGCCAGTCCAGAGGAGTCCACCAAGATGCTGAGAGAGCTGCAGCAGCTCTGCTGTGAGGACAGGCTGAGAGAGTTGTAGCTCTGCAGCCTGGAGAAGAGAAGGCTTTGAGGAGACCTTGGAGTGGCCTTCCAGTGTGTGAAGGTGGCTCCATGAGAGCTGGGGAGAGACTATTGACAAGGTCTTGTAAGGACAGGATGAGGAGGAATGGGTTTAAAGTGGTAGAGGGGAGATTGAAAGTGGATGTGAGGAAGAAGTTGTTTGCAGTGAGGGTGGTGAGACACTGGCACAGGTTGCCCAGGGAGGTTGTGGAGCACAGAAGCATAGAATGTGATCTTTGATTTTTGATCCCATTCTGTGCTTCTGTGCTCCACAACCTCCTTGGAGCTTTTCAAGGCCAGGTTGGATGAGGCCTTGAGTGACCTGTTCCAGTGGGAGATGTCTCTGCCTATGGCAGGAGGTTGGAACTGCCTGAGCTTTGAGATCCCTTCCAACCTAAACCATTCTATGGTTCAGAAATAGCACCCCTGGATACCACAGTATCCCTTCAAAGTGCAAGTGAGTGCATTAGCACCATTTGCTCATGGGATATGGTTTGCTTACCATTTGCTTAGGGCTATGGTTGAAGGGGGATCTTGTAGGGTAGGGTTCTAGGTTGGACTTGGTGATGCTGAGGGGCTTTGCCAACCTGCCTGTTGCTGTGGTTCTGTGATTCCCCTGGGATACAACCACTGTGGTCCTTGCAGTGGGAGGCTGAGCCTGGGCATTGAGGAGCTGAGGTGTCTGCAGGGTTGTAAGCTGGTGATGAGCAGGAGACATTGGTGAGGGACACACACAAGGTCCATTTGGTTCCCCCAGCCCATCTCTACCTGAAGGCAGGTCAGTGCGAAGCAGGCGCTGTCTGATCTGCCTTCCATTGCTCCATGCTCTTAGATGCTCTTTGCATTTAAGGTTAAGGGCTCTCAGTGGAATTTTCTTCCAGGAATGGGTAATTTTGATTTCTGGGTTATCTGTGCTTTTGGTCTCTCTAACACTCCTCCTCAGCACAAAAAAACCACCATCTATTTACACAGTGCCTTTGTTGCTTCAGAGCAGTTGTTGCCTGACCTTTTTGTTTGATCTTCCTGCACAAAGGAAAGAGCAAGGAGCTTATTTGCTTTCTCCACGTTGGTTATTTCTTTCAGACCCCTACCACTTTCTTGCACTCATTTCACTCTCACTCACAGTCTGAGGAGTCCTGTTGGGTTCACACATTACTTAGTTCCATTCTCTTGGCCCCATTTTTGAATCATAGATTAATTTAGGCTGAAAGGGACCTCGGAAGGTCTCTGCTTCAATTGCCTGCACTAGGCAGGGAGCATGTCAGGCAGATCAGCTTTCTCTGCAGCCTGGCTTTACCTGGCCAATGTATTCCACCCTTCCAGTTCCTATGTCCCTGCTTTGGTTTCTAGGATGGTGGAGAAGGCAGTGCTGGAGGCACTGCAGAATCATAGAATCACAGAATGCCAGGGGCTGGAAGGGACCTCCAAAGCTCATCCAGTCCAACCCCCTGCCACAGCAGGATCTCCTAGACCAGATCACACAGGAACACATCCAGGCAGCTTTGGTATACCTCCAGAGAGGCAGACACCACAACCCCCCTGGGCAGCCTCTTCCAGTGCTCTGTCACCCTCACAGGGAAAAATTCCCACTCAGGTTCACATGGAAGCTCCTCTGCCTCAGCTCCCACCCATTGCCCCTTGTGCTGTCCCTGGGCATCACCCAGCAGAGCCTGGCTCCAGCCTCCTGCCACTCACCTGCACATATTGATAACCATTGCTGAGGTCACCTCTCAGTCTCCTCCTCTCCCAGCAGCACAGCCCCAGCTCCCTCAGGCTCTCCTCATACGGAAGGTGTTCAACTTCCTTAATAATCTTTGTGGCTCTGTGCTGGACTCTCTTAGGCAGCTCTCCTTGTCCTTCCAACCAGAAGTTGGGATAAATGATAGTCATGGTTCACTTCATAGAATCATGGAATGGTTTAGGTTGAAAGGGACCTCGAAGCTCATCCAGTTCCAACCTCCTGCCATAGGCAGAGACATCTCCCACTGGAACAGGTCACTCAAGGACTCATCCAACCAGGCCTTGAACACCTCCAGGGAGATTGTGGAGCACAACCTCCCTGGGCAACCTATGCCAGTGTCTCACCACCCTCACTGTAAAGAACCCTTTCCTAACATCCAGGTTCAATCTCCCCTCTGCCAGTTTAAACCCATTCCCCCTTGTCCTGTCATTACAAGACCTTCTAAATAGACCTTCCCCAGCCTTCCTGGGGGACAGACTATTTCATCTCACCCCCAGAGCCACTGCACCACAGAGGTCTTTCAGCTTCCTTTGGTGTCATTTACCTTGGGTAAACCCACACTGACTGTCCCCAAGTCCCCATCGTGCCTAGCCCTGGCTGTAACATTATTTGCTCCATCACCCTCCTCATGCTCTGAGGGCAGGCTATGGTCCCTAATAGAATCATAGAATCAGCCAGGTTGGAAGAGACCTCCAAGCTCATCCAGTCCAGCCTAGCACCCAGCCCTGGCCAATCAACCAGACCATGGCACTAAGTGGCCCAGCCAGGCTTTTCCTGAACACCTCCAGGGACGGCAACTCCACCACCTCCTGGGCAGCCCATTCCAATGCTAATCCAATGCCTGGATGAGGCACTTAGTGCTATAGTCTAATTGATTGAACAGGGCTGGGTGCTAGGTTGGACTGNCCCCCAGCTCCCTCAGCCTCTCCTCACAGGGCTGTGCTCCAGGCCCCTCCCCAGCCTTGCTGCCCTTCTCTGGACACCTTCCAGCACCTCAACATCTCTCTTGAATTGAGGAGCCCAGAACTGGACACAGCACTCAAGGTGTGGCCTGAGCAGTGCTGAGCACAGGAGCAGAATAACCTCCCTGATCCTGCTGGCCACACTGCTCCTGAGCCAGAATGCCCTTGTTGTCCCTCTCACCCTGCTCAAGGATGAGGTGATGCTTGCCCTCACCACAGCCTGCCTTTGGCTGTGGGGGCTTTCTGGTCCTGCTGGAGAGCAGCTCTGCCACGGCGCTGGCATTTTGAATCTGTCCTGTCAGACACATAATAACAGAGTGTTACTTCGAACAGCTGCTGGCAGGGAACTTTCTTTTCAGCCACTTACAAGCACCGAGTTGACATTTTCTTATTTCTATTATAACTCCAGGCTGTCATTGCTGAATGGCAGTGATCAGTTTTCACAGCTCGTCAGGCTCTCTGCAGAATTCAGATGGCTCCCTGTGCCTCCATCATTTTAACATGCAGCAGCACCAGATTTTACCTGGCGTCTTTGCTGAGAGGAGCTGGGGCTGCTTCACCTGGAGCTTGCCCCACTCCTGTTTTCCATCACACCTCCATAGAGTGCTGGCTCTGAAGGCTGGTGACTTCTGGCCACCTAGGAGCTGGGTTGGTGAAAAGCTCAAAATGAGCCTGCAGTGTGAGTGCAGCCCAGACAGCAACCCTGTGCTGGGCTGCAGCAAGAGCAGTGTGGGCAGCAGGGCAAGGGAGGGGATTCTGCCCCTTGGCTCTGCTCTCCTCAGACCCCACCTGGAGTCCTGTGTGCAGTTCTGGAGCCCCCAGCACAAGCAGGACATGGAACTGCTGGAGCCAGTCCAGAGGAGAGCCACGAAGATGCTGAGAGGGCTGCAGCAGCTCTGCTCTGAGGACAGGCTGAGAGAGTTGGGGCTCTGCAGCCTGGAGAAGAGAAGGCTTTGAGGAGACCTTGGAGTGGCCTTCCAGTGTGTGAAAGTGGCTCCATGAGAGCTGGGGAGGGACTATTGACACGGTCTTGTAAGGACAGGATGAGGAGGAATGGGTTTGAAGTGGCAGAGGTGAGACTGAAACTGGATGTTATGAGGAAGTTGTTTGCAGTGAGGGTGGTGAGACACTGGCACAGGTTGAGGGTGGTGAGACCCTGGCACAGGTTGCCCAGGGAGGTTGTGGAGCACAGAAGCACAGAATGTGATCAAAGATCCCATTCTGTGTTTCTGTGCTGCACAACCTCCCTGGAGGTGTTCAAGGCCAGGCTGGATGAGTCCTTGAGCAACCTGCTCCAGTGGGAGGTGTCCCTGCCTTTGGCAGGAGGTTAGAACTGTCTGAGCTTTGAGGTCCCTTCCAACCTAAACCATTCTATGTATCTATGATCAGAGGTGGCAACTCTGCCAGGACAGGACCCAAGGCAGCAGCATAGGGATGTGCAGTGACAGCCCACCCTGTACCCATCAGACAGGGGCCATGGGTACTGCCAAGGGCTTGGTAACAGAGGTCTAGGCTGGTTGTTAGAAGGAAATTCTTCACAGAGAGAGTGATTGGCATTGGAATGGGCTGCCCAGGGAGGTGGTGGAGTCATCGTCCCTGGGGGTGTTCAAGAAGAGACTGAATGAGGCACTTAGTGCCATGGTCTGGTTGACTGGATAGGGCTGGGTGCTAGGTTGGGCTGGATGAGCTTGGAGGTCTCTTCCAACTGATTGATTCTATTCTATTCTAGGTGTTGGGGTGCTCAGGTCTGAGAGGAATGGCTCCATTCCCAGTGGCTGTTTATTAGCTGCTGCCTTCACCTCACTCATGCTGACAGAATAAGCTCTGCTATTTCACAGAATCACAGAGCTGTCAGGTGTGGAAGGGGTCTCAGGGATCATCCAGCTCCAACCCCCCCTTCCTAGGCAGGGACACCTTCCACTAGATCATGTTGCCCAGAGACACATCCAGCCTGGCCTTAAAAACATCCAGGGATGGAGTTTCCACCACCTGCCTGGGCAACCTGCTCCAGTGCCTCATCACTCTTCTGGTAAAGAACTTCTCAATGCCTCATATGAATCTCTCCTTCTCTAACTACTATCCACTCCCCCAGTCCTATAACTACTTGACACCCCAAAAAAGTCCCTCCCCAGCTTTCTGGTTGGCCCCCTTCAGCTATTGGAAGGCCACAAGAAGGTCTCCTCAGAGCTTTCTCTTCTCCTGACTGAACAGCCCCAACTCTCTCAGCCTGTCCTCACAGGAGAGGAGCCTCAGCATTTATTACAATGCCCTTTATTATAGCAGGTGCCCAGAGGTGTTTGCTGTCCTGTAGGCCACCTGCAGATTATGCTGCTACTTGTGTCACAGAGACCCAGCCTGACCTGGCTGTCCAGCAAGCAGGGACATGTGGGACACACCAGGGAGGGATGAAGGGCAGCAGTAGGCTGCTCAGGTGAGACCCCTGAGTGTAGCCCAGCGGTGGCACAGGCTCACTGCTAATCACTTACACAAATCAACTGTGGCAGTCAACGAGGAGCTCTCCCCAGTCTGGAGACAGTGATGTGTTAGGAGAGTGACCTCCCTTGAGGAGCAAGTGACTAGACTAGACTAGAATAGAACAGAATAGAATAGAATGGAATCAATCAGGTTGGAAGAGACCTCCAAGCTCATCCAGTCCAACCTAGCACCCAGCCCTATCCAGTCAGCCAGACCATGGCACTAAGTGCCCCAGCCAGGCTTTGCTTCAACACCTCCAGGCACGGTGACTCCACCACCTCCCTGGGCAGCCCATTCCAATGCCAATCACTCTCTCTGCCAACAACTTCCTCCTAACATCCAGCCTGAACCTCCCCTGGCACAACCTGAGGCTGTGTCCCCTTGTTCTGTTGCTGG
>WAAF01005153.1:27140-38887 GCA_013400475.1 Tricholaema leucomelas | reverse complement strand
GTTGTTTAGCCTGGAGGAGGCTCAGGGGTCATATCACTGCTGTCTACAACTATTCTTCTCCCAGGGAACCAGCAACAGAACAAGGGGACACAGTCTCAAGTTGTGCTGAGGGAGGTATAGGCTGGATGTTAGGAGGAAGTTCTTCACCGAGAGAGTGATTTGCCATTGGAATGGGCTGCCCAGGGAGGTGGTGGAGTCACTGTCCCTGGGGGTGTACAAGCAAAGGCTGAATGAGGCACTTAGTGCCATGGTCTAGTTGATTGGCTAGGGCTGGGTGCTAGGTTGGACTGGATGATCTTGGAGGTCTTTTCCAACCTAGTTGATTCTATGATTATTACTACTACTACTACATTTCCACACTACTAAAATTTCTTCATCTCAATCCATGAAGTCTGCTATTTTTCTTCTTCAAATTCTTTCTCCTTGAAATGGTATGGGGAGGATTTATTCCAAAATTAATATAGTTTATTAATCTGATATTTAGGAATCTCACCACAGACTGTAACTTTTTAAAAATAGGTTATTTGAACGGTCATGAAAAATATTACACCGTGGGAAAAAAACAGGGAATCTAGAACACATAAGAAACAACTATCAGTAATATAGCAAACATCAATTCAACTATTAGAAATTGGAAAGAGAATCTTGCAGTCAATATACTGCTTGTCCTCTAAAGGAACTCAAGAGACTTTTGTGTATTTGCTCACAAAATATTATCTCTGGATTCCTGAGACTGTATTATAGTTTCCAGACAGTCCCAAGCACTTGAAGGAAATTCTTAATAGTTGTTGAGGCTTCTAGATCTTCTCAGGTTCTAACAAGGTGCTGGGAAAGAGGCATGTGATCTGATTCTGGTTCCTCTTGGACTCCAGACTTGGCACAGAGGTTTGCAGAGGTGCAGGCAGAATGTCTTGCAGATGTGGCGAAAGCACAATATCAGTGGCACTTCTCACTACATCACAAAGCACCTAATGCCTTCCTCTGGTAAACCTGAGGCATGGCAAGTTTCCAGGTAATTCACAAGCCCAAACATCAGGACTTGTTGTTACTTAGCGGGAAGAGCACACTGCAGCTTAGCTCCATCTATATTATTTGCCCAGGTGTAATGGCTCCTTTGACCACCGAGACTCATCAATCATAGCACTTTGCCAAAATTGACCACATTAGATGAACCCAGGGCTTGCTTACCCTTACTTGGGCAAGACACTTACAAGTGCATAAACACCTGTGGGTACCTGTTTATCACTTTGGGAGGAGACATACTGGCACCGAGCCTTTGTTTTCCTCCCTCCCTTGCTCCCCCTATCAGCAGAAGGGTGGGGCAAGCCAGGATATGTTTTTTTTGCCTATTGGCTTTCCACGTCACCTCTATTCCATGGCGTTCATCTGCTCACTTCTACAAGTTATAAGGATTTTGAATGAATGAAGGAGTCATAAAAACAAGAATATTGCAAGTAAAAATACTTTTTCTATGTACTGATGTGGACTGCAGTAAACTTGCCTGTGAATGTTTTCAAGTTTATAAATGATTCTGTGGACCTGCTAAGCATTTTGCTGAAGAAATTTGTCACTGAAGCACCAATCAGACTGAACAGCTCTTTTCCCCTTTGTGAAAGAAGGATTAATTTCAAGAGAGTATCTGTCACTGGCTTAGTGGCCAGCCCAGCTGTAACCCCTGACACCAGTCAAAAATCTAGCTATTACAGAACTATTTATTTCTAAATCATGGAATCATAGAACCACAGAATTGTTTTGATTGGAAAAGACCTTTCAGATCATGAAGCCTAATGTTCATTACTTTTGGAAATGTTGAAGTCCTACCTTCCCCAGTGTATCACTACATTTTAAAAATTATCGTGTTTAAAGCAGTTCTAAAATTAACTCACAACCAAAAAAATATTCACAAAACAACTGTTTCATTTGACAACAAAACTGAAAATCAGTATAAGCCTAAAATCAGCGATGCTTACTTTTTTTCAAATGACTAGTATTTCCAACGAAAATAAGTAACTGCACTTGAAGGACTCTCTCTCTGTTCAGCACCTGTGATTCACACAGCCAGCATCCCACTGTCTGCCTTTCCTTCACACGAAGTGTGGCGAGCAGTTTGGTTTGGTAGTGTTTTCCTCATTCTTAGGAATGTTTGTGAATTTCTCTAAAAAATCACCTTATGGCCAAAAATCATTTTACTAATACAGACTGAGGCAGTACCTCTGTTACTAGTGGAATAGTATCTTTCAGAGATTCAGGATAGTTCTGTTCGATGACTTAGCCTGCATGGTACAGATAACGGTGCATTGCCTAATGTAACCCTGCACTGCAATTAGCTCGAACACATACTGGATCACTCTGTAGATGTATGTGTATTTACAATTTTTGTATATATACTGGTAGAGAAAAACTACATTCCATTAGATCCAAGAGTCTGGGAGAGGTGAGGATGCCCAGCTCCATGTCCCTCTGTCAAACCAGCAGTAAGGCTGGAGACACATTCCCAGAAGACAGATGCACACAGAGCACACAAACATGTCACATATTTACTCATGCACACATTACACTAGATGGATCAGGCAGGCACCCAGAGAACTCACACTTGCATACATATACACACATGACTACATTATTTCTCATCCTTTTTGATGCACCTTGGGTGTCAGAAGCTGCAAATTCTGTAATAACATACAATGCTTGTCACATCACTCAACCAGAAATCTATCCATTCTCCTTGTCTCAAAGCTAAGAGAAAACACAGTTTTAATGATGCCTTAGGCAGGCATGCTGATCTCAGGCCAGTGGTGCCTGCTGGATGGATCTCACAATCATCATCAAAGGACACATCAAAACAGATTGATCTGTTCCTGGTGTCTTAGTTATTCTTTTCTCTACATGAAAATAAGACATGTGATTTGCAATGCATTGTGTAAGCTAGAAAGCTGAATTGGAGAATTGAAGCTAAATAAACACTCAGATTCTCTCACATCTAAATACAGAATTTTCACAGAATCACAGAATGTTAGAGATTGGAAAGGACCTCCAGAGATCACAGAATCATAGAATTAACCAGGTTGGAAAAGACCTCTAGGATCATCAAGTCCAACCTAGCACTTAACCCTTCCTAATTAACTAAAGCATGGCACTAAGTGCCTCATTCAGTCTCCTTTTAAACACCTCCAGGGATGTTCTCGCTTACCTCTCTAAGAAGGGACCTTTTCCCACTCCCTCTTGTCCCTTATGTCCCCTCCTTTTGCCTGGCAACAGGAGGAGAGCGTGTCTCCTCTTCTCGTAGACCCTCTTCCCTCTGCCTTGGTCCCGGAGTGTGGTGCACCAATCCATCTCGCTTTCACACACCCTTGTTATGCTCAGTCTCTCTACCTTCTCTCTCAGTTCAACCACCTATCTGAGCAGGTGATTTGTTTGATCACGCCATACACAAGCAGCGTCTTTGACATCTAATTCAAGCACCAGACTCAGGCACTCACCGCAGCCAGAAACCTGCACAGCTGCATGTTTGTGCAGGAGCATGGTTTGAGTTTCCACACTCTTTCGCCCTGTGCCTCTTGACCGTGTTGTGACCACGATCATCTCTCTGCCAGGGAAGGAACCACCACTGTTTGCTGCTTCCCACTCACCCCAGTGCCTCACTCCTACATACAGCTGTCGCCTCTGAGGTGTTAACTTCCGTAGTGCGCCGGCAGAGGCTCAGAGCCGTGCCCAACAAGCTGCAAACAGCTGCAGCGCCCCTCGGAGTATAGTCGGTCACCGTTTGGCCTTCGGCAGTGTTCGTAGCTCTCACAGCGTGCGCGCACCGCTCGCCGGGACCCAGCGAAACAGCTCCGACGCTGCCTCCCCGGGCGGGCGGCTCGCGGCTGCCTCGCCCGCCTTTGTGTCTCGCGCGGTACCCGCAGCAACGCCCCCAGTGCGTCAGCCCCCTGCACAGGCGCGTGAGGGAGGCGACCCTGCTGCCCCTCCTCCCGCGCTGCCGGCTGCGCCTCGTGCGGGAGCCGTCTGCCTGCCGTAATCGGCGGAGCTGTTTGCGGTGCCGGTTCTGGTCTCGGTGCCGCTGCCTCTCCATATTGCCATAGAATCATCTAGGGCAATCTTTACAGGAGCGCATCCGGCTAGGTTTTGAAGGTCTCCAGAGAAAGAGACTCCACAGCCTCTCTGGGCAGCCTGTTCAGTGCTCTGTCACTCTCACTAACGAAGTTTATTCTCATCTTGAGGTGAAACTTTATGTTCATGTTTGTATCCATCTTGTCTTATTACCCTGCACCACCAGAAAAAGATTGTCCCCATTCACTTGACACCCACCCCTCAGATATTTACGGACGTTGATGAGATACACTCTCTTGTCTTCTCCAGATTAAACAACCCCAGGTCTCTCAGTCTCTCTTCATAGAGGAGATCCTGAAGTCTCTTAATCATCCTTGTGGCTCTCCATTGGAACCTCTCCAGGAGATCCCTGTCTCTGTTGAACTGGGGAGTCCAAAACTGGACACAGTATTCCACACAGGTGTGGTCTCTCCAGGGCAGAGAGGAGGGGGAGTAGAAGACATGATGGACTCACTTTTCTTGATTCACCCCAGGTCCCAGATGGACCGTCTAGCACTGGCACCTGTTTAGGTGGGAATAGTGAGTGGATGTGATGCTGTATGGATAGGCATGTGTCAAAGTGGTAAGGAAGCAGAAAATCATTCTGAAATTTAGTAGGGAGATCATCAGTGAACCAAGTTAGGGAATTCTGTCTTTAAAATGGGCCTTAGAATAAACACATGGATTAAAAAAAATGAAATCAAGAGAGAAATGCTATGTTTCATTTGATCCAATTTATTTAGTTGTTGGTTGTGGAGGTTTTGTCCTTTTTTTCCCCCCTTCTTTCTGCTATTTGATAACATTCTTACAAGATGCCAAGTTTCTGACATGCCACTGAGTAATCATTCATGTTTGCAAATACGTATATACTCAAATAAACACATAACTGCTGGCACAGGTCTGTATAGCCCCAGGCTGTTCAGCTTAGCGCTTTTTTCTCTCTGTCTCATTACATGTTTCTGCCAGTTCTGTGTTTGCAGATTTGTGCCTTGTCCAAGGTGACGTGTAAAGTGCACTTTATAAGGATGTGGTTTTAAGGCAGAGGTTTGGTCTTGTCTCACACATTCTATAAAGTCACGTGCTGCTCTACTATTCAGTAAGTAACAAGTAACCTCACAGCAAATAGTAGTCTTCCATGGAACCAGGACAAAAGAGTTATTTTTAATACTTCAATAAAAGTATTTTATAATAAAAGAAAATCACTAATGGTTAAACTGGTACTTGAAAAGCTTGTGGAGAAATCTTTTCTGGCATCTGTTTCACTAGAATCTTAAGCAACCATTCAAAATCACACCTTTGTACAAAAGACTGTTTTTCAGCAAGTTTTCTTGTGAATCATGATTAAAATTCCTCTCTGTTCTCTATATCATGAACACAATTTTGTAGGATGCACCCACATAAAGCATTTCTTAGAAAGAAGAGCCCATGAAGATGACACAGTTGCCATGGCAACACTTTTGCTTTCTGAAATGCTATCATACGTCATTTGTTTCATCTTAAGCTTTTGTAGGCTGCAAATGCCATCTTCTGTCATTCAAGCTGTCAGTTAATCTCTCAGGATTCGTTCAGGATTACTTTCATTTTGTGATGGAATCCCTTAGCATTAAATTACGCCCTGCTTCACTGCTACTGTATGTCAAAAATGGTTGCAAGCATCAGGCGCTCGGAATCTGGCTTCAGCTTCACTATGAAGTCATCTCCCTTCAAATATTGGTATTTTCTGAGGCTAAATCTGTGAGGTCTCTTCCAACCTTGGTGATACTGTGATAAAGGTTTGATAAGGGTTCAGAAATATCTCTCAATTTTGAAATTGGCTGCCAAATAAACTTAAGGAGATCTCTGAACTTTCTTATCCCAGCACATCTGTAGAGTACAAATGGTGGAGAATCTTGAGAGATTTTCAAGTATTTTAAGAGGCTGCTATTTTAAACTTCACTTACTAATCTACTTTACCAGTATAATGGAGTTATCAATAAAACTGAGTGATTACATTGATTAATGAAATTGTTTTCAACAACTATAAGAAGATTTTTTCTCTGTTAAACTTCCTTTTCCAGCTTCCTCTGCAGCAGTGGTAGTGAAGCCTCCAGACAACAGTAGAGGCTGCAGTAACCATAAGCAAATCAGGAGGGTAGGCAGAATCAAGAGCAGGTGGAATAGCTGAGTAAAAGAATATTAATGGAGTGACTAAACAGTAGTCTGGATGAGGTCTGTGGAGTGCACAGAGTTCTTCTTTTCTTTTTTTTTTTTTCTTTCTCTTCTTTTTCCATTACAGCTCTTTTCCAAGTCTAAACAACTGTACAAAATCTTGTTCTCTTGTGTCTGGCTTCTTCATCCACTGCAGGTGCAGCTGTCAATCACAAGAGGAAGCAGAATGGTGACCCTGGCCTCAGAATGTCTGTGCGTAGGGAAAAGATGTACCAGCTGGGACTATAGGCATGGGATTTTATCTCTCAAGTCAGTGATTACAGAAGCAGGAGCTTCTGTTTTCTTCCAAGTGTCTGCAGAATGACCTTACGGTATCAGAGAGGCTGAGCTCGGGTGCATATCCCAGAATTAAATTGCCACCCATGAAAACAATAGGAAGTGCTCAGTTAGTCATCTATCAGGAGGAACGTACAGGACGGATAGCTGGAAATTGTTACAAAGCCTGCAAGACCATTGAATTACACACTTGTGGGTGTGCATGCTCAAATTATTGCAACTATAGGGAGGTTACACACTGATCTAGTACTAACACATACCAGTTTGTTCATATTACCTGATACATCCTGGATATATAACAGTGATTCCTCAGCAGTAAAAAATCTGGCATTTCTAGCTTGGCTAGGATTTTTTTTTGTTGGCTTTTTCCTTAGTTTACATATACACAATCATAGAATCTTAGGATCAGTCAGGGTTGGAAGGGACCATAAGGATTGTCTAGTTCCAACCCCCCTGCCATGGGCAAGGAAACCCTACCCTAGATCAGGCTGGCCAGAGCCCCATCCAGCCTGGCCTTAAACACCTCCAGGGATGAGGCCTCAACCACCTCCGTGGACAACCCATTCCAGGCTCTCACCACTCTCATGCTGAACAACTTCCTTCTCATGTCCAGCCTGAACCTACCCACCTCCAGCTTTGCCTCACTCCCCTTAGTCCTGTCACTCCCTGATATCCTGAAAAGTCTTCCCCAGCCTTTTTGTAGGCCCTCTTCTGATACCAGAAGGCCACAATAAGGTCACCTCGGAGCCTTCTCCAGACTGAATAGTTCCAATTCTTTCAGTCTGTCCTCATAGGACAGGTGCTCCAGCCCTCTGAGCATCCTCATGGCCCTTCTTTGGACATGCTCCAGCATGTCCACATCCCTCTTGTAATAGAGGCTCCAGAACTGGATGCAGTACTCCAGCTGGGGTCTCATCAGAGCAGAGGGGGAGACTCACCTCCCTCGACCTGCTGGTCCCACTTCTCCTGATGCAGCCCAGGCTCTGGTTGGCCCTTCAGGCTGCAAGTGCACACTGCTGGCTCATGCTGAGCTTCTTGTCCAGCAGCATCCCCAAGTCCCTCTCCTTATGGGTGCTCTCCAGCCATAGAATCACAGAATCACAGAATTTCTTAGATTGGAAGAGACCTTCAAGATCATCGAGTCCAATCATTAGTTTCATATTGACAAATCCTTGACTAAACCAAATCCCTCAGCACAACATCTAATCACTATGAATCACTATGGTTGGAAAGGACCAGCAGGATCATCCGGTCCAGCCTTCATCCCAGCATCCTTAATCACTGGACCACAGCCTCAAGTGCCACATCCACTCTCCTTTTAAACACCTCCAGGGATGGCGATTCTACCACCTCCCAGGGCAGCCTGTTCCAGATACCTGCTCAGTGAAGAACTTCCTCCAAACATCCAACCTAAACCTCCCCTGATGCAACTTGAGGTCATTTTCTCTTGTCCTATCATTTGTAATTTGGGAGAAGAGACCAGCTTCAGCCTCACTACAATCTCCTTTTGGGTAGTTGTAGAGGGCAGTAAGGTCCCATCTCAGTCTCCCCCAGACTAAACAACCCCAGTTCCCTCAGCTTCCCTCACAGGTCATGTCTTCCAGACCTCCCACCACCCTTGTCACCCTTCTCTGCACCCACTCCAGCACCTCAGTGTCCCTCCTATACCGTAGTGATGCAAAACTGGACATAATACTAAGGTGTGGTCTCACAAGTGCTGAGTACAGGGTCATGATCACCTCCCTACTCCTGCTGGTCACACCATTTCTGATACAGGCCAGGATGCTGTTGACCTTCTTGGCCACCTGGACACACTGCGGGCTTATGCCAGTATTTGTGCCCAGCCTGTGTTTGGTCTTGTTGAACCTCATGGGTCTATTCAATAGTTCTTTCCTTGTCCAGCCAAAGTCTGCTGAGGAACTCTCATCTGCAGTACACAGGCAATTTGAACTTGTGGGCAAGGCTGCTGAGATAGCGGGCCCCAGGGTAGAATTGTTCTGGACAAGGAAAGAACTATTGAATAGATTCATGAGGTTCAACAAGACCAAGTGCAGTGTCTTGCATCTGGGTCGGGGCAATCCCAAGCACAAATACAGGCTGGGCAGTGACTGGCTGGAGAGCAGACATGAGCAGAGAGACTTGGGGGCACTGGTCGATGAGAAGCTCAGCATGAGACAGCAGGCTCCATGCAGCCTGGAGGGCCAACCAGATCCTGGGCTGCATCAGGAGAAGTGGGACCAGCAGGTCAAGGGAGGTGATTCTCCCCCTCTGCTCTGCTCTGGTGAGACCCCAGCTGGAGTACTGCATCCAGTTCTGGAGCCTCCATTACAAGAAGGATGTGGACATGCTGGAGCATGTCCAGAGAAGGGCCATGGGGTTGATCAGAGGGCTGGAGCACCTCTCCTATGAGAACAGACTGAAAGAGTTGGGGCTGTTCCGTCTGGGGAAGGCTCCGAGGTGACCTTATTGTGGCCTTCCAGTATCTGAAGAAGGCCTATGAAAAGGCTGGGGAAGGACTTTTCAGGATATCAGGGAGTGACAAGACTAGGGAGAATGGAGCAAAGCTGGAGGTGGGTAGGTTCAGGCTGGACGTGAGGAGGAAATTCTTTACCATGAGAGTGGTGAGAGCCTGGAATGGATTGCCCAGGGAGGTGGTTGAGGCCCCGTCCCTGGAGGTGTTTAAGGCCAGGCTGGATGGGACTCTGGCCAGCCTGATCTAGGGTAGGGTTTCCCTGCCCATGGCAGGGGGGTTGGAACTAGATTATCCTTGTGGTCCCTTCCAACCCTGACTAATTCTATGATTCTATGATTCTTTGGAACTCAACCATCCAAGGGAGAACAAGAACAACAGAAAGAGCTTCTTCAAATACACTGCAGGAGAAACTAACACTAGAGGCAATGTAGGCCCACTGACTGAATGAGGTGGGTGCCTTGGTGACAAAGGGCAAAAAGAAGTTGGAGTTACTGAATGCCTTCTTTGTCTCTTTATATACTGCTGGAGACTGTCCTCAAGAGTGCCAGACCCCTGAGGTCCCGGAGGAAAACATGACAAAGGAGGAGTTTTTCTTGGTTGATAAGGATTGGGTTAGTGAACAGTTAAGTAATCTCGACATCCATAAATCCATGGGTCCTCATGTGATGCACTCATGCATGTTGAGGGAACTGGAATAGATCATTGCCAGACCTTTGAATCATGGCAGACAGGGAGAGCTACCTTGGAATTGGAGGAAAGCAAATGTCACTGCAAACTTCAAAAAGGTTGAGAAGGAGGACCCAGGTAACTATAGACCAGTGAGGCTCACCTCCATTCCCAAGAAAGTTAATGGAGCAGCTTATCCTTGGTGCTGTCCTTAGGAGTATGAGGGACAAGAGAGTCATTACAGAATCACAGAATCACAGAATGTCATGTGCCAGGTTCCTCAGAGTCCATGCGAGAGACCAGAAAGACACAAGCTTATACCAGTATGGTACACAGAAGGTCAATCCATGTGTTGAAGCTAAGAGTGGTGCTTATGTAGTGGTTTAATACAAACCTGTGTAATTCTGGTAGGTTATATAACAGAAACATGGGCCGTTCACATGCGTAGAGACAGGGCTAACCAACCTGCCCCTCTTCAGGGCCCCCTTGCACAGCTCAGCTACATATAGCGGCTAACTTGGCAGCTTCTCTACCAGCCCCCTTCAAGGCCACTTTCCCTGCAGCTGTGCTCCTTATCAGAATGACCTAGCTCTACTCTTTCTTCCTTTCTTCACTTAAGCCTGCTTAATTCTGTCCAAATACCAGCAGACATGGGCTGGAAGGGATCTCGAAAGATCATTGAGTCCAACCCCCCTGCCAGAGCAGGATCACCAATACCAGATCACACAGGAACACGTCCAGGCAGGTTTTGAGTATCTCCAGAAAGCGAGACTGCAATTCCCCTGGGCAGCCTATTCCAGTGTTCTGTCACCCTCACAGTGAAAAAACTCCTCATGTTTAAATGAAACTTCCTCGACTTCCTCAGCTTCCACCCATTGTCTCTTGTCCTAGGAGCAGTCAACATGGTTTTACCAAGGTGAAGTCATGTTTGACCAACCTGATAGCCTTTTATAAGGACATAACTGGGGGGGGGACAGATAATGATAGAGCAGTGGATGTGGTTTATCTTAATTTCAGTGAAGCATCTGACACTGTCTCCTACAGTGTCTTTGCAGCTAAACAGAGGCAATGTGGTCTGGATGATTAGGGGAGGTGGATTGATTAGGTGAGTCTGGATGATTAGTGAGGTGGATTGGGAACTCATTGAAGGAAATAAGTCAGAGAGTTGTGGTCAACGGGGCAGAATCTAGTTGGAGACCTGTGACTAGTGGAGTCCCTCAGGGGCCAGTACAGGGGCCAGTTCTGTTCAATATATTCATCAATGACCTACTGATGACACCAAACTGTGAAGTGGCTGACACACCAGAAAGCTGTGCTGCCATTCAATGAGACTTAGGCTGGAGGGTTGGGCAGGGAGAAACTGAATGAAATCCAACAAGGGGAAGTGTAGGGTCTTGCACCTGGGAAAGAACAACCCCAGGTATCCGTATAGGTTTGGGACTGACCTGTTGGAGAGCAGTGAAGGGGAAAAGGAACCAGGGGTCCTAGTTGATGGAAGGTTGACTACGAGCCAGCAGTGCATTCTTGTGGTCAAAAAGGCCAATGTAATTCTGGGGTATATCAGAAAGATTGTGGTTGTTAAGTCAAGAGATGTTCTCCTCCCCCTCTACTCTGCCCTGATAAGGTTGCATCTGAAATATTGTGTCCAGTTCTGGGCCCCCCGGTTCAAGAAAGGGACCTGCTTAAGAAAGTCCCGCACAGAGCCACAAAAATGATAAATGGAGTGAAACTATCCTCCTTACGAGGAGAGACTAAGGGAGCTGCTGCTCTTTAACTTGGTGTCTGGGTCTGGGGTTCTAATTATATTTCCCAGAGACTCTAATAATTTTGATAGAACCACTGACAATTTATATTAATTGCCCTTCCCTCTCCCCTCCCTCCTTCCCCAAAGAAAGGAATTGGAAGTGAGAGGAAAAGGTAAGCACACCCAAATAAATCAGTCTCACTCGACTGGGAAGTTAAAAGGGAAAAAAAGTTTAACAATAACTTAAAAAGGGTATCAAAGGTAGGGAGATTACAAAAGGTGTAGGGAAGG
>WAAF01005153.1:1784-26969 GCA_013400475.1 Tricholaema leucomelas | reverse complement strand
CCCTCTCAACCTTACCCCAGTCCCAAGGAAGAATGGAGGTTCGGCCAAGAAGATTAAAGAAGCAGAGGTGAAATCAGCCAAAGTAAATGGAGGGTGAGGTTAGAAAGCAAGATGGAATTCAGCCAGCAGCCTCAGCTCTCCCCAGCAGGCAAAGCAGAAGAGAACAGCCCAGCACGAAGTGCAGAGCAAAGTGCAGAGCAAAAGTGACCTTATCTTTTGTTTTGTCTTTCTTCTTTACACATCTCAGCAAGACTGTGAGGGAAGTAGATCTCACCATTGTTTTGATTTCTCAGCCTATCATCTAGTTCTTCTCACCAAAACATGCTAGCTAGGCTCAAACTAGCACACCTTGGAAATGAAGACTTCTGATGGATCAAGCACTTTTCTTGAAAACTATATCAGAATTTAAGAGAGAAAGAAAAGAAATTTTGCCTTCAACACTCATTGAATATTGCATGAAATGCGGTATTATGCATTTTTCATGATGGTCTTTGAAGACTAAAATCTGCATTTGATCCTTAGTATATTTTTTAAAGAATAAAATGCACCTTTTTGGTTGATTCAGGTATTATGGCTTACACTTTCAGAACAGTATTAATAATGGAAAGAACCCATATTTAAAAAACTGTGTAGATGGTACAAAGCCTAGGGATGTAATTTTACTTTGTATTGACAGCACATGTTATTTGGGAGAAAAATGTAAGATCTTGATTGGACAGCAGTTCAGCTTCAGGACAGCTGTTTAGCTTCCAGCAATCCACTAACATGCCTTTGTGGGAGGTCTGCCTTTTTTTTCCTGTATGTACTGATTGAACTGCATAGTGCTGATCTGATTAAGAAGATCAGATTCTTAACCCTTTTCATTTTAACCACAGCATAAGTAAGACCTTCCTTCTTTATCTTTTCAGTGTTTAAAAAAAAAAAAAAAAAAAACAAAAAAACAAAACAAATGAGAAGTTCTGTGCTATAGTAGATACTAAAGCAAACCAAAGAATCTGGCCCCAGGACGCAGAAACAGTACAAATTTATTTGCACTAATTCCTTGAAAACAAATAACAATCACCTAAAAAGAAATAGTGTATTATGTTTGTGATTATAAATTGTTGTGAATACTACAAGTAAGTTAAATTTTGTGAGGAAGAAACATTGAATCTTGCTCATATGTAGCTCTTCCCAAGGTAAATCTGTTGATAGAGAGTCTCTGGAAAAAAAATGGAACAGAGATTAGCTAAACCACTGTGTGGAGGTAGAGAACAACCTAGTTATCTTCCTGTGATTATCCTCCAGGGACTGACGGCAGTGCTGTTATGTCTTCAAATATATGCATAAGCCATCCAAACAAAGTTGAGGCTTGAGAGATACCCCAAAAATGCAGACCACTTATCACAGGAATATCCTGCATGAGTACTCAAAATATAGATGTCCATAGATGGTAACTGTTAACACCTACACAGAACTATATATTTTTCTAGAGAAATATCATTCTGGAATGATGCACAGTGGCCTCTGTGACCCCTTCTGATGGATTTTTCACTGAATCACAGAATGTTAGGAGCTGGAAGGGACCTCAAAAGATCAGCTAGTACAATGTCCCTGTGAGAGCAGGACCAACTACAGCAGAAATGCAACCAGGCAGGTCTTGAATTCCTCCAGAGAGATATTAAAAAAAAATTATTTTTCCATCACCCTCACAGTGAAAGAAATTACATGCAACTTCCTATGCCTCAGATTCCACCCATTGCCCCTTGTCCTGTCACTGGACATCACTGAGAAGATCCTGGTCCATTTTCTTGGCATTTTTTACATTTATAAACATTNTGGCCGAACCTCCATTCTTCCTTGGGACTGGGGTAAGGTTGAGAGGGATAGGGGAAAGGTGAGGGGGTGGTTGATAGCCTCTCCTGGGGACTCAGGTTTCTGGGAGGGGAGTTGTGTTTCTGTATTACTTTTTTTTCACCTTGTATATTTTTGTATATATATATGTATATACTTTAAATGTCTGCTTGTAAATTGTGCCAGCTGTAAATATAAGCTTCATTCAAATTTCCAGAGCTGTCTGAGTCTAGTCTGGGTGATTTCTAAAGTGTGGGGGGCAGGGAAAACCCAAACCATCACAGAAGGGATAGCTGTGGGATACACCAGCATACCAAAGTTCCGTCTGTGTTCAGAAACATTCTAGTTCCTCCATGAAGAGATTCAATTTTCCTAAGGTTTTTGGAATATCCCTTCTATTTAGTACTTGTTAAAGAACGCTTGAAGAGACTTCACATTTGGAAGTGTGAGGGAAACAGAAAATCTTCAGTGTCCTCAAAACACAGTTATTTCACTTGCTAAGACTAAAAGCAATGAGAGTTATTTTTTCAGTTTTTTGATCATTTCTCACTAAAAATACTAAGACTATCTTATGTGGATATTAATGCAAGTGAAAGAGCTTGTGTGCTAGTTTGAAGCTAGCTAGAATGTTTTGGTGAGAAGAACTAGATCACAGGCTGTGAAAAAGAAAACAGAATGATGTCTTCCTCGCTCATAGGCTTGCTGAGAGATACAAGAATAAGAATCCAAACGTAGATAACTCACTTCTGCTGTGGAGTTCTGAACTGTGTTTCTCTCTGGCCTCTCTGCTGTTTCTCATATTAATCCACTTTGCTTCCTAATCCTCTGGCTGAATTTCCATTCTTCCTTGGGACTGGGGTAAGGTTGAGAGGGGTAGGGGGAAGCTGAAGAGGTGGTTGAGAGCCCCTCCTGGGGACTCAGGTTTCTGGGAGGGCTGTTGTGTTTCTGTATTACCTCTTACTTGGTATATTTCTGTGTATAACTGTATATACTGTAAATATCTGCTTGTATATTCTGCTAAGATGTAAATAATAAGCTTCATTCAATTTCCAGAGCTGGCTGAGTCTATTCTGGGTGATTTCCGGGGCGGGGGGGAGGGTGCTGTGGGGCCAGGATCACCCAAACCATCACAGCTTGCTAGAATAGAGTCACACTTTAATGGTCATGCTGCAGTCTCATAAATGTCAACAGAGGTTAACCATGCCACTGCTACAGAAATTCAGAGTAGAAATCAAAGTCTGAAATAAATTACATTATTTTACTGTGATTTTTATCTGGAAAGAAAACCACACAGGTTAGACCTCTGTAAAGCACTCTTGAGGACCTGGTTAGCTACCTATTTATTCAAAATTTTAGAGTTCATGATCCTATATTCAACTCCTGTTGCCTTGAGAGAATAATCAATGATGATTGCACCTTGGTTTATGGGTAAAAATTATAAACAACTTTGTGTTAAACAGAATTTCATCCAAATGATACTCAACCAACCATAACCCCTCAGAATTGCATGAGTGTTCACATCATGATGGGGTACACCTATGGGTGCTGAGGGAACTGTCAGACAAGGTCACTAAACCACTCTCTGTTGTATTCCAAAAGTCATGGCACTCTGATGAAGTCCCCACTGACTGGGAAAGGGGAAACATAATCCCCACTTTCAAAACAGAATGCAGGATGATCCAGGGAACTATAGGCCACTCAGTCTCACCTTTGTGCCCGGTAAGATCATGGAGCAGATCCTCCAGGAGGCACTGCTGAGACAGAAGAATAGCAAACAGGTGATTTGGTACAACCAACACAGCTTCACCAAGGGCAAATCCTGCCTGACAAACTTTGTGACCTGTGACAAGGTCACAACATCATAGACAAAGGGTGAGTAACTGATGTTATTCATCTGGACCTGAGCAAAGCCTTTGACCCTGTCCCACTTGACATCCTGATCTCCAAACTGGTAAAATAAGGATTGGATGGATGGACCATGGGTAAAAAACTGACTTGATGACTGCACCCTGAAGAGTGGCTGTCAATGGGTTCATGTCCAAGTGGAGGCCAGTGACAAGCGGAGTCCCTCAAGGATCAGGACTGGGGTTGGTCTGGTTTAACATTTTTGTCAGCAACATGGACAGTGGCATTGAGTGCACCTCAGCAAGTTTACCAACAGCATCAGGCTGTGTGGTGTGGCTGACATACTGGAGGGAAAGGATCCATTTATAGGGACCTCGACAGGCTGGAGAGGTGGACCCATGTCAATTTCATGAAGTTCAATAAGACCAAGTGCAAGGTCCTGCATCTGGGTCAGGGCAATCACAGGCACTCAGTGTAGGTTGGGCAGTGGCTGGCTTGAGTGCAATCCTGAAGAAAAGGGCTTGGGAGTGTTGGTGGATGAGAAGCTCAACATGAGCCACCAGTGTGTACTTGCAGGCCAGAAAGCCAATTGTATCCTGGGCTGCATCAAGAGAAGTGTGGCCTCTACGCTGCTCTCACAAGACCCTACCTGGAGTACTGCATCCAGTTCTGGAATCATTATTACAAGAAATAAACAGATATGCTGGAACATGTCCAGGAAAGTGTCCAGACAATGATCAGAGGGCTGGAGCACCTGTCTTATGAGAACAGGGTGAGAGAATTGGGGCTGTTCAGTTTGGAGAAGGTTCCAAGCAGACCTTATTGTGGCCTTCCAGTATCAGAAGGGAGCCTACAAGAAAGCTGGTGAGGGGCTTTTTTGGGTGTCAGGCTGTGATAGAATGAGGAGGAGTGCATCCAAGTTAGAGAAGGGGAGATTCAAATTGGATGTTAGGACAAAGTTCTTTACCATAAGGGTGGTGAGACACTGGAAGAGGTTGCCCTCGGTGGTGGTAGAACCTTCATCCCTGGAAGTTTTTAAGGCCAGGCTGGATGTGGCTCTGGGCAACTTGATCTAGTGGAAGGTGTCCCTGCTCATGGCAGGGGATTTGGAAATGGATGATCCTTGATGTACCTTCCAACTCTGACCATTCTGTGATCCTGTGGTTTGCTCAGAACATTCTCTTATAAAATGTTACAACCATTTTCCAGACATCAAACAGGAGGCAATATGAAAATATTCCTAACTGAAAAGTGAAAGAATTAGATACCTTTGACTTAACACCTCAGAGATCAGACCTAATTTTCACAAGAATCAGATGAGATATAACTGAGAAATGACAATTTATTCAGTCTGTACCAAAACTTTTAACATTTCACCTTTACTTCTGAAGGAGTGTGAACTGCACATGTACCTTTCTTTTATTAGACTGTGGGTGATACCCACTGCCATTGGAATGGGCTGCCCAGGGAGGTGGTGGAGTCACCATCCCTGGAGGTGTTCAAGAAAGTCTGGATGAGGCACTTAGAGCCTTGGTCTAGTTGATTGGACAGGGCTGGGTGCTAGGTTGGACTGGATGATCTTGGAGGTCTCTTCCAACCTGGTTGATTCTATGATTCTACGATTCTACGATTCTATGATTCTACGATTTCCACTGACACATCCCATGCTTCCAAGAGAATGCGACCTTAACTGCAGCACTGCTGATTTACAGACAGAGTCATAAGGATCAGTAAACAGAGGCACAAAACAGCGAAAAATGTCATACCTTGATACTTTCCAGAAACAGAATTTATGTTTAACTGAAAAATAATGCAAACTTTTAGAAGTAATGCAAGGAACAGTTACAGTTTATGTAATATTTAGACTAGATTGATCAAAGAGATGTGCATACAGGATGTAACTGCTGTAGTGGCACACACATGCTCTGCTGGTAAATCCACTAATTAAAAGGCAATGCCAAACCAGGAAAGGGGAGGAAAGGATAAGACGATTTGTCTGCATTTACACATGATGATATGTATTTTTATTGTTGTTTATTTTTAATTACAAGGTTTAAACTTAGTTCACGTTTTCACCTTTTCTGCCCAATATTAAATTTTGAAATTATGTAATTATAAATAATTGATGGTCTGGCTATTGCAAAATATAAAACTTTCTCAGTGCACTGCCAAACACCTGATCTCGAGATATGACTGACCACCAGATGGTTTTTTTCACTGTTGATACTTGGCACTTCAAGGAGGTAGCAGATATTGTATGAAGGAGATGCTCCTGAAAACTTACCAGGAAAAGTAAGCAAAATTAAATTAATTCCGTTTTCAAGAAATATGCAGATATTTGAATCACTGAAGTCTGTAGCATTTTCAAACAAATAATATTTTCTGATGCTACTTAATAGATCGATAGATAGATATTCAGGAAGTATATTCATTAGCTTTCTGGCAGTGAAGAACAGACATCTCTCTAGACGTAGCAATGGCTACTAGTTGTCATCTAGGTTGTTCAAATTGCAGAAAAATCCAGCTAGCACCTGAAGGCAGAACATAACACACAACATCTTGTGAAGAAGAGGTCTTGCATACCATGCACTGTGCTTTCTGTAAAGCATATACCCTGGCAGCTAGAAGCTAGTTCATAATAAAGTTGCATACCATAGTTTTAGACCAGAGCCCTCATTTAAATAATAAAACTACATTCTAGGTTAATCTGACACATGCTCTTTCCTACATAATCTACCATCTGGAAAGATGGGTCAATGATTTTTTTTTTTTTTCCATATAGAATGATTCCAAATTTATAAGCTTGCAAGATCCCGAAGTCTCAACAGCCGACGCATGTAGTTGCATATCTATTCATGTAGCCACCAATGTTCTTCTGTTTGTACCTACCTCTGCTAGTTTGGTAAACGCGTCCCTGCTATCCCAGGCTGGAAGGAATCCTAAACGGAGGGTCAGCAGTTAGGGAAGTGATCAAGATGACTACTGCATATGATGTAAATGTCTCAGCAGAAAGACTGATTCCTTCTGAAATTTCTTTTTTTCAAATTCCTCCCTTCCTGGGAATATCCAATGAGAAGTAATGAATATTTTAACATATTTTTCATAGTGCTTTTGCTCAATTATTTTTCTTTCCTACTGAAAACACAGTGCTGTTGCTATATTTCTATTTTTGAAATATAGCTCGCCTATATGTATTTGTGTATAGACAGTGTAAGAGGGATGTGATTCTGCCAGAGTCAATGGATAAGATCGTACTGGTGGCAGATGTCCATAATCACGAGCTCTATGCCTAGATACACAGCACAAAATTTAGGTAAGAATTGCTGTCTTATGTTAAATGTCTAATAAATAAATACAAAAAATGCAAGCAAGGAAACTGACATGCCACATTTGCAGGAAAAAAAAAAAAAAAAAGCAGCAGTTCTGTCAAGCAGGGAAAAGCTCCAAACTTTCCAGCACAATCAACATGTATAAACTTGTTTGAATATATTTTAGAGAACATTTTCTATTAACTGTTGGACAGCCCAGTAAAAGCACAAGCCTCTAATTGTTTTACTCTAAAGACTATTTATTCACTTTTTCAAGCTTTGTTTTTGTTTATTTTTAATACAGGATGTGAGGTTACTTCTAATGTAGTAAAATACAGAAGGGGAGTGCTCCAGAAGGGGAATAAAGGAAAACTGCCAAATATACACATTAATTAAAAAGAAAACATAAAAAGTGAGAGGAAACCCCTCTTGTGAAAAATAGATTCATAATTACACGTGCTGTATGTCAGTACAGTATAAACAAGAAAACTGTAAGGGCAATATATAGTACAGCCTAAGGGTTTGTACTAAATGCTTGGGTTTTTTTCCCCATATGGCATGTTTGTAGCCACCAGATTAAATCCTAGTTGATTACTCTGAAGCGCTATTGCGTAACTGATGCGTTGATGAAAGCCAAGAAAAGATTAAGTGGAGATTTTCAGGGTCAGCCCGTTTCACATCCATCAGATTTGTTGTGATTTCAAATGCTTTCTCTGGAGATCTGCAGCAGATAGCTATAGCTAAGCTTTAAATACGGTAAGGGATTGTATTCTGTTGCAATTGCTATATCCAGGTCTTTGCCTGAAGCACTCTCATACTTTGTAGGATCAAGAATTGTTATTTTTTGTGTCCAGTAGGTGAGTCTAATCAATTTAAAAGGACATTTTCTGTCTGTTATAACTAATCCATGAACATTCAGCTTCCTAGCTAGCAACTTATACGAAATATCCTTTGCTTTCAGGGAAATTATCATACTCTTGTGGAAAGTTTGGCAGCAGATTAAATATAAGTATCTTCCTGATGCTGGCACTAAAATGCGTGAAACAACATTTGAATATCTCAAAGATAAAAATTCATGTGTATATAAACAGACTATGGAACTGTAGCCCTTGATGTAATCTATGTGAAAAAGTGCTATCTACTTTTACCTGCTAAGCTGGGTAAAAGTGCCTCTTAATGAGTCATACAGCCTAAAAAACCTTCCATTGCAAAGCAACTAAAAGTAACTGTAGGGTTGGTTTTTTTTTTGGATGGGTTCAGCTGTGAGAAAGCTACAGAAGGTCTTGGCAAGTGTTGAAGCTATGCATATCACCATCATGGGGTTTGTGAGCTGAATTACATAAAGAAGATAAAGAAACAGTGGAAAGATAACCTCAAACTTTTTAAAGTATACTTATAAAATACATATAAAATAAAACTATAAGTTTATGCGTGACACCCCTGTACTCTGCACTGGTTAGACCACACCTTGAGTACTGTGTTCAGTTCTGGGCCCCCCAGTTTAGAAGGCACATCGAGATGCTTGAGCGTGTCCAGAGAAGGGCAATGAGGCTGGTGAGAGGCCTCAAGCACAAGCCCTACGAGGAAAGGCTGAGGGAGCTGGGATTGTTTAGCCTGGAGAAGAGGAGGCTCAGGGGTGACCTTATTGCTGTCTACAACTACCTGAGGGGTGGTTGTGGCCAGGGGGAGGTTGCTCTCTTCTCTCAGATGGCCAGCACCAGAACAAGAGGACACAGCCTCAGGCTGTGCCGGGGGAAGTTTAGGCTTGAGGTGAGGAGAAAGTTCTTCACTGAGAGAGTCATTGGCTACTGGAATGGGCTGCCCAGGGAGGTGGTGGAGTCGCCGTCCCTGGGGCTGTTCAAGGCAAGATTGGACGTGGCACTTGGTGCCATGGTCTAGCCTTGAGCTCTGTGGTAAAGGGTTGGACTTGATGATCTGTGAGGTCTCTTCCAACCTTGGTGATACTGTCATACTGTGAAATATGTTTAAAAACCCTAGGATTTCAAGGTTAAAGTTCTGAACATATATGGGTGGGGCATTTATATTTGAATGAGATGTCACAAAATTGTTAAATATCACAAGTGTCAGATGCTTATGTATTCAAAGCTCTATTTGAGCTGATATTCAGAACTGTTATTTAGTCCTTTAAAGTACATTTTGTGATGTCCATGTTCTGTATTTGCTTACGAAACAATAGTAAAGTGTCTCTTCTCCCACATGTCCTTTATGCTTCAACCACAAGGTGTAGGAAATGAGCAGCTCAGATCTACAAAGAGTGCATATTCTGTCAAATATTGTTAAGATGTGCTTGGGAGAGCTTGAATAATGTTGGAAATTTCTTGCAACCATTATTTTAGAAAAGAAAAAAAATCTAAATAATCTTGAGTTGGAAGGTACTGAAAGACAAAATTATCCAGATCTTACTAGCTATGCTTCAGGATTTTGTCTCTTGAGATATGCTAGATTCATACTTGGCTTTCTGGAAAGAATGTCTGACCCAAAGACGAGCCCTTCCTTCTGTGTGAACTCCACTCAGTCAACACATTCTTCAAAACCCCCTTCCAAACACTAAATGAAGAGATTTAATTTATCAACATTTGCACAGAAAATATACAAGATTTTAAGCAAGTGCCTGAGAGAATTTCAGATAATTCCTAATAGCAAATTAAGTAAAGCTGTTTGCAGGCACGTGTTGAAAAAGGCTGGAACAGGCCAAAGTAACACATCAGAAAGCATATGTTGGCACTTAGTGTAGAAAGGAAACAACACAAGTAGTAGTAGTAGTAGTAGTAGTTCAGAGTTTCTATTTTACTAATGTATTTATGTATGTTGTAGTCAGTGGTGCAGAGTCTAGTTGAAGATCTGTAAGTAACAATGATCCCCTGGGGTCAGTATTGGATCCAGTTGTGCTAGTTTGAAGCTAGCTAGAATATTTTGGTGAGAAGGACTAGATTACAGGCTGTGAAAGGAAAACAGTGGTGATGTCTACTTCGCTCATAGGCTTGCTGAGATGTATAAGAACAAAAAGCAAAACATAGATTAGGTAGTCTCGCTTCTGCTGCTGGCGAGCTTGGAGCTGTATCTCTCTTCTAACCTCACCCTCTGTTTCTTTTCTTATCCACTTTACTTCCTAACCTCCTGGCCGAACCTCCATTCTTCCTTGGGACTGGGGTAAGGTTTAGAGGGGTAGGGGGAGGGTGAAGGGGTGGTTGAGAGCCCCTCCTGGGGACTCAGGTTTCTGGGAAGGAAGTTGTGTTTCTGTATTACCTTTTACCTTGTATATTTCTGTATATAACTGCATATACTGTAAATATCTGCTTGTATATTGTGCCATCTGTAAATATAAAAGTGTAATTCATATTTCCAGAGCCGGCTGAGTCTATTCTGGGTGATTTATAAAGTGTGTCGGGGCAGGGAACAACCTAACCATCCAACCAGTCTTGTTCAACAATCTTTATCAGTGACTTGGATGAATGGACAGAGTATGCACAGCAAGTTTGTTGATAATAAAAAACTAAGAGGCTTGTCAGGCACATCAGAAGGCTGGGCTGCCATTTGGCAAGATCTGGACAGGCTGGGCAAAGTGGAACCTGATGAAGTTCAACAAGAGAAAATATAGGGTACTGTGCACGGAGTGGAATAAGCCCATGTATCAGTGCAATATGAAGGCTGACCTGCTGGAAAACATTTCTGTGGAAAAAGCCCTGAGAGTCCTGGTGCGCAGCAGGAAGGATGCCCATGAACCAATAATGTGCCCCTGTGGCAAGACCAGTGATATTCTGGGATGTATGAGGAGGAGTGTGGCAAGCCGTTACGGATTTACACAAAATTAATTATTGGTTATTAATTTTGATGTCCAGGTGTAGATTATTAATAACTATGAAAATTGTTTGTTAATATTAAATCTGGCCAGAAAACTTATTTACAATTGTTTGAATGCATGGTTGAGTATTTACATGCAGGGAAAACAGGCAATTTAGAACCATTAACATAACTAGCAATAGTAAACACTTTAAACAGCTGGAAAGAGAATCTTGTGGTCAGTATGCTGCTTGCCCTCTAGGGGGACCCAAGAGGCTCCTTTCTGCTAAGGCAAAAGGCACAATAGAGTCTAAATATTAATTATAAAGAGGCTTTTTAGAATATTTGCTCATAAGTATTTGCTCATAAAGTAAACCCCAATTTCTGGGGTTACATTATAATCTCAGACAGCACCCAAAGCACATAGAGGGGTTGCTGTCGTAGGTTTCAAAGCCATTAGAGGCTTTTGGAGTTTTTCCCAGGGGTCTTCTCTCAGGAAGTTGGGTGTTTAGCACAGTCTCTAACCTGGTCTTGACTCCTTCCAGTACAGATGGTGCACAGGCACGACGTCTTGCTGGTGGCTTATTTTTGCCAAGTTGTGAAGGCACTTGATGCCTTCTCCTGGTAAACTTCAGGCACGGCAAAGTTTCCAGGTGAACAAGCTAACACATCCAAGCTTGTAACACAGCAGAGCTGGAGCGGAGCTCAAGGTAGAGCAGAACACAATGAGGCAAAATTACATTGAGCAGAGCGCATGAGGCAAAGCAGAGAGAGCATGTTGTTTACAACTTAGCTCTATTTATTATTTGCTCCTTTGTCCACAGAGATTCACCAATCAGAATGGCACTTTGCCAAAACTGACCGTATTAGGTGAAGTGTCAGGAACTTGCTTTCCCTTATTTGGGAAAACACAGGCCAAGCATAAACAAATGTATGCACCTTCTTTATCACTGCAAAGCAGAACAAGTCTGGGCAACTCTTGGACCCTCGCACTAGGTGTCTCCAAGCCTTTTGTCTTCTCTCCCTTGCTCTGCCCCCATCCCCTAAGCAGATGGAAGGGGACCATGAGATCATGCCTGGACAAGCCAGGACGTGTATTAGACCTATATTGGCCTTCCATGACACAAGCAGGTCAATAGAGTTTATGTTCTCTCTCTATGGTCTCCTGGTGAAACTTCATCTGGAGTACTGTATCCAGCTCTGGGCTCCCCAGTTCAAGATACAGGGAAGTACTGGAGAGCCCAGGGGAGGGCTACAAGGGGGATGAGGGGACTAAAGCATCTCTCTTCCAAGCAGAGGCTGAGAAACCTCAGGCTCTTTAGTCTGGAGAAGACTGAGGCGGGATCTTATCAGTGTTTGTAGATATCTAAAGAGTGAAGGCTGAGAGGATGGGGTCAGACTCTTCAGTGATGGCCAGTGATGGAACAAGGGCCAATGGGAGCCACCCAAACATAAGGAAAAACTACTCTGATTTTAGGGTTATGTAGCACTGGAACAGGCTGCTCAAAGACATTTGTGGAGTCCCCTTCTCTGTAGACTTTCAAAATCTGCCTGGAAAACCTGATCTAGGTGAACTTGCTTTAGCAGAATGGTTGGACCAAATATCTCCGGATGTCCTTTCCAACCCCTACCATTCTGTGATTCTGTGATACAAATAACTAATTTTGAGGAAACAACATATATATTGAGATATACATTGAATTTTCTGTCATTCACACCATTTGGATCATAGTCTTCACTAGGTATGTTTTTAATTTCATCTCTGAGACCAATGTGTAATAAAAATAGGCTGTTGTGATAGTTTAAAGCAAACCCAACAGCTTAACATGTCTGCCTCCTCCAATACAGGAGTGAGGGAGAAACAACACACAAAGAAACCACCGAGCTGAGATGAAAATGAGTGAGATAAGGCTTTACTGAGCAAATCAGATAATCATAATACAAATGCACAATTACCGTATCCTTTTTGCAGAAAAAGCACAGCAGAAAACAGTAGAAAACAGCAGGCAGAGAGGCAAGTGAGCTAAAAGGCCGAGCCAGTGTTACTCCACCATCCCTCCTCATCCTGCTGCCATCTCAGCCAAAAAGCCAACACACATAGCCCAGAACCCAAAACCAGCAACTGGAACAGGAGGCTTCCCATGTTACAATCCAAACTTCAAGCCCTGTAATACTTTGCTCAAGCCAGCACTTGTATTCTGAAGCTGGCATGAGGCAGGATGGTATGAATAGCAGCAGACTAAAACTCAGCCTGTGACAGCTGCAATCTTCCTTTCATATCAGCTTCTGCAGGGAGATTGTAAGAATGAGATAAGTTATTGATATCAGGCCTTCTGCATTCTGCTTCTGCCTGCAGTACTAAATGCACTATAGTCTACATCAACCTCTCTGAAAGTTATCCATATTTTAGGTATTTCTGGTAATATTTCCAAATCACTAGGCAAAGATGTAACCCTCTGTGTTCTGGAACTTCCTTGTTTTGTTTAAGGAGAAGTAATAAAAAGAAAGTAATTAAATATATCACCCTGAAGAGCTATCAGCATATTTCTTATTTTGGAGAGTGTCTTCTTGGCTGGGTTGGCTTGAGTATTATTGATGCTGTTACTGGATCTGTTTCTAATAAGTCAGGAAATAATACAACTGCTGAAATTTATTCAACAGCTTTAATGCGAGTAATTTTGCCTAGAACGGACCTGCCCAATCCATGTAACGAATTTTACACACGTGATACAGTGGAATATTCATCATGTGTGATCTTAGCCCTAATAATTCTGCTTTTAGCATTAATCATCCTGTTGTCCACTAGGACTCCCAGATTGTTTTCCCCAGAGCTGCTCTCCAATGGGCTAGTCCCCAACCCATACTGGTCCATAGGGTTGCTCTTTCCCAGATGCAAGACTCTACAGTTGCTGTATTTCATTAAATTTATCCCCATCCAACTTTCCAGCCTGTCTAGGTCCCACTGAATGGCAGCACAGCCTTCTGGTGTGTCTGCCACTCCACCCAGTTTTGTGTTGTAAGCAAACTTGCTGACAGTGCACTCTGTGCCCGCATCATTGAGGAATATATTAAATAGTACTGGTCCCAGTACCAACCCCTGAGGATCTCCACTAGACAGCATCCCTCCAACTAGACTATTTCACATTGACTACAACTCTCTGACACATTTCCTCCAGACAGTTCACAGCCTTTCTCACTACCCAATAATCCAGACCACACTTCCTCAGTTTACCTGCAAGGATGCTGTGGGAGACATTATCAAATGCTTTACTGAGATCAATATAGGCCACATCCACTGCTCTGCCATCGTCTGCTATCTTCTGATGATGCTTAGGTGTCAGAAATCACAGCAGTCTGTAGCCCACCAGTGCAAAATAAGCTACATCTTCACTCTTTCCAACTCCTGAATGTCATTGTGTTGAGCACATATTATAGGTATATATTGCCCGTAAGTTAAAAAATAGGACTGGAATGAGCAGACATAGAATTTAACAACTTCTTCAAACAGATTATTTTTTAAAAATAAAAAGAAATTTCATTTTTCTGAGCTCATTTCCCATACCTGTACTTTTATTCTTTATATATTGTTTCTACATGTAGAAGAAGATGAATTTATTTCTTATCTTTCATGGTGAGGCTGCTTTGTCTCGGATGCTGGAGTCAAGAAAGCACTTTCTAATTTAATTCAAGTTTTATCTCAATGTCAATTAAGTATTCATCTGAAAATCCAAAATAATTTATTGTTAACTGCTTTTAATAAGGCAGAATTGTTTTTGCTCAGAGGTGACCCACTTGAAAGAAATTGCTATCTCTATCTATGGAGATAAGAAGACCATCAAAATAATGATGTTTATGTCAAATACGATTAAACTAGGAGGTGACATCTTGGAAGTCTAGTCCAAAATCATCATCAGCTGTTCTGATTGTGCAAAGACTTGCATAAACCTGCAAAACTTCTGTTGGGATAGTCTTTCATGTTGGGATAGAGCTTTCGTGTTCTAGTATTATAAGCCAGTTTTATCTCTGTGTAACTTACGATTACTACTCCCCCAGAGAAGAAAGGTTTGAAAATAATTATTTATGGAATACAATCTAATTCACAGACTTATTTTTTCATCCCATCAACAGCTTATTTACAAAACCCCTTATGTAAAAGAATTTTGAAAGGCTACAGCAAATTATAGATTCTTAGTACAAGAAGCAAGAGAAACACTTGAATGAACAGGACTGAAAAAAAATCAGAAATCAGCTGCTGTGAAGCAACAGACATCTATAATGTGATGAAATGACCCCCCTCCAAAATAAATAGGAGTGCTGCAGGCTACAGTCCAGCCTAGTGTTTACACCACCATTTTACCATCATGTGATTTGTTTTAAATTGTTTTTTTCATCTCTAGCGTTTTTTTGCACCTGATAGGCCCAAAATAGGCTTATACATGTCCTGGCTTGCCCAGGCATGGTTTTGTGCTCTACGGGAGAAGCAATCACAGGAAAGAAGACAAAAGACCCTGGAGCTACTAAGACTCTGGCCCGTCCAGGCATGTTTTGATCTTGTGGTAAACAAGGTACACACACTTAGCTTGTGCCTGCCTTGTGCAAGGCCTCTGCCTTTCCCAAATTTGGGTAAAGCAAGCCTATGGCTTTGCCAAATATGATCAGGCCTGGCTAACTGCCATTCTGATTGGCTATTCTGTGTCCAAAGGGCAATTGATCTCGGCCCACATTGATAAGAAGAGATAAGCAGGTAAACACAGTGTGCTCTGCCATTGCATTCGTGCCTGTCGATGCCTGCTGCCATTGCCTGCTGCCTTATTGTTTGCCTGGAAAGCCCACTGTTGTGAGCTTACCAGGAACAGGGTCTACATGTCTCCATGCGATCGACCTGCATAGCCAGCATGACATCATGCTGAGACTGCACATTGCAAGAGGTTCTGCCTGCACCTGAAAGTCTCCTGCCAAGACGAGAAGTCCTGGAGATACGCAGATGGTCCAGAGGAGCCAGGAGACAAGGTCAGAGATTGTCTGCCTCCTTTCTGCAGAAGCCTGGGAAGAATCAAATCTTAGTGGCCTACAAGACAGAGTTCCCTGAAAGCGTTTGGGCACTGTCTGGGACTGTGGCTAGCCCCATGAGTTGGGTAATAATAATTTTGTGAGTAAATGCTTAAAAGCCTCTTTGTAATTCTCCATTGCCTTCTGCCATAGGCGGAAAAGAGCTCCTGGAGTCCATCTACTGGGCAAGTGGCATATTGACTGCAAGCGGCATTTGGCTGCAGGAATCTTCTCTTCCAGTTCAATGCTTATATATTTTGTTGGTTATTACTAGATCTAGTTATTATCTGTAAAATGTTTCCGTGACTGTGTGCCAAACCTTAATATTATTAAAATTAGTGCTCAGGAGTGGTGAGAGTTGTGAATATCAAAATTTATAAACAACATGAATTTTGGAAAAAATACCATCTCACATTAATTAATTTCCCCTTCAAAACACTGATCACACAGACTGTATGTATGTGTATGTGTACATATATGTATGCACCTCTGTAGAAATGTATTTTCATGTGTTTTCATCAGAAGGCTGCTCGCTGAGTAAGGCTCCAGGGTCCATTCCTATTTCCTGTAGTTAGGAAAACATTAGAGCCCCAATAGCCGGTGGCTTCAGCCTCAGTTAACCTAATCTGATCCCCTCTGGTTTTAGAAACATGCCACACATATTCCACCTCAGACTCTCCAGCAGAGCGTGTAAACTCTTTACGGAGTTTGGCCAGCTCAGTGGAAGAAGAGAGTACCTCCTTTGTTGTGATGGTAGGGGTACCCTCCTCATCCTCATATAAAATTTCGGTTTTAATGAGAGGCCACATGTGAACGGCAGCTTCCTTTGCTGCTGCCAGCTCTGCCTGAGGGTATATGGGGGCAGCATCTGTCTGTTTTGACTCTGCCTGAAGTTCCTCATTCAAAAACCAACTTTGCCACTTCTCTTCAAATCTATCTTTAAGATCTGCCACTTGGTCGTTTAAAGTTACAAAATGCCCTTGCAGTGAATCTACCAGATCCTGCAAAGAGGAAATGATTTTATTCTCTCATTTCTTTTGGCTTTGCTTTTCATCTGTTGAAGCGGTCAAACAGGCACCCAAAACTGCACAGATGAAAGCTTTGCCTTTTCCAGACCTGGCCCTTGCCTCTTTCTGCAGGGCCACAATCCAGTCTGTCACACTCTGAAAGTTACTCCAGTTCTCACAGGCCCAGTCGAACCCTTCTACAGACGAGCGGGCACCGTGAGCTTCTAAAAGAGAAAAAAGCCTCTCCGCCGTGGCCATTGCCTTTGCTATAAGGTAAAAGCCTCACGGGGAGGCCACAACAAAACAAAGATCTTATACCAAAAAAGACCAAAAATCTTCCCTACAAAAACCACTCAAAGAAAGCTCACTCAAAAACACTGTTCCCTAGGAAAATACACAATAGATTCCTTAAGGGAGATCACCCAGATCTGGCTTCTTGGGGAGAGCAGTCACACTGTTTCCCCAAGAGGACACACTTTACAACAAAGAAACTTCTCAGTTTTAGTTTCCTAGGCTTCTTGAGATTCTTTCCCCAAGAGAACACAATATTCTCAACTTTACTTGACTTCTTGTGGAGGTTACTCTCCTCCAGAGGACACATCGTTGCAAAACATTTTCTATTTCTTCTGTTAGCGCAGGGTACTGAGAATTCTCAGGGAGGTCACACTATAAAATCAACAGTTGTACCCTAAAATATTCTTTCCCGGTAACCACACACATTTAGACTTCTGAAGAACCTCCGCACTCCTTTCCACAAGTATTTGCTTTGTCCCCAGAATACATCCCCGGCACGGGCGTACACACTTCGGGGTTCTCAGAAATGCCGTAGTTTCTTGATGGTACTACACGGATACTACACAGAATCCTGTTCATGATGCCAAAAAATGTCAAGGTCCAGAGAACAGAGATTAACAATATCTCTGCCTGGAGGAGCAAGATCTGTTCTTATGCATTTCTGTGTTGTGAAATTAAGGTGCAAATAAGGCCGTATATCACCACAAAACTATCTATTGAAGGATAAGGTTGGACAGAACAGAGGGAGAGAGAGAGAGAGAAGAAGGGGAGAGAGATAAAGAGAATGATGGAGAAGAAGAGAAGAAGCAGAAAAGGAAAATAACTGGGATCATATCACCCTCAGTCACAGATAGGGGGGGAGAGGGAGACAGGTGCATGGCCCAGGGATGATCTTCTGTGGAGTTTGTCAGAGGTTCTTCTGGTGGTGGTGCAGCTCTGGTACTCTGGTGGAGGTGCACTTGGTGGTCTGGTAGAAGTGCACACTTTGTCAGGCTCCTGCCTTTTATACATTTTTTTAGCTCGGTGTCCAGGTGCAGCTCCCCAGGAAATCTTCCTGTGCATTTGCAGGGGTCTGGTGGCAGCACTGGGGGGAGGCTCTCCACCCCCCCTCCTTGGCTGTACCTGTCCATACCCTGAGTACACATAAGCCTTTTCTCTTCGGGGTAGCTGACATAAGATGTATGCATCCTGGGCATTCCAGCCAGGCTGAGGCCCAGGAATTTCCAAGGTGTTGTCTGTTGATTTGCATCCCCAAGCTTTCAGACAAGCACCTAGTTTGAGTCCAGGAGGTTAACAAAGGCAATCTTTATCTTTGTTGATGAACAAGAGAGAGGATTTAGACTCTCACAGTAAAGATTCATAAGCCTCTCTATAACAGAATTTATTGTAACCTTCTGCCGCAGCAGAAAGGAGCCTCTCGTGTCTCCCTCAAGGGTGATCGTCATATTGGCTGCAAGATTCTCTTTCCTAGTTAGTGCTTGTTATATTATCGCTAGTGTTCTAGATTCCCTGCTTGTTTTCCTCTCTGTAATGCTTTCCATGGCCATGCAAATAACCTATTATTATTAAAAATTATGGTCTGTGGTGAGATTGCTAAATATCAAAATTAGTAAACTATATTGATTTTGGAATAGATCTCATACTGGTACACAGCCACAGCACTTAGCTTGGTATCGTCTGCAGACTGGCTGAGAGCACTGTATTATATAGCACTCAGAGGTATTATAGAGGGAAGAATGCACTTCACTGGATATTTAAACATTTCAGTGTTATTTTTTTTTTCCCTACTGCTAACATAGCATAATACACCTCACTGTAACATGAAAAGAACAGACAATGTATCACAAATGTCAGGTATAATTAATGAATACAGAAATATTTTACATGCCAAGAGTGCAGTGAGAACAGATGTGCACCAACAGCTAACCTATTTATGTCACAAACCACAGCAGCAACTGACAGGGTGTTTTTTTCCTGTGATACTTTTACAAAAAAATACCAGCCTGAAAATGGCAAAACCTCAAACCAGCAAATGAAGAAAAACCTCAGAACCACAAGAAAAGCATCTGAACCATTAGAACCCTTCTTCATTGCAAACATATTTAATGGTCAAATTCAAATGAACCCTAAATCTGAGGAAACAGAGAAGTAAATCTACCCATCCTTTCAGTCCACATGCCTATCTTCATTTCACTATACTTATCAGCTCTGAAGAGGCTCAGATTATTATCTGTCCAATTGTTCTGAAGTCTCTGATATGCAGAAGACTGAGTCCAAATCCACCATCAGCTTCAAATCTTTGTTATTTCGGGGTCACAGTTTCCATCCCCTTCTTTCACAAGAAAGCCTGATAAGGTGCTTAAAAATTTCTTATTTGAACTGAAATCTCGGTAACTGAAAAAAAATAGATATCATCTCTAAAATATTTGACAAAGAGCCATTTCCACAGTGTGAAATGCTGGAAAAGGGTCACAAAGCCACACATGCTCTCCATGGAGATTTCATTGATTAATCAAAATCCTGTGTCGTTTCTTCTAGTAACACCTAATTGCTTTTCTTTGTGCTGCCACCACTACCATCCTGTTAGTCAATCCTGTGACTAGCTAAAGGTCCTCTTCATAACTTACATGTGAGAGAAAACAACCCCCTAGTTTAATGGAAGTATGTACAGTAAAAGCAAATCTTCTTTTCTGGCCAGATCTTTATGGCTACTCCAGAAATCCTACCACTGCCATATTCACTCACTGAAGTCTGAATGACAATTTTAGATTCCTTTGTAGAATAGAATAGAACAGAATAGAATCAATTAGGTTGGAAGAGACCTCCAAGATCATCCAGTCCAACCTATCATCCAGCCCTATCCAGTCAACTAGACCATGGCACTAAGTGCCTCATCCAGTCTTTTCCTGAACACCCCCAGGGACGGTGACTCCACCACCTCCCTGGGCAGCCCATTCCAATGCCAATCACTCTCTCTGGCAAGAACTTCCTCCTAACATCCAGCCTATACTTCCCTCGGCACAACTTGAGGCTGTGTCCCCTTGTCCTGTTGCTGGTTGCCTGGGAGAAGAGACCAACCCCCACCTGGCTACAACCACCCTTCAGGTAGTTGTAGACAGCAATGAGGTCTGCCCTGAGCCTCCTCTTCTCCAGGCTAAACAACCCCAGCTCCCTCAGCATCTCCTCATAGGGTTTGTGTTCCAGGCCCCTCACCAGCTTTGTTACCCTTCTCTGGACACGTTCCAGCTCCTCAACATCTCTCTTGAGTTGAGGAGCCCAGAACTGGACACAGTACTCAAGGTGTGGCAAGGTTGTGAACAGTTTCAGGCAAGAAGAATTATGCTTTGAGCAAACTCTCAGTGCACAGCCAAGTCAAGGTTTTTATCATGTCTTAAAAAGTAACAAATCTTTTTCTACCAGTTCATGTTTGTTGTTGTTGGTTTTTTTTTTTTTTCCAAGATATGAATCTGTCTACTTTTATGACAGAAAATTTACTTGAAAAATAAATAAACCACTTTCTTAGATAAACAACAGTATAATCTCACAGTTCCAATGGGAAGAGGTAATCTTGGTTTGTAAACAGTGTTTGCAAGTTCACTGTTACAATTCTGTGACCAGCTACAAGGCCTTCTTCTGATAAAAAGTGTAGACCTAATATTGGGTATTCAAGGAAGAGGCGCAAACACCAAAATATCTGTGTAAACCTGTGGAATCTTTAGCTTTAGCTGGTGCTTCAACTGGTGCAGAAGTTACCAAAATATGCCATTTGCACTATGGTATCTTTTTCTGCTATTAATATTCCCAGTTCCCATTATTTAATTGCATTTTCAAACTCTTCATTAAATGCTTCTCCATTAAAACATGCTATGCTTTAATTGCAAGAGTGTAATTATTTCCTTGAATTTACTTTCTTTTTTTATTTGGTAGTGTAGTCTGTGCTAGTTTGAAGCTAGCTAGAATGTTTTGGTGAGAAGAATTAGATCATAGACTGAGAAATGAAAACAATGGTGAGCTCACAGTCTTGCTGAGATGTGTAGAAAGGAAAAGCAAAACATTAGATAAAGTCACTTTGCTTTGGCACTTCGCTCTGGGCTGTGCTGTCAGCTCTTGGCCTGCTGGGGAGCTGAGGCTGCTGGCTGAACTCCATCTTGCTTTCTAACCTCACCCTCCATTTGCTTTTGTGGCTGATTCACCTTTGCTTCTTAATCCTCTTGGCCAAACCTCCATTCTTCCTTGGGACTGGGGTAAGGTTGAGAGGGGTAGGGGGAAGGTGAGGGGGTGGTTGAGAGCCTCTCCTGGGGACTCAGGTTTCTGGGAGGGGAGTTGTGTCTGTATTACCTTTTTACCTTGTATATTTCTGTCTATAACTGTATATACTGTAACTATCTGCTTGTAAATTGTGCCAGATGTAAATATAAGCTTCATTCAAATTTCCAGAGCCGACTGAGTCTAGTCTGGGTGATTTCTAAAGTGTGGAGGGCGGGGGACACCCAAACCATCACATAGTCTTAATTCAGCATGCAACTACCCAGTCCAGAACTCTGCAGTTGGCAAATCCTTTCAAGAGATTGTTATTCTCCTGGACATAAACAGCTAGATGACTGAACTTGTGCTTCTAAGCATGTTCACAAAATGCTGTGTGGGCTGATTTATTACTGAAATACTAATGTTTGAAGACAAATATTGGTGCTTCTGTGTCCAAACAATTCTAACCCTCTCATCAATAATATGGCTTCAGAATACCATAGAACGTATCTGTCACTGTTGAATATTGTTTGCAGCAACATGCTTTTAAGGCACGTAAAGTATAAGAGAACTCCACAAACAAGAAAGCAATCAGCATCACACAGAGGCATATCTAACAAGAGCCTCCACAAAACACTAGGAAAGGAGATAGTAACGTTTTACAACCTATAGACTCAATAAATAACTCACTACATAATCACAGTATCACAGTATCACCAAGGTTGGAAAAGACCTCACAGATCATCAAGTCCAACCCTTTACCACAGAGCTCAAGGCTAGACCATGGCACCAAGTGCCACGTCCAATCCTGCCTTGAACAGCCCCAGGGACGGCGACTCCACCACCTCCCTGGGCAGCCCATTCCAGTGTCCAATGACTCTCTCAGTGAAGAACTTTCTCCTCACCTCGAGCCTAAACTTCCCCCGGCGCAGCCTGAGGCTGTGTCCTCTCGTTCTGGCGCTGGCCACCTGAGAGAAGAGAGCAACCTCCCCCTGGCCACAACCACCCCTCAGGTAGTTGTAGACAGCAATAAGGTCTCCCCTGAGCCTCCTCTTCTCCAGGCTAAACAATCCCAGCTCCCTCAGCCTCTCCTCGTAGGGCTGTGCTCGAGGCCTCTCACCAGCCTCGTTGCCCTTCTCTGGACACGCTCAAGCATCTCAATGTCCCTCTTAAACTGGGGGGCCCAGAACTGGACACAGTACTCAAGGTGTGGTCTAACCAGTGCAGAGTACAGGGGCAGAATGACCTCCCTGCTCCTGCTGGCCACACCATTCCTGATGCAGGCCAGGATGCCATTGGCTCTCTTGGCCACCTGGGCACACTGCTGGCTCATGTTCAGGCGGGTATCGATCAGCACCCCCAGATCCCTCTCTGTCTGGCTGCTCTCCAGCCACTCTGACCCCAGCCTGTATCTCTGCATGGGGTTGTTTGGGCTAAGTGCAGCACCCTGCACTTGGAGCTATTGAATGCCATCCCGTTGGACTCTGCCCATCTGTCCAGGCAGTCAAGGTCCCGCTGCAGAGCCCTTCTGCCCTCCAACTCAGTCACATCTGCCCCCAGCTTAGTGTCATCTGCAAACTTACTGAGCAAGATTTTATTCCAATGAGATCAGTACCAACATCTGGTTATTTACTGCAACTGATTATTCCTTAGCCTTAGTTAAGTAGAGATCTAAACAAAATAACATCCATAATTGGTCTTAAGTTTTGATTTAGGCAACTGCATCACTGTCAGAGAAAGGTAGTATCAGAAATCTGATGCATCTTAACATTTCTGACAACCCTTTTCTTTCCTCTAAGATATAGGTGAACCCATACTTGATGAAATGCAAATTTACTTCTGTAACTAATGGGAGATCCCTGAGAGGAGACCTTATTAACATCTAGAAATGTCTGAGGGGTGGGTGTTAAGGTGAAGGCAATGATATCTTTTCAGTGGTGACCAGGAATAGGAAAAGGAACAATGGGTATAAACTGAAACACAGGAGGTTCCACCTCAACATGAGGAAAAACTTCTTTACAGTGAGGGTGACAGAGCATTGGAGCTCTGAGCTCCAGTTTGCTCCCATTGCCCAGAAAGGTTGTGGAGTCTCCTTCTCCAGAGACTTTCAAAACCCACATGGAAGCATTCCTGTGCAGACTACCTTAGGGGATTATGTGTCCGGTGGGGGGTTGGACTTTATGATGTCTGGAGGTCCCTTTCAACTTCTAACATTCTGTGATTCTTTGATTAAACCACAAGTGTCAGATTTTGTCTCACAAACCTACAGGTGTGCCGAGACCTTCTTGTGGAGCAAAGCACCAGAGTGTGACTTGGCAGATGTTGTCTGACTGGAGAGCAAGCAGGATATGCCCAATTTGTAAAGCTCAAGTGCATTTCCATTTCACTACATGCTAAGCTGATCCAAATGTTTTCAACATTATGGAACGTATTTCTCTGGTATTTTCTTTTCACAAAATAAAACATCCCAGCTTGCTGGCAAACTCTGGATGAAAAGGTCAGAATGTCAAGGAGTCTCATGATCTGGAAATAACAGGTTTTGATGTACACCGTTCTGGACAAAGCTGCAACTCTTCTCTTCCACCATGATGTATGTTTTTCCATTCTGCCTCATTTCCCAGAACCAGAGGTAAGCAAAAACACATTTGAATGATACTTTCACAAAGGAGGATGTTTTCAGCATTGAACATCAGGCTTTTGCACAGTCTGGGACTTTGTGAACCATGCATGGTTTTTCTCACACTTTGGGGTTGGGTTGTTTTAATGTCATTGATTATTACAAGATGTCTTCTCCCTTCCTCTTTTATCACAAACCAAACCTAACCTTGGCCATAGGATGGAGGCTCTTTGTTCTTTCCTTACAGTTGAGATTAATACAGTTCAATAGTTTCACAGGTTTTTAAGTACTTCTGGTTTTGTTCTCAGAACTGAGTAATAAGGACATCTATTGAAAGGACAATAATGGAAAAAAACAGAATAGAATGTTTGAGTCTTGGCAAGATGCTGCTCATCAGAATTGCAGACAAAGCCTGGAAAAATCAGGCATGATGCTATGTTTATCGATGAACTGATGTGTAACTGCAAGTTTAATTCTATTAGTTTCATTTTCCATTCTTATTACGTCCATTATATACTTAATTCAAGAAAAATCACAGTGTTCCCTTGAATTAATTTATGAGACTTGACTCTCAAATTTCTTTCATATTTTGATCAGCCTATAGTGTTTTTGCATAATTTAACATGCAAAAAACCCCAACCAAAACCCAAAAATCTTTGCAGATCCTACCTAGCAAAAATAGATACCTGTAAGAAAGCATGTATCTAGTAGATATAAGTTTTCCATCATATATATTTTATCTGTCATCCAGTCTGTCACATCTTTCAAGAACTTAAACAACTCCCTGTAGTAAAAAGAAATAGAAAGTGCTGGACATTCTCAAGCACTGACAAAGTTAGTTTTGTTTATTTTTTTTAATCAGATTTTATTTCATTTTATCTATATTAAGCTAAAAATATTAACTGCAAAAGCAGAATTTCTACTCTACCTGGAATAAAAACCATAAAGCAACACTAAGTATTTAGTCTTTAAGCTTAATTGAATGTAGATAACTTGTTTTTCTACCCAGATGTTATTAATAAACGAACAAAAAAAACGTTATTAAATAAACCTCTCCAACTTAGAGGGGCAGCCTCTTCTCCATGGTGGCAAGCGACAGGACTAGAGGAAATTATTTCAAGTTGTGCCAGTGTAGTTCAGGATGTATGCTAGGAATTATTTCTTTGCAGAGAGAATCATCAAACAT